>JAGKPW010002417.1:600000-1066386 GCA_019926035.1 Melaleuca alternifolia | reverse complement strand
TGGTGACAAACCTTCTACATGTGCCACTTGCTATAACTTTTAAGCGTTTGTATCACAGAGATGGATTGTTTGGCCAGCCATATTAGAAGCACCACATCAACCATGGTTTCTGTAGTGTGGTGGTGGAGGGAAGACAATTAGAATTTTATGCTATACAGCAGTGTCTTAGCTACCTTTGTAGCAAGGTATCGGTGTCTTGATGTCACTTGGGCAGTTTATGCCTTGAGCTCCTAAGAGGAGCTGTATCATCGTGTTCTGATAACACAATCTTTCTTCTAGTATAACAGTACGTTACTCAGTCAATAAAAGCATATCACCTCGTTGCTACATTTTCCCCCTCCCCCCACCACCCTGGGCCTTGGCCATTGGGGTTTACGTGTGGATTGATTGAGTGAAGGACCTATAGAGAGAAGCCATTGGATGCTTGTTTAATCATGGTTGTTGGAGCTTTCTGAGCTTTCATTTACAATAATTATCCCTATTGGCAATTTTCTACTCTCTGCAGTTCATGTGTCCGTCAATTATGCTTTCATGTTGGTTAGGAATACTTTAAACACAGAACGTTTCATCACTAAAACGCTCTTTTATTCTTACTGGGTTGTGCAACCGAGCTTGTGCGGAGACAAAAACAACCCTGTTAGGTGTTCTTTGTACTGAAGTCAAGAGAGGTTCGGTGAGATAGACATTGGAGTATACGCTGGTTCCTCGTGCAATGTTTAAATTTTGTGCTGGCTATGTTGACTAGTATGTGATATGACCTTCAGAATTGTGGAGGTAGTAGAACAAGTTTTTCAAGAGTCAAAACGCTAGCTGTTCAGAAAGGAACTCCTCTGAAGGTGGGTGATGTAAAGCCTGTTGGTCAGATTAGCTCCCATTGGGGGAAAATGAATCAAATGCTGTTGAATTGTCATTATTATTGCCATCCTCATTGTCTTGCTATTGTTACCATTATGTAGGTCAAGGTATAGTTTTAGTACACCAACTCTCTTTGCTGGCACAACGTGGTCTTTCAACCTTCTTTGAGCAATCGGGTCTTTTCAATCTTATCATTGTATTGTCAAGGTTATCTCAAAACCGATCATTACAACCCTTTGGAATTGGTAAGTAGCGTTATTGGAGATAGGGTTTTGAAAAATGAAGCGGGTTTTCGACCCGCATCGGTGGTTGTTGGGGGCAACTTTCCCCCTTTCTCTCCCCGAGTCTGGTGAGTAATGTGACCGGACATTTGCTTGACACGTGAGAGTTGTTCGACGCCCTCCATTGTCTGACTAGGGTTTTTGGCCCTCAACGATGGCTTCGGCGATGTTAGTAATGAGCAAAGTCTGATACAGAATACCATAGCGATGGTCGTGCCCCCATAAAACGGCCATCATCCACATCATCAATTTCTACTCAATGTTGATCGAATGGACTCAATTGACAAATATATTCGTACAATTACAACAAATTTAGGCTTTTATTAGTTATCCTAGAAATCATAAGACATAGAATCATGGCTTTTCATCCGAAGCATCGATCACTAAGTAGAGGTAAGCATGGTTCGAATTGGGCCGATCCAACACTTAACTAAGGGACAAAACTGCAGAGTATTGGTCCCCAATTTTTGGGACAAAGGATTGGACGGACCCTATGGACTCAATCTGGTTCCAAAATTAATTCGGGATTGAGTGGTCTTTGTTTGTTTCATCTCTTATTTTCTTGAAATGACGAACAGACTCTTTAAAATTTCAGAATTGTTGAAATTAGAATAAAAGTGTGCTTACATGTACTGAACAATAAATAATATATGTCATTTCTTATTCTTGAACGAGTCTTCAACTCTAAGTTAAGAGTTGTTGAGATTGCCAAATTCATATATGTGAGTTGAATTAAGAATCCATAATGCCACACAATTGGATCCACAATTGAGCATGAGAAAGGAGATTATTATGTTATAGATTTTGATAGGGATCGTAGCTACAAGCTTTGTTTTGCTAATGTTTATCCAAATGTTAAAGATATCTACTCAAGTTAATAGAGGTATCAACATTAACAAAAAAACACACTGTTACTGTGAATGTCGACAAAGATGCAAAATGAATTGTGGCCACTCGAGTTAAGATTCTTGGCCTTTGTTTATTTTGGAAAAGAGTATTGAATGTTGATTGTAAACTATGATCAATCTACATGGAAAGAGTTGTTACTAGAACGAGAGAGCAAGAGAGAAAGAGAATGCATCATTGAGAGGTCGAGAAGAATATGAAATCAAGAGAGAGGGAGAGGAAAATGGCGAAAGGAGAGAATGGACTGAGAATTTTAGGTTATATATCTATGTTTAAAGAAAAAATTATAATATTGGTTCGGGATGAATCAATCCTAAAGTCTCAAAAATCATAAACTAATGCACATAGTATAAGTTATCAACAGCTCCAAGGCCAAGGCCAGCTTGGTCTCGTCGAGAACCGGTAGAGTTGGGCCAGTTCAAGATTAATCTAAAGTCAACCTTAGACCAATGCTCATCTCTACGACCGAGCATCTTGAACTATTGCAACTTTTGATTCTTACAACTCCACGACGAAAAGGTACAAGGTCCTCTCATGGTTCTCTATCAAAATTGTCTGTCTAAGTAGGGCCTATTCTAATATGAAGAATAGTTTATTTGTCAATTGTTTAATTAATTCCAGTCTGCTCCTTTGAATTTTTAGCGCTTGACAGTGACATAAGAGATTTCTTTTTCGAAGCTTAATGGGCCGGCTAGGAGTTATTTATTAACTTTTCTTTTTCTTATGTAGAATAGTATAGTTAGGTACTCCCGGCTTATAACTGCAGATGCACGTGCAGTTCAATGAATAGATACTTAGTCAAATAACATGGAGGGAAATATTATCAAAAAATTCCTAAATTTATGTATCGATGCGAATTCAGTCTTGACCTTTTTAATTTGACCAATCTAATCATAAACTTATTGATGATTTGTTAATATAGTTATTTTGTTCAAATCTAGAGAGCAATGGTTGACGTGGGTATGGACCATCGTGGCATGATTAATGCAGACGTTGATAATTTTTTCAACTTTGGCTACAGGTGAGGCCGCCATAGCCCCAGTCAAATCTAGTTGATGGCCGCAAGGCCTCATCTATGGCTAGCAACCTTACTGACATCACAGATTGGCAGAGCGAAAATTATTTATGTCAAGGTCGATTATGCCATATAAAAAAGAAAGAGAGAGATAGAAAAAAAGAAAAAAAGAAAAAGGAAAAAGGAAAAAGGAAAAATCATTATTATTAAAATTGCAAAAATTATTTATGTTAAGGTCGATTATGCCATATAGAATGACCGACGTTCATATTAACGGTTTCCTATTAAGTTTAATTGAAAGGGTTATGTTGATAAATTGTCATGACATTTAGAACTAAATTGACTAAATTGAAAGATATATAACTGAATTGACATCTATACAACATATTTAAAACTGTTGGAATAATCCCCAATATAGACCTTTTAAAACAATATACTGCTAATTTGAGAGAGAGAGAGAGAGATCTTGGACATGTGCACAAAATTTTTCCTACTCAATAACACGATCATCTCATTGTAGAGAAAAATGAATGAAATGAAACAATTACGCAGTAGCAGAGCAACCATTGAAGCTTCTCATCTAATTGCGTTATATCGATCGGATACGCGCCTTGGGGGTAGTTTCCGGAGGACGTATAGAACCAAAGCCGAGGGCACGATCTCCACCAACTGCGCCCAAAAAAGATTACATCAAACACATCCAAGTTTCTTGCCGGCGCATGCCCAATAATAGCCACACATTCACACATCAACATCCCTCAATAGAGATACGGTACGCTAATGATGAAGTTACCGTGTAATAGATCAGATTCAGAATCGGATGATCCAAGACGTCGACGTCCGCATTGTCGTCGAAAGCCGATATGGAGACCTGAAAGATGGATCGCGCGAACATCTGTTAGGAGCTTGAAATTCCGGCTTTTACTGGTGAAGGTTAGAGCTTGTACTAGGGGAACTCACCACCAGACATCTTATCAAGAAGCAAGTGCAGCAAGTTGCTGTCACGAAGCCGACCTGCGATGTCATTTGTCAGGCTGAGTGACCAAATTGACATAGTTGTAAAGTAAATAACTGTTCTTATACAAATTCCGATTGGTCAAGCATTCAAAGAGTAAAGTCGGCTATCAGATGAATTCTAATGGTATCATGGGAAACTTTGGCAATCCAAATTGGCTCATGCTAAATAGATGTTCCCTTGCACATTTGTCGAATCAATAAAGCGGGTATGCTTCAGTAAGTGTAACCATTGTATGGGGGATGCATAGCAGCAAGGTTTTAGAAATGGAGGATAGTTAGTCGGGACGTAATACCGCAATTAAAGAATCGTGTGATTGCTTCAGAAAGGAGATCGACTTTTCGCTTGTAACCTTTTGTATAGCAGCAAGTTATTGTGCATCCGTTAAAGTTACAAAATAGAACTTGACGATTGCATCTAATACACACCTCGTATAGCTTCTTCTGTCGTCCTCTTGATTCAATAGGAAAGCGGCTCAACATGACGAACAACCTGCACAAAATAACGACGACTTAGTTCGCCAAGTACAGAAAGCAGCGGATGGCTTGAGATCGTTTCCAAGATTACCTGCCTCCGTATATCAAAAACCCAAGTGCAGCACAAAATGAAACAGCTGCCAACATTAAAAAACTACAAGGTATCAATCTCAAAACAAGGAAAATACCAGCAAAAGGAAGGGAACACTGCTTAAGTTGCATAACATGAACCTATTTGCGCACCATTAGTTCAGATACCGGTAAAAGGAAGCAGAAGAAAGAACAAGGCGACAACACAGAAACAAAGGCCTGCGTTTGTCCCACAATTTGCCTAAACAACACAAACCTGACAAGAAGAGTCTTGAAACTAAGATCGCCGTATGACTCGGGCTTAATTTTACACAGATCCAGATGCAAACCTATTGCCACAGTAGAGAATTTAACTGATATTAAGTCAGATAGAAGAGTCGGATCCTGCTCATTTGGTTTCTTTCGAAAGTAAATACAAATGAGGATATATTAAAGTACCTTACCTGAGTGAAGAATATAAATCCGTTAATTGCATAATACGTCGGCCTAAGCTTGTCGGTAGGAAGACTTCGCGCCTGTTTAATTGAAAAGCTTTCAAAATTCGTCAGCTTAACTTTCTACGCATGACCGAACACAACATCGAGACAATCAATAGTATAAAAGAAAGTACCTGCTGATATATCTCAGCCCAGAACAAGACTAGCAATGTGTACGTCGAGAAAAATAATAGTCCGGGGAGATCGAGAAGCATTATTTCGAGTGCCTTTTGGGAAACAAATGTCAGAACTATAAGAATCAGATACCGTATTTTTCAACAGTTGTTGTACAATACTCCCAATCTCAGACACTACAGATCAAAGGACACAATAAACGTTGGGGAAATAATAGACGTACCTTGGGCCTGAGAAGAAACACACTTTTGTAGATACCAAACATGAAAGCCCTCACTGAAAAAATGCAGATTCAAGAATTACTATAGAGATCGAATGGGGTTTGCCTCAAGAAGAAAGCAGAAGATCGGGCTATTCTTACGTCCATTTACAACGAAATTCATCAGATGAAAGATCTTTTGAGTCGTCCAACCAAATTCGGGCACTCTGAATTGAATGCGGCACAGTTGCACCTACACAGGATTTCAGCTTGTTCATGATTTAAGAAAATGGATAATAACGTCCATGCAAAGAAACCCGCGTTCTGTGAATGGCCATGATACAAACATGAAAACCTCCGCTCAAGAAAAGAAAGAACGTAGTAATATGCTATATCACGACAACATAGACACTCAGGAGTTTTCTCATTATACCTTCTTCAGAATCAAACTCAGCTAAAGACGACATGACAGTGCAAAAGAAAGAAGGTAAAACACACGCACGCACACAAAACAGACTCGAACGATTCGAAGAGAAACCAAACCGCCCTGATTTCGCAACAAATTTTGAAGAAAATGGTGAGAAGCAGATAATGACATACCAATGCAATGAAAGAAATCAATGCGTAGGATCCACACAAGGAATAGTAGATCCCCTTTTGCCATTGCTCAGACTCGTCGATCTCGTCCCACCATGCATGACCACCGCCATTGTAATAACTCTTGGCCCATCCCAAGTCCAGTGTCTTTCTCCTCAACATGGCCCCACCGTCCATCAACATCAGTCAATCCCACCTGAAAATGCGAAAAGCAACGCAGACGAGATCTGCAAAGAAGTTGGGGAATGAGAATGTTCTTTCTGTTGCTCACAGGGAAGAGAGAGAGGATTCCTGCATGGCTTGACGAGATGAGGTGGCGGAGGAGAAATGGAAGGAGTACGTGGCGAGGAGTGAATGAAGACACGCAGGTTCACACGGAAACTATTCGTGCGATTGTTTGACGGTTTCCTAGGTAGCATATTCGTTGATTGCGCAACAGAAATGCCTCGTCTTTGTCTTTTGCTTTTCTCATCACGAGCTGCGATGACCACGAACATCACCACTTTTACCCCCTTTCGTCTCACTTTTATGTATCCATCGCTCCGACGCATTCCCCCCAATATCAAGAAAGTAATACCCATTCCCACTTGACTTTTCCATGTCGGCAGTTATCTTTCCGCCAAGAACAGTTTTTTTTTTTCTATTTTCTAGAAAAAATATAATCATCTTGATATGCCAATTTCTCTAAACAAAAAGACCGATGGGAATGATGATATATGTGTATAATTCAGTGATATAATTGCATAGAAATATTAAGAGGCTCAATTGCATAATTTACATCGCTTAAAGAACTTTTGGTCTTCTTACCCCATATTAGAAAGATATAAATCCAAATAGCAAATCATGAGTGCTTCCGAAAATTGTGACATTGACATCACTAAAGCGAAGTTAAAATTATAATTATCGCACATCTGAGTAGGTGTATTCTTTTGAAAACAGTGAAAAATCAAAGATATTGATGTTTATTGTTAAGAATCCATTTGCTTATTCTTGATAAAAATGAGTATTCCTGTGTTTGGCAATATTCATAAATAACGTGGAGGTCATTTTCTAATGTTTGTTATACCCAAATTATGAAGCACACAAAAAGGTCAAGTATAACCTTAGGTCTTGAGGGACTCGAGCCCTACTTTCAAGGTCCTAAGCACTAAAGGGACCTGGGGGTGGGGGTTTGAATTGTACGCGGGCGCTAGTGTTTCTGGCCTAGCCTTGGAGACTTGAGCTTGATTACCGAGGGAGCCTATAGCTTGAAGGGACTTGAGCCCGAGTGTTAGGGATTCGGGTCAGGATGTGGGGATGCCCAAGCTTGTCCTCAGGGATTCAAGCACCAATTGGGGTTACAATCTTAGCCTTAGAGGACCCTAGCTCAGCCCTGACGACTTCAACATAGGAATTTGGGTTCTCCGGCCTGACTGTTAGGGAGCCAAGATTGAGGGGACTAAGAGCAGGCCGACGAGGTGTGATGGTTAGGTACCAGAGCATGGTCGCTAGGGTCTCGGCCTCAGTCTCCAAGGTCTAGAGCATGTTGCCGGGGTCTCACTTCGTGCTCACGACATTGGGCTCAATGTTGGGAGGTGCCGGTGCTAGGATTTCTCGGGGCTCAGTAATCATGGACTTAGACTCAACCTCGACCCACGACTCGATCGCCAGGCCCAACTGCTCGATCCCAAGCCCAAGCCTTTAAGGTCGCTGGCTTGATCCTCAAATCTCGTCGGACCTCTTATGTTCGGAGACCCATCTATCTGCTCATTCGGGTTTTCTTTAAAAGCAAGGAATTGAGCTATTCCTCGACCAAAAGACAAACGGAGTGCCCGGAATCAGGAGGGCGGGAAGGAACCGTAAAAGCGAGTTGCCGTTGGGTCAACCGTTGTCGAAAAGGGCAAGAGAGAGAGAGAGAGAGAGAGAGGGCGAAGGAGAGAGATGAGTTGACTTGGAATTCTACGGAAGAGAGAGAGGGAGAGAGAGAGAGGACCATTAAATACCAACTGCCCGAGGCAGAAGACTGAGAGGGGAAACATTAGGAGTAAATGGAAGGGCGAGAAACTGTGTGTTTGTCAGTAATTATAAAAAGAAAAAACAGACCAGACGCACAGACAATGCAAGAAAAACTCAGCAAAGTCAACACGTGCGACCCAACTTTCTCTCTCTCTCTCTCTCTCTCTCTGTGCCCACACAACTATAGAATCGAGACGGGTTTTTCATCCTTAGCGTCGGTTTCTTCCCTTCTTGTGCTTCCCGTAGCGTGGGCGGTGAGATAGTCTTCGTTCTTTATCGCCCATCTTTGTAATTCTCTCGGTCGGCGGTGGGCGCGGAAGCTGTTATCGTTCGCTTTGGTTCGGTGGAGTCGGTAAAGGTAGAACCTTGCGGGCGATCTGTTGAGGGTCGATTCGGGGGTATTTTGGCGAGAGGGTTCTTTGTTCTGGTGGGTATTTTGTTTTGATGATGCTCTGTGTTTGCTTGGCTTACTATTGATTGGGGTGGTGATTGGGGAGTTATTCTCGAGATGGTTTTTTTTTTCCTTGTTAATTCTGAGTGTTTGTTGACTGGCATGTTGCAGAAGTAGATGGTCGGTGACAGAGGGCGCCAGTGAGCGGTGGAGGCTGAATTATATGGGCAATTTATGCTGCTTCAAGTCTCTGTACTCTCAGGTGAGTGAAAAGAGACGCTTGTTGCTGATCAGCGATCGATCATCAACTTTAATTTATGACATGGGATGAATTTGTGCTTTTCCTTTGGGGCTTCTTGTTAAGATGATTTTGACACCCTTGTTGCTATTTCTATTGGTCGGTTTGATCTGCGTGATCTTCGGTAACTTTTCCGGTGAGAAAGAAGGGAAATGCCTTCTTGATATCTTAGTTACATAAGCCTTGATGTTTGTCTAGATGGCCGATTATTGACGAGTTCCTTGTTTCCTTTTCACCCGCCCGCTCTTCAGCTGTTAGGAGGGCGTTCCTCATGTAACTCAGGCAAGGGAAGGAGCCATCAGAGCCCCTTCAAATATGGCTTTAGCTTAATAAAAGGGAAAGCAAATCATCCCATGGAAGATTACCATGTTGCAAAAATTCTTCGGACCCAAGGACGTGAACTTGGTCTTTTTGCCATCTTTGATGGGCATCTAGGAGATAGCGTTCCTGCGTACCTACAGAAGCATCTCTTCCAAAATATCCTGAATGAGGTCAGTCTTCTACTTAGTGAGATATATTTTTCCACATTAAACTTGTTGTCGGCTTCTTGCACTGCTTGAGAATGAGGGTATCAAGAGAGTCCATTAAAAAAATTATAGAAAAGCACCGCCTGATATAGCATTAATATAAGGAAATAATAGTCCTTTCTTTACAAAGGTTAATTATCTAGACAAAGTTAAACCGTCAGAAGGTGCCTATACTGCTTGTGCTTCAGTAGACTTTTGTAAATCAGATTTCTCGTGGCTCTCCATTTACTTCTTCGTTTGTATTCTCCCTTCTTAAGGTCCTCTCGTGTAGGCACTTAAATTTGACTAGTTGGCCAGTCTAGTTCACTTGGTTCTTATCAACTGTAAGTAGCTGAAGTGTCAAATTATTTGTAACTTAGTTTGGCAGGCTTGCGAGCTTAATAGGGGGGGCATCTTTTTTGAAGCATCAGAAGCTGAAATATCATCTTATACTGTATTTTCAATCAGCTTGAGTTTGTCATGCAGCATTTCGAGTAGCTCAAAATAGATTGTTGGACAAGTCAAAATTAGCTACAATGGAACTTTTGTATCTCTTAATTATAGTGATATGGCATTTCACATGTTGATTGCCATGGTGATAGTGGAAGGACTAGATCTAATTAGTTTTCTCATGATCCATATATTAGAGTCTATACAGAATCAAACAATGACAGAAGTTGTAGTTCTTGCTTGTAGAGAAAGAATACACCCTGCAACAGTTTCATTTTTTTTTTTTAAATTAGTCAAGGATCAAACCATCAATTGACTGCAGTGCTTGGTCAAAATTTTTTCATTAGCCACATTTATGTTACAATTCTGTAACTTCATTCTTTTGAGGGAAAAGAAGTCCATTTTGAGCTTTCAACCAAAGCCACCGAGAAAAGGGGAAAAAGAAAGTAATAAGGCAATAAGGACTTACTTTGGTATTACGTGGGAATGCGCTTTACCTACCTAAAGTGGAACTGCCTTGTTAAAATAAATCAATCGATAAATGAAGCTCGTGTCTGAGCTTAATGTAATTAGAGTTTTGATTATAAACTTCTCTTTCCGGTAGTCAAGGGGTCAGTTAAGTCTGGTCCCCTATTCAAATATTCTTCAAGTTGAGTATGAGAGAATGAAGCTCCACAGAGCTTGAGTCAAGTATCGAGTTTTCGACTTTGAGCCAACTTGAGTTTGAGTTTTTATGTCGACTTGGCTTGGGTAAATTACCCTTAATTCCAGTGGCATGCTACCTTACTTTTCTGCTTGAGTTTTACTTTGTTGTTAACCGCTTTTTGTGTCTGCTGCCTGTGTCATATGTATGCTTCTCTTCAACCAATTCAGCAGTGTCCAACGTGGTACTAGGGAGGGATCAAATTTGCAATAAATCTGAGAGTAGGAAAATGCTAAATTGGTCCGTGTACTGCAACCTGACAGACATATTAATCATATATGATTTTATTACTCTCAATTGGCTGAGAGGAAACTCTATTGAGTCTTTAATGTGTGGCACTGGTTTAAATTCTTGTTGCTAACAGCTTTTGCACTCCTTTCGCATTTTGAATATCTTGAAGAGGCTAGGCGGATATGGTGAAGAGCCTATAAGAAAAAGGATATTGGCAATATCCAATGTGCTCCGTACTGCCTTAGTTGTTGGAAAGATTTGTTCTCAGAATGTGATCTTTCAATTTAATGATTCCAGGATAACTTTTGGACTGATCCGAACCGGTCTATTGCTAGAGCCTATGAGAAAACAGATCAAGCAATCTTGTCACATAATCCTGACCTAGGACGTGGCGGGTCCACAGCCGTCACTGCAATCCTTGTAAATGGGCGCAAGTTATGGGTTGCAAATGTTGGAGATTCGCGAGCTGTACTTTCAAGGAAAGGGCAGGCAGTACAGATGTCTACAGACCATGAGCCTAACACTGAGCGAGGCAGCATCGAGGACAGAGGTGGATTTGTCTCGAACATGCCAGGTCTGGCCTAATGCATATAGTAGTATAGCTTTTGCTTTATGATTTTTAACACCGTCTCTTACTGGGATTAAAAATGGACTTCAGAGATGAATGGTGCACAAGTAATTATCTAACTCCTCCTGGATGGAATGAAACTTACGTGAGTTTAGTGGGGTCACCTATGATGTCATTGATCATTATATTACTGGGAGGAGCTCAATTTAAGTTGTGTTTGGTCATGTGTCAGCTTGAGTTTTGAACTTGAGGTTGAGTAAAAACAGCTATCATTATTTATGAGAGGTGTAAGAGTTGGTCACCCTGGTGAACCCCGGTTTACTTCTTAAACGAGATTGGTCCTAAGGGCTTTGTGCAGGGAAGCTTTCAGATGCTTTTGGTGTTAATGAAATCCAAATACTGTGCTTAGATTGGAGCACTGCTTGGCTGAAGTTTCAGTTATGAGGACATTCAGTGTAGTCTGTTAGTCTTGATTTTGGCTGTGCAGAATTGATTGTTCTAAATTCTTGCTATCTAACACATTCTATAGCACATGATGTATGTTGTGCCTTAAAGCAATTAATTTTGCTTTAAAATTCTTACTTTTGAAACATCTTATCTATTTTTGTAGTATGTCATTTAGCCTAGCCTGATTCAAAATTTATTGCATACGAATGCTAAAAAGTGATGCTGAAAATTGCAAATATTTAAGGGGAAAAAATCTGTATGATGGTAAAACAGTGACTGGAGGTTGTAGGTGTACCGGCATATCTTCTAGGTGCATTTTGTTAGTTCTAACATTCTTTCTTTGACATGTGTTCATACATGAGGACAACATGTGTATGTATGCATATGTATATATGCATGCCATATCCTGTTGAGGAGGATAAGAGACGGCATAGAGATTAATAGTGTAAAAGTGTCCATGTATCCTATCCTAGTTATGTGGAAAAGGCTGCTGTCGTTATCTTGGGTTACACTTTTTAGCTAATGAACTTATGCCTCTGTCTCTCCATGTGTAACTGCAATGGGATTTATACTTGTTGTCTCTCTTGATCCATCTTCCTTAATATTTTGTGGTAGTTTAGGGCCTGTTTGTTTATTTGTGTTTTTGTTCCGGGGAACAAAAAAAGAACAGAAACGCGTTTGTTTACACTTTTATTCCGGGGAATTTTTTTTTTTGTTCTCGGGAATAGATTTGGAACAAAAAGAACAAGTAGAAAAAATTTGTTTCTTACTTTTGGGAACAATTTATAAGAAACAAAAGAAAAAAAAACTCAAAACTTATTTCTTTTGAACACTTGGTTAGCTATTACCAAAGAACACTTTTTAAGAAAAACTCAAAACTCAAAACTTTTTAAGAAACAAACAAAAGAACACTTTAGCTATTACCAAACGTGTTCTTCTATTCAAAAATTGTTCTCAGGAACAAAAATAGCTATTTCTGTTAAAAAATTATTTCCCATAACAGAAACGTTACCAAACTCGCCTTAGAGGTAGAAATGATCAAGACCTCTTTAAATAATTATTGGTGTTCTTCATGACATTTTACTGAAAAAACTTTTCTGAAAGTTGCTGCGAGTTGAATAGCTGACTTGCTTATCATTGAGAATGGTTTGCGTGTGGTAGACAATATTGGCTGGTTTTCTTCTTTTTCCTGCATTATGATCCTGCACTGCAATTGACTTTTACCTTTATTTTCTTAGTGTTACTATGTGAAATTGACTTTTACCTTTATGTCCTTAGTGTTGCTATGTGATAGCCCATTTTCTGCTCATATGTTGGTGGAATTGATGTAGCATGTACATGATTATGGACTTGAGATGGATCCAGTGGTATCAAGTTATGTTGATCCTAAGAATTGCAATGCAAGATCATGGTAAAAGAAGGTTTTTGTAGAAAAAGGAAAAAGTAAAACACTCTTTTGCTTTATATTGACGTACAGCAATGCAGATCACACCTTAAGTTTGATGTGGAAAGAGCTACATATGTTTGGCTTGATCTCCTCTGGGACTTTCTCACAAATCAGTTTTAACTCTAGCACTGGCTCCACAAAGCTAATACAATCTCACAATTGCAAGTTCAAAACCTCTTTCCATATACATTGTGCTGTGATTGACTCTAGAATTAGATCAATGTGTTTTCCATCTAGAGTCAAGTTGTTCTCTAAGCTAATGACAGATCTCTTGAAAGTGACTCCAACAAATGTAATACTGACTGGCACACCCATTGTTTTTTGAGTGATATACCTTGACCCTGGAGGTATATCGACCTTTTCTCAACACATGAAATAGCTTTGGTACATAAAAGGGCATCAGCTTGAAGCTTGAATGCTTAAACAGGATTTAAATCTATTCCCTTCTATGGACAGTGATTTTTTCACTTTTCATTCGATATTTTGTCTTTGGAACACTAGAAATTTCTTGTGTGTCCCTCTTGATAAGAAGGTGTTATGTTATAGTAGAGAGAAATGAGGAAAAAGGGCACTGGAGACCAATGGAGACAGAGAGGACTTTGAGAAAAAGATCTAGTAGCTGCATGGTTATAAGGATCTCCTGCAAGTAGTTTGATCGTGCATATATCTAACCACCCAGAACTGTTTCTCATAGTGCAACCTTTGCTTGGGTTTTGGTATTTCATGAACTTAAGTTTCCACTTTTTGATTTTGAAATGATAAAAGCGCTACCACCCCTATACAAAGCTGCTGTAGAAGGGGAGCTATCCGTATTCAAGATTAGGCACAAAAGATTGTTTCTGACATTTCCAACTAAATAAAAGTATGGAGCTAAACTTCCCACTATACCGCAGGTGAAGGGTGTATAAGGGCCTGTTTGGTAAAACTTGTTTTTGTTCCTTAGAACAGAAATTTCTATTTTTTGTTTCAGGGAACAAAAAAAGAACAGAAACGCGTTTGGTTACATTTTTGTTCCAAATCTGTTTTTTTGTTTCTGGAAATAGATTTGGAACAGAAGCAAAAAGTAAAAAAAACTTGTTTTTCTATTTCTGAAACACTTTTGAGAAACAAAACGAACAAAAACTCTAAAAAAAAAAAGTTCTTGCCGCAGCCACCTCCTGTGAACACTCTTAAATTAAAAATATTGTTTTAAATAATTTTTTTTATAAAAATAAAATTTTAAAATTTTAAAATACTTTAGTAAGAAATTGCTTAAAATTTTAAAATACTTTAGTAAGAAATTGCTTAAAATTTTAATTTAATTGATTTTTTTAAAAATAATTTAAATAAATTTAATTTTGAAATTTTTAGAAATTTTAACATTTTATTTTTTAAAATTTTAAATTAAAATTTAAACAATAAATTAAATTGCATTTTTATTTTAAATTTACAGTTTAAAAATTTTACGTAATCCATTTTTTAATATATACTTTAAGACATATTTTTAAATTTTAAATGTTAAAAAATTAAAATTTTAGTTTTTAGTTCTTTTAAAAAATTAAATTTTAAATTAACTTAAATTAAATTTTCAAATTTAAGTTAATTTAATTTTCGAATTTTCAAAAAAATTAAAATTTAACATTATCTTCCTTTTTTAAAATTTTAAATTGTAATTTAGTTTATATTTTTCATTTATTCTGTTGACAGTGGCGCCTCTGTTTCTTAAAAAATATATTTAAATTAGTGTCTCAATAAAAAATTTAGAAATCATACCAAACGCATTTCTATTCTTTTTCTATTCCAAGAACAGAAATTTTGTGTAGTTACCAAACACTTTATTTATTCAGAAATTGTTTCGGGGAGTGTTTCTCAAAAGAAGTATTTCTATAAAAAAACTGTTTTTTGGAACAGAAACGTTACCAAACGCACCCTAAGATGCCAAGAGGATTCAACTCCTTGAAATGTCTTCTTGTTTCTTTCCTGTCACTTAATTGTCAATATGTATGACTTAGTATGCACAAATTGTAGTTGTGCATTTTGAAGATAAATTTCTACATTTATGTTCCTAATGATACTATGGTAGTCTACAATAAACCTTTAGTATGTTATCTTGACATGATCAATCACAAACATGACTACTGTTTCAATGGTCTTCATAGTGAACTTTGTTTAAGACAATTTAGAAGATAGATCTGTCTTTCCTGCTGCTGAGTTCTGGGGGATATTTTTGTTCACGATTTAATATGTTGTTTAAAGATCTAATCACTTTTTTTTCAATTTTTTTTGGTTCTAATATCACCTAAAAAGCATAACAGAAAATGATGAGGGAGGGCTCTTTTTGGCCCATTTTCCTTTCAATAAATCTCCTTTATGTTTTTTTATGTCAAAATGGGTTGAGGATGATATGGGACACAAACAAAAACTCGGACTTGGGGGATATAAAACTATTTAGGATCACATTGAAATGGCAAGAGATCCATTTATATGGCCCACCTAGTAGGGGATGAGCTGTTGCCGATTTTTACAGGTTGTGTCCATGTATTGGATTATTGCATATTTAATGTGTAAGTGTTAAAAAAAGTAATCTGTTGTATAACTGGTCCGTAAGAGCTTTTAGAAATTGATGGCTATGAGCCTTTGTTTACATCTGTTGAGATGAATGTTTAATTACTTTTATCTGATGATGCTCAATATATATAACTAATAATCCCAAAGATCACGTTACTTTTAATACTTCTAGTGCTCCCCCTCAAGCTGGAGCATAGATATTAATCATGCCCAACTTGTTACAAATTTAGTCGCTTCATTGTGCACATTGTTAAAATAAGAATTCCTGTGTAGAGAATCAGGAGATGAGAATGTGGTCTTACCGGGGGAGATCAATTTGATTAGTGCAGAGGGAAGCAAATCTGGTGATCGATGAATTAGACCAGCAGACTATAATGTCGTAAGAAGTACATCCTTTTGCATGACCAAATGTAGAGTCAAAGCATGCTTTCATAGTTAAAGCCATATGTTAATCCTCCGAGTAGGTTCCACATTACGTACAGAAATGGTCACTTTTTTTATGGAGAACCATCAGTAATGCTAACTGAAACCTGTCATGTTGGTACTAGATTTTGTGTCAAGAGAATGGAATCTAGGCCTTAAACATGCACAGATCAAGTAATTTAATTGTCTTACAATGTATCAGGAGATGTTGCAAGAGTGAATGGCCAGTTGGCAGTGTCTCGTGCTTTTGGAGACAAGAACCTCAAATCGCACTTGCGGTCTGATCCTGATATACAAAGCACTGACGTCAACCATGACACTGATTTTCTCATCCTTGCGAGTGACGGTTTGTGGAAGGTGACGGCCACGCCTTTCCATTTGCCCTTCATAAATCTTGCGTACCTGTCATCTTGGTTTTTGTTGTTTACTATTGGTTGCCTTGATGCAGGTCATGTCTAATCAGGAGGCGGTGGACATTGCTCGGAGGATGAAGGACCCCTTGAGGGCAGCCAAGAGCCTTGCGCAAGAAGCGGTAAATAGAGATAGTAAGGACGACATATCCTGCATCGTTGTTCGTCTAAAGGCATAGCACCACTGTATATTAATGGTATAGGGGAAAGAATGGTGATGCGGTTGTCTCCATGAGCACCACCAGTTCATAATCCAGTGTGAAGCTGGAAAAAATGATTTGGGATTAGGAGATAACTCGTGAATTTATTTTGCTGTAAGTCATACATAATGTTACTGCACTCGTGTATGCGACTTGCTGTTGGTTTGTTCCTTCCAATATGTAGGTTCTTTTGCAATTCGTGCTTGTAACTTGCTCATACCTTCCGAAGCTGTGCGAATACATAAGTGGATTTATTTGTTTTATAAAATGAGTGTTGTTATATGGCAATCATTGCAGCAATGAAGTACCGAAACCCCTTTAAATTGGCTGCGCAAAACGTCAATTCTCCTATTTTCCTCTGTTCCGGACTTATTGTGGGTAAGCCACCTATGTTGCAGACTCTGCACGCACAGAGTTCATAAGTTGTAAACCCAAACCTTTTTCTTTCTTGCCAAGGAACATGTCTCTGACATTTGTCGCGACTGGTTACTAGGCATATGAGATTTCACTTTGTGCAAGTGACGATTAGTGCCCTTCAGATACTCTCCCTGATGCTTGGTTTCATCATCTTCAATGGATTCATCGGGCGACACTTAAAATGGCATTTTGTGTCTGGGCTTTGTGGCTTGTGTTTGGCAATCCAACATTCTGATTTTCAACCATAAAAGTTGCTCCTTGAGCTGCCTTCACCCCAGCTATTCTCATGAGGATGGTGGATTTTCTGCTTTTGGCGTGATGTTCAAACACAACTCTAAACGGTCATATGTACCATTAAGGCCCAATCTAACTTTACCAATCAAGTATAAAAGAGCCAACTAAATGAAAAATTCAGACCCCATGAAATCGAAATTACAAATGGTTTTGTTGAACGAGTAGTAGAGGATTTTACTTAGTTCAAAAGATCTTAAGATATGCTACAGAGATCTTCTTGTTGGGTTGCATCTTCATTTAAATCGAATCAAACCGGGTCAGACAAGACCTTGATCATGCGGGAAGACAAGATTCTAGTATCTTGCCAAAATGAATAAAGTAAGAAATCGTCAAACATTAATAACAGCTCTAGAATTTAGGAAACGATTTGTGGCTAGTCTATTTTGGACATTTAACTCTTGGTTGTAAGAAATACTTGTACTGTAAAATCCTAGATTAGTGTTTGTTCTTTTGGTCCTAGGGCCTCCAACGCAGAACGGATTTTCTAATCACCAAGTTCTTGCATCATGCCATAATCTTTTTCATTCCAAATTCCAACATTTTGGCGAATTTCCGTCTTGTTAAAATATCAACTCATCGTAGCCATGAAGAAATCATTATATCTCTTGCGAATTTGAAGTCAGAAGCGCGAAGCCAGCATCGAAGAATATGTTCTTTCGTTCGGATTGATCGTCCATGTCTCCAAAAATGTCGAAATGCTTCAGCTTCACCGCTTCTAGAGATTGGTTCTACCGCTACTGGTTCACGAAATCGGGCCTCCGCTCTGTGTCAACCAGCCTCGGGGATGGCACGATCATGCACTGCTGGGTCCCCAAAATCCGCAAGCCTTCCAAGCCGACGCTCGTCCTAGTCCACGGGTTCGGCGCAAACGCGATGTGGCAATACGCGGAGGCCCTCCACCACTTCACCCCACGGTTCAATGTGTATGTACCAGACCTGATCTTCTTTGGCCGGTCCTACACGTCGTGCCCCGACCGGACGGAGTCATTCCAGGCGCAATGCCTGATGAGGTTGATGGATTTGCAGGGCGTGAAGAGAATGAGCATGGTTGGGATAAGCTATGGCGGGTTCGTGGCGTACAGCGTGGCCGTGCAGTACCCGCAGGCACTGGACCGGTTGGTCTTGTGCTGCACCGGGGTTTGCTTGGAGGAGAAGGACGTGAAGGCGGGATTGTTTCCGGTCAAGAGTTTGGAGGAGGCGAAGCAGGTTTTAATGCCGCAGACGCCCGGGAAGCTTAGGGAATTGATGCGAGTCTCCTTTGTCCGTCCAGCCACAGGAGTTCCATCTTTTTTCCTTAGTGATTTCATCAAGGTAAGGTTCAGATCTTGGTCGATGTACTCGACCCGGCACTAATCTGGAGAATTTAGAAAATTCAGTTTCTTGGAATAGGATTGATAAATCATTAGTTGTGAGTAGAGGCATAGATAAAAAAGTCTTAAGTAGATTTGCATAAACAAGGGTTTATATATTCTGAGAGAGTTGAAATTTGTACAGGTCATGTGCTCAGAGCATGTTGAAGAGAAGGGGGAATTGATCCAAGAGATACTCAAAGATCGAGAAGTGTCGAATCTACCCAAAATCAGACAGGTTCATCTCCTTTCCGATTTTGCTTAATTACTGCATAATTCAATTCATAGAAATGCTAGTCTGGAATAGGGATTTTGTATAAGTATTTTGTGGACGATGAATACAAGGAAGCATATGATAATGCATTTTGTCTTTGTGACCGAGGCTTCCAAGAGAAGTGCGACAATTCCCATCGTAAAAATTGACAAATATAAGAAATCTGCTGTGGCGTTGTAACTTTGATTCTTTGGTCGCACTATGATGGGTCGTCAACAAGATCATTGCGGTAATCACAAAGACGATGGCCTCAACATGTTTTCGGTTTGTCATTAGAAGTGATATGATCAGAAGTGACAGCAAAATCGAATAACTTAATTGAAAAATTTGAAAGATGAGCGAGATGTTTGAAATTTTGACGGACGTTCATGTGACCATCAGTAAAATTCACTGTCTTATAGCTTTGTGAGGGTCATAGAATTAATATTTCTTCTCTACATGAATTTATCTGAATCAAACTTTTAAAAATTCTTTTTCCTGTGCATGCTTCCCATTTTTGAGCAGCCCACATTGCTGGTATGGGGAGAGCAGGATCAGGTATTCCCTCTGGAGCTGGGTCACAGATTGAAAAGGTGAAGCTTCAATTTATATGAAACTATCTCCAGCCCCTTCTCCTATTTTCCCTTTTCTTGCCTCTCAACACGCAATATCCACGATGCCCAAGATAATTAGCTGACGCTAGTGCTGGCATTGGGTCAGGCACATTGGGGACACAGCTGAACTGGTGGTCATCAAGAATGCAGGGCATGCTGTGAATTTGGAGAAGCCCAAGGAATTCATCAAGCAGTTGAAGCTCTTCCTTTAGTAATGTAGTTAATCACATTCATGTCTCCTAATCCATTCACTAATGCGAGATGACAAAGCTGATTTTTCTGGTTCTGGGCACTAGGTTTCTTGATTACACCGAACTTAATAGATGCTATTGCTATCACCGAAAGTGGATAGGATTTCTTCCATTTATGATGTAAAAATTAATTTTCTTGAATAACAAACTTCTTAAACTAATAAAATAATAATTTTTATTTGAATTCCCATATTAAAATAACAACTATTTTCCTTTTTATTTATTTCTAATTTATATACATAGTTTTTTTTTTCTATACTGTAGATAAACCCTGATTCTAAATGAACAAATTCAAATTTGAAAATAATCTTTCTTCTTTGGTTTGTAGAAAATGATCCTTCTAATTCTCGAAATATGAGGGGCATTGAGATTTCTAAAAGAAACCACACTCTTGGTCTATTTCTCCTCCGTATCTCTAGTTTGTTTTGAAGCTTTGTGACTCATTTGTAATGCTTTGGTTCTCGTTAAAAATCCAAAAATAAGGTGAGAGAGTCGATGTTCCTTTTTCTCCGTTACTCTCTAATTCATGTCGAAAGTCCATGAAAGTAGTAAGAGAGTCAAAACTCTTTCTTTACCATAACTCTGCGGTTCACGTTAAAGCTTCACAAAAGTGATTGGAGAGTCTAAAAACATGACTTTTCATAATGGCGAATGTGACTGGTTTTGTTTCTCTCTCTTATTAGATTTGGCGTTTTCTGAGTGATTTACCTCGTCGACGTTGTTTGTGCTCTTAAATTTATTGTCATAGTCGAACCTATGGTTCTAGAGTGCTATAATAAGCTCATTTACTATCTAAGATTTAGATCGCATAAAAATCTTGGATTGACTGATGTAGGTATTTTCGTTTGTGCATTTGTGGTTTCCTTAGCAGTAAACCAGGAGAGACTTTTATTATATCTAATTGTGCATTTTTAGATCTATTTACACTAATATAATATTCATAACAAACAATGAACATGATTAAATATGAAAGAATCTAGCTTTATTACTACGATTAACTAAATAATGAGTATGATATAGTAAAATTCCCAAATTTATCATCCTATCCTTTATAGGTCTACCTTGATTAAAAATCTAGATGACCAAACGCAACTCTAGTGATTTCTAGGATAATGAGTGGATAAAAGGTAAATAGATTCTCCGAAAATGCACATGTTGTTCGTGATCATGGAGGAAAATTCTTGACTTGCGTAGGGAATTTTGGAACCTTTTCCGATGGGACATTGGAAGTGGAGAGTCGGTCTCACTATGGTTTGATCATTGGCATCCTAGGGGCCCATTGAACCTACACTTTTCTGATCGGGATATTTATCGATCAGACTTTTCTAGGGAAGCAAAGGTTGCTGATTTTTGTCGATCCACATGCTAGACATCTTTAAAGGATACTTTGGAGTCTTAGGGGGAGCCGATCCTGGTACTATCTTCTCTCCCGGACACATTTCGTTGGCTTGGGAATTCTTCGGGGTCCTTCTCAACTGCATCAGCCTGGGGTATCATCAAGCCTAAGGGGACAAATGGTGAGGTGGCATAATTTTATTTGGAACAGGATGATTGTCCCGCGGCACCAGTTTCACTTATGGCTTATGACTCGAAATAGACTACCAACCCATGTTTTCTTACTTTCTTGTCATCATATTATGGAAGCTAAGTGTATATTCTGTAATCATAGGCCAGACTCAGTAGACCACCTATTTTTTGGTTGTCATTACACATCTCTTTTGGCACAATTTTGGGCGGGAATGTGTAATTTGCCTTGGCATGATGGCCCTTGGGTTTGGACTTTAGATTGTGCGATGAGATTTTTACAGGGGCATTGTTTCCATCAAAACATTGCTAGACTCTCTTTGGCAGCTCTTTGTCATATCATTTGAAAGGCAAGAAACAATTCCTTATTTCGCAACCAGGCTGCCTATATCCTGATAATGAAGCTAAAGCTAGAAAAGATGGTCAAAGATAAAACTAGGCCCCTCATCTTGTGCCTGACTCTCCTAAGAATAGGAGGATTCAGCGAGGATGAGGCCTTCATCCTGATATGTTTATACTTTAGAGGACCTCTGTTGTATGCTTCTTATGTAAGCCAAATTTGGCTTTCTTTATATTCTAACCCGAGACCTTGGCACCCTTTCGCTTATATATATTCACATATAGTTAGTGAAAGCTTCTGTGGTGCCAAGACGCCTCCCATTGTATAATTTTGGTTAAAGTTTATATAAGTACTTATATTACCAAAAAAGAAAAGGTAAATAGATGAAATATCCACTAATTTCGTGTGAAGCAAACAAATATGGAAAATATGACTTTATGTAAATAATCCATACTTTGATAGAATTTTAGAAAGGATAGTACTCCATAGAACAAATAAAATCGGGAAAGTTTACAAGGCATTAGACCCACGAATCTATACTAGTCGGCAAAGATAGTCTAGGCTAAATTTTCAATGTGCTTGGACATCACCATAAGAATTTAACCCTGTATGATTGGTTGCAACCCATCATTTGACTTGTAATTGGAAGCCAATTTAGGGTTCCCAATTAGGCATCAGGGTCACCGGTCTTGGTCGCTAGGGTCTTGGTTCCGATCGTCAGGTTTCGAGCTTGACGTTGTGGTCATCAGCCTTAGGTTCAATCTTGAGTTGTGGGTGTCGATTTTAATTCCAAAAAATATGTTTGGGATTTAAGTACCCAATTTTCTTGGCCAAATACACACACAATATATATCATAGCCTTATCAATCTAAGCAGCGCCAAACCATGGACAATTAATGAAAAAAAACCTTAGTTCGATATATTAGTTCTGTGAAATCAATGTAACCTTCTAGATCATGGTGCCTTAAAACTGGCTTCAGCTGCTTCAAGTGAAAACCCGCGAGCTCTTTACAATGGTCATACGCAGATTCTTTGGCCCACCGGAGCCCAAAGAATGTGAAAAACCAAGTAATGTTTTTCAAATACAAGTTGCCATTCCCTTCCTTCGAGGTTAAAGAAGAGAATTTCGTTTAACTTTCTATAATTAATCAATTCTTTTGGCTACTTTTCCCTTTATTTTGTCCTTTTGCAATATAGAGTGCTTAAAAAGGAAAAGCAAAATTAACAATGTTCGAGCCGTAGTTAGGGGCTCAAAGAAGTGTACCCGGATTGCCTAACGTCACTGCATATGACGTGAGGCAATCCAACGATTGAGAAGAGAGTTTCATCCCTTTCAATAGGGGGTAAAACTTTAAAGGACGGCTGGATGGGGACAAGTCACCTGTTACCAAGGTAGGTGATCTTGTTCCGAAGAAGTTCCTTGTCGTGCCCGTAAGATTAAGAACTATTAATTAATGATTTTATTAATGAATGTTTTCAATTTTTGTAAAACCAGGAAGAGGAAAAATGGAATTGGGTCTTCAAAGTCAATTTCTCTTTTCAATGCATTCTGTATTGAAATCATTCGTACATGGAACCCACATTGCTGGATTGGCCCTTGACTCAAGGCCATGACGACCCGTCAACCCTCGCGCATATAAATACAGAGATGCTCCAGTTGCTATAACTCACCACTCGAAGCTTCAACTGTTGAAATTGTTAAGGTACGTGCCTCTTTCCTCTTCTGGGTTTTATGTCCGCTACTGATCTGATGTATCGTATCGAAATGAGTCGGGGCACGTTTAATGCATCCGAGTTTGATGATAAAAGGAGTCTTTTCTTTAACAATAATTCAAAAGTTTTGGAGGAAAAATGCTGCGACAATAAATAGTAGCACGGATTTTACGAGAATGAGGAAGACACTATAAAAGAATTTTAACTAAGGGTCTAAGATGTTGGCATGATTATAATGTTACATCTACTTTGTGAATAATTAGAAAAAAGTCTTAAATCTATTATAATTGTATCAATTCAGTTATAAATATTTTTTATCAATTAAATCCTAATTTTTTTTATATTTGTGCTAAATCAAGCTATCTGATTGATTTTAGCCTGCCAGCGGTGATATGGATAATATTTAATAACATTTTAATATATTTTCAAATTTTTTACTTTTATTTTTCTTTCTTTCTACGTCCCTTTTTTTCCACTATGATCAACGAGCTGTGGCCGGTGAGGATAAAAAAGGGAACATTTCAATTTTATTTATTTTTCTGTCTTTTTTGGAAATTTCTTATTTTTTTTCTTTTTGTATGACTTTTTAGTGTAATAATCTCTTGTATAATATTACATGAAAATAAAGTTATTGGAGCACAGCCGTCCCAACAGTTCCTGCTCGAGAAGTTTTATAGGGTAATGGTGCAAAAAGAATCTAAAGCAAGTCATAGAATTTACTCTACAAGAGTAAGAAAACAATATGTCTATACAAGTAAAGTTGCCTCTATCATGCATGACATATGTTGTGGTGTGTATATATATATATATATATATATATATATATATATATTTTATATTTGTATATTTGTTGACCGCGCAAGTTTAGAGATAAAATTTCAACTAATATGACTTTGTAATGATTTATGAACAATAAACCCATGCGAAGCATGGGCAAGTGTACTAATTACTTGTGCATCTCTGTCAAGTCAGCATTGGTCGGAAAGTTGGTCGGATCCTGGTCAAAGTGCCATCAATTGTGAAGAAAAGAAAGTTTAGTCCCGACAAAATTAATCAAAACTCGGCAAACTAGTTATAAAATCCGTGGACACATTTTTTTGTGCGTGGATAATCAATAGTTTATAACATAGTAATCTTAAAAGTGATTGTTGTATTGCTTAATAAAATGAATGAATTGGAAATGCTTTTGTCATCAATGACATCTAGATATAAATTGTTATCGATAATGAAAATATTTTCTGTTAATTAATAATTTGATTTCTTGATATTTCACTAATTTCTCCACAGGATGGATGCCGCAATTCTCACAGGGACATTTGAATCATTTGAGCACA
The DNA here is from genome assembly GCA_019926035.1 of Melaleuca alternifolia. Lineage (NCBI taxonomy): Eukaryota > Viridiplantae > Streptophyta > Magnoliopsida > Myrtales > Myrtaceae > Melaleuca > Melaleuca alternifolia. Next base: position 1,041,636 of record JAGKPW010002417.1, on the reverse strand, counting down.
AAAGCAAGGAAGGTACATAGTATATGCATTGTAAATCTTGTGTACGACCGAATATGCATGATTCATATATCCTACACATTTTGAATATTTTTTAATATATATATATATATATATATATATATGTCAAAACCATGTAAATTTTCGTGCAACTGATGAAAACAAAAACTTCTCTTGGATTACTAACTAGTTCCATAGCATGAGAAATGTAGAAATTCTTTTCGTCAAAGTTGTTTGCATTTATAAGCAAATTGTACAACGATACGATGCATTGTAAAAAGAAAATTCCGACTATCTGCCAATTTTTTAGCCAGGTCTCCAGAATCTCCTATAGTCCAAACTATAAAGAATATAGTATTCATAAGCAAGATATGCATAGCTCACCGAAGCCTACAAAAAAATAAATTTAGATTCTATTATTTTGTGCAAAGGAGGAGGAAATGAGAAGCCAAAGACCCTCAGAGCTACGCAAAAACTCGACGTGAAGATCACGAATGCGGTTAATGTTTCTCCGGCGACGGAAACGTTTGGCGGGCTCTACACTCTCTCGAACCTCGACCAGACCTTCCCTTACGTGATTGAGATCTTGTTCGCCTTCAAAGGCGAAGGGAGGGGAAGGCGTTTCGCCGCGATCGAGACGATCAGAGAGTCACTGGCCAAGGCACTGGTCGAGTTCTATCCATTCGCGGGCAGACTTGTCATGGGAAGTGACGGGAAGATGGTGGTGAGATGCACCGCAGAAGGTGTCCCGTTTGTCGAAGCGATGTCGGAGGACGACATCGGAGTGCTGGGCAACATCGGCGCCATCGATCCCACCACGCTGCGAAAACTCGTGAAGCACAGCGACGGAGCCCCAACCATATTGGAAGTACCTCCGCTAACAGTGCAGGTAACGTTTCTCTTACTTTTTTTCTCACCGAAAAGAGTAGTGTCAGGAGATATTTTGACCTGAGTGTAGCATCACACTATATTAAATAAAGACTATCCACAGTGGCGGGTCTCACCAAATCTAACAGACTTGTTTAGTTTAGTACGCATATTGATTCATTGAACAACTTTTTGTTGTTAGAGGCCCATTTGAATATGACCTACTTCTGTAGATATTTGCTTATAATTTATCATATAATCCAGGTGACGACATTCAAGTGCGGAGGGATCGTCGTTGGCATCGTCATGAATCACGTCCTCGTGGACGGCATAGCCCTGACGGATTTCATAACTTGCTGGTCTGACCTGGCCCAAGCCAAGCCACTATCAGTTTTTCCCTTTCTCGACCGATCGGTGTTGTGCCCGAGGCGAACTCCATGCATCGATCTCCCCCATCACGAGTATGCTCCGAGAGGTCGGCGGTCCGAAGGCATAGTCAAGCCCCAAACCAAGCCTCTTGTTTACAGATCATTCTGCTTCAAGCCACACACTCTCGTTCAACTCAAGAAGGTGTCAACGATCGCAACCCTCCATGGCTCTTCCATAGTCCCTACGACCTTCGAAGTCATATCGGCGCTCGTTTGGATTTCGCGTACCAAAGCTCTCAGAATCGGTCCTCACGAGACAACAAAGCTTCTTACTGCAGTCGACGGACGGCCCAAGTTTGAGCCTCCTTTGCCGAGCAGCTACTTTGGGAATGGCATTGCTTGGTCCTGCGCCGAGTGCAGCGCGGGCGAATTGACCCACAAGCCCTTCTCATTCGCTGTCCGTACTGTGCACGAGGCGCTCCAAAGCGTCACCGAGAATTACATAAGGTCGGCCATCGACCTGGTTGAGCTGAAAAGGGTCGAGGTCGATTGTGAGGGCAACACTTGCTGCATCAGCAAGTGGAGTCGTCTCCCTTTCTACAAGATGGATTTCGGGTTCGGGAGGCCATTCCAAGTGGCTCCGGCGACGGTCCCAGGCAATGTCATCTTGGTTGCTTCCCAGAGCAGGGAAAGCAACAACTTGGTCGTGTCTCTGGGGCTTCCTCGTGATGCCATGGATGCTTTTTCAAAGTTGATTCAGTATGAACTCACACTGAAAAGCAAGTTTTAGTCTCATCCATGGATATGAACAGACGTGCATGCTTTCGTATGACGTGTGGAGTCTAGTTTTTGTGTCTCTAGTTTTAAGCGGGAGTAACACAGTGGTGTCGGGATGCTTGATCCTGTTGTATTACGTGATATGATTCCATCAATATAGTGATGTACTTTCTAAAAAAAGGCAATGTTACAGACACAAATGTTAACTTATGTAAGAGTAGTTATACCATGCATTAGTAGTGTGAAAAAGTTTTACACGACCGGTTTTATCTACCATTGACTAGAGAGAGCGAATGAGTTTAGGGCGGACGAGACCGTTTGTGTGAAATTTTCTTCATACCTATGGTGTATATTCCATTTTTCTTTATACGAATTAAATCAATTCACTATGTGACGATGACAACTCTTTCAATTGCTTGGTATACCCTATTTATTCAACTGTTGATTTTGTTGCATTATTGTTGGAGGCCCATTTTTTAGCCACTAGCTACATATCTTTAGCATTTGGAAGAGAAGTGATGGGTAGTGTTTTCAATTGGATGTCTATTGAGGTACACGTGTTAGGCTATTAGAGACAAAATACCATGTCGGGTAAATGAAAAGCGATAGAGCAGCTAATAATTTTTTTTTTGAAGTACATATTAGTTGGTTTGTAATTCATTAATTAAAACTCTTAAATAAAGACGATCTGATAGCATATGTTGATGAGTTGATGATTCTTGGAGATCTGCACCTCATGGCAAGATATATTTCGAGGAAGGATAAACGCATGTTGCTTAAATCATGTTATATTAAAACTTAAAAGTGACTCTTGGATATTATTTAATTTTGAAGAAAGGAATCTTTTCTTTTCCAAATAAAACTTATAAGAGTTTTACCAAGAAAAAGTGGCAGTGCTTGAAAAAATCATAGGGTAATAAATAGTAAAATTGACTTTATGAGAAGGTGAAAATATTTTTTAATGAAATTTAACTAGATTTTTTAAATATTGAAATCTTTATAAATATCACATTATTCAGTAATCTAAAGTAACAAGCAGCAAAATTGACTCTACAAGAATGAAAAAGAAAAGAACTTTCAAAGAAAATCTAGCCATAATAGGTAGTAAAATTGACTCAATGAGAATGAGAAGGTATTTTCAGAATATTAACAAAATTATACATAGTAAGTCTATTTTTAGTAGCATTTTAAATAATAAGTAGCAAAATGAACTCTATGAGAATAAGCTATGATATGTTTATACACATAAAGTTGATTCTATCATGCATGGCATGTGATGTGGTATATACAGAAAATATATATCGACATGTTTATATAATGATACAGAGATAAAGAAATTGATTTTCTTGCTTGCAATACAATGCACCATAGAGAGTAAAATTATTTCAATTCCACTCAATACAACATGTAAAAAAATGTAACATCCGCTTAAGAAACAATTATTACATAAGAAAATGACTAAAAAAATTCAAGTCGAATTTAATAGAAACAGCATATGATGAATTCAATTTTTCAAAAACTGTAGAGATATTTGAGAAGTGTATACTTGTATTAAGGCAAATGAATCCATAACATTCAATTATCAATCAAGTAACATGTATTGCTTTCAAGTGATATTAATTAAATGGCATTATTATAGTCACTTTTCTTAAATTCTAAAAATGGGAAAGTATATTAGTTAACGAATACTCTTTTTCCCTCTGGTATCTACCATTTTACTATGAAGAGCTGTTTTAGAATGGGCGGGTTTTACCGGTGAACATTGAACTTTAGGGTACTGTTGAATGAGGTCACAGAATTTTTTCTTGATCATCCAATGTAAAACTTTTAGTTCTTCAATGGATGGACTTTGATCGAGATTCGATTAATCCTCTGGGGAGATGTTGATGTTATTCCATGTGGCAATTGTAAAATTTTATAAGACCACTGCAAAGTATTTTAAAAGATTAATCCATTAAGTAAATGTGTAATTTAAAATTTTACTAATTAATTCTTCCCCTCACGTGGAAACTAAATTTTGGCCTCAAACTAAATGTCAAAATGTATATTAAAAGAGACAAATAAGGGATTTGAAAGATTTAGATTCAACATCTCCTATTCTGATTTCAGGTAGGATTTTGTGGGACTTTTTTCCTTTTTGTTCTTTAGAAATCTCCATGATAGAAAAGCCATTTATATTAGGGGTGCGCAATCAGATCTATTCAATCATAGAACCGGCCGTCTAGGCCAGTCCACATGGGGATTAGTTTGGTGCTTGGGTAATAAATTTGGGAATTGGCCTTAATAGATTTGGTTCTTGATTATATATGCCTTGAGTTGGTCAGTTCTACCTAAGAGCCGAACCTGTGAAGGCCAGTTTGGTTCTAGGGTAGAATCAGTTTTGAACCGGTCCAAATTAAACCCTAGTTTCCTCTCGCTACTCCTCTGATTCTTTGATCTTTTCCCTCTTGAAAGTTCTAGCACTCAAAAGTAAGTTTGGCTACAATATGCATTGCCGGCCATCCAACGGATTTGATCGTGATCAGTACATGAAAAGCAATAGAGTTGAGCTATTTATAGGAACCTGAACTTTTGGCCAATAGGGGGATGGAGATCACGATTTTTCTGGAGAAGAGAGGGATAAAAATCGTGAGTTTCAGGGCATGAACTGAGGACGTTTTCTGCAGAATAAAATGGCGGGGAGACACGCACTCACGGGGGGATTGACGCACGAAAAGAAAGAGAGGGTAGAGAACAAGAGGGAGCGCGCTACAGAGGGATACATGTTCAACCAGGAAAAGAAAGCTCGAGGAAAGAGAAAGGAGAAAAAATACAGTCCGTTGCTTGTCTCTTCTTCGATATGATCATGCCGCTCCATTCAGGTCGCTCTTGAGGCGTCTATCTTGAGCCCCCTACGTTGGCCAGGCTGCTCCCGAATATGACAGCCGATACAACAGTTCTTGGTGACAAGGCGTCATAGCCACCTATGCCGGTCTTTTCGCTCTTGGTGGTTGTCCTCATTGCGAAGCTGTGTTTATTAGTTTAATTCGATCAAGATGACGAGTTACCATTCGCTTAGAGATGTCGAACGTCGAACGCATCCAAATTGTTTGGTTGCTTGCGCGGTTGTTCAGGCGATCAATTTCCTGAGCGCAATTTGTCGTACGCACTGTCTAGGTTTGGATACTTAATAATTCATGAATTTTCTTGATATGCATGCACAGAATATGGGGCCTAAGTGGTTGCTTATTGGTATGTGAAGTCTCTTGGATGCTTTAGTTCTCCACAAGCGTTTTTTTTTATGTCAAGTTGGGTATTCATATGTTATTTGACTAATGATATTGATAGTTAGAATTCTAGGATGTGCATTTCCTAGATTTATTGACTTTGATCATTGCTATGTTTAGTTTTGAGCATAGCCTCGCTAATGTTGGGCGAGGCTGCCTTTGCTCATGGCACTCGCACGGCCTCACCCAAAAAGGCCAGCGAGGACCTTGCAACGCTTGCTTCCCCGCTGCATTTGGAAAAAGAAAAGGAAAAGAGAAGGAAAAAAAGAAAAAAAATTCAAAATTCAAAATATTTTAATTTTAAAAGAATTATTTACATTTGCAATATCTAGTTAAAATTGACTGGATATACTAAATTCATAAAGTGTTTAATTTTTATAACTAAATGAGCCAAATTAAAAGGTTTATAATTGAATTTTCATAAATTTAAAAAATTAAGGACTTTTTTTATAACTTTCTCCATGGAAATCCAATATCATTTAAATCTTTTCTGAAGTCTTTCTTGTTTAAACTAAATATTTAATTTAAATGGCGTGATTATATAAGTTTTATTCTGATGTGTATCAATGAACCGACGTCAAATTTTATGTTACATCATAATCAATTGAATGCAACCTATACGTAATAACACAAAGATGCCTTAAATAATTTGTTTCCCCCTCGTCTTCGATTCGAGCCATCATCTCCTTGAGTGGCAACGCATCTCCGGAGCTTTCTTATCGTGCAACACTTCGATTGTGCACATAACTAACCATATGTAACCTTTACTTGGTTTTTGGTTTTTCATAGTCTTCAGTTTCCACATCTTGCTTTTGAAATGATAAACATAGTTCCACGTTCAACAAAAGAATGCTTCTGGCATTTCCAACGTGCCGAGAGGATTCAACTCTTGAAATGCCCTTCTGTCTTTCTCTTGACACTCAAGCTGGCTTTGACAGTTCAGATTTGAGTCCGGATAGGAGATCATATCCACATAAAATTACAGATAAGAAATCTAGGTCGAGGTGGTATAAATCTGGTTTAAATAAACATGTTTAAAAAAATAACTTAACAAAACCTGGCATCTTTTAACGATGGAGCAATGATCCTGATATTGCTTCACCGGCCATGCACGAGGACGGCCACCATGATTGCTGATCATCATCACTACCAATCACTGCATGACCTCTGTCACCTCCTCCGACCATTGCCGATTGTCACCAGCTAGCTGATCTTGTTCCGATGACTGTGGGTGATAATGAGTCAGAAGACAGTCCTTGCGCGAGGCTTGTGTATATTGTTTGTCAAGCTTACGGCCATGGCCGCTCGAGCTTCTTCGAAACAGACGTACAGTGCGTGATTCTGCTTCCACCGTCGTTCAGGCTCACGGCTTCCATAAGCGCCAGAGGAGAGCAAGGCCCACTTCCAGCAATAATCCCAGGATGGGGTAATGGCTGTTGATAGGCTCTAGAAGTTCTCAATCGAGGTCCAGAAGCAAGACAAGGCCACCAAGGAGGACGCCCCAGGGCATCATCGCGAGCAGGAGGCATTTGAGCAATTTCCAAAGGAAGGGTTTCCCTCTTGAAGCCTGTCTTTCGGTACTTGTTTGATGATATCGATCCTTTCCTGTCCCTGAATTTATGATCTCCTCAATGGTCTGTGTTTAATTGATTCGATTCGGTTTCCTATTTTATTCGTCTGTTTTCCGTTCTTTTGTTCCTTTCCAGAAGAAGTTGGAACAGTTAGGTCCGGGAGATCGAAGAAGTTGGAGCGGCCATGGCCACGAGCTCGACGAAACTCGAGCAGCGTGGGCTCGAACAAGCTCAAGACGCATGGCCTGCAAACTCGACGAAGCTTCACGGGCCATGGCCAAGCTCAAAGAAGAAGATCAACAGTAAACGTAATTTTATTTGATATTTTAACGACTTTTAGTGTACTTATTTATTTATTTAATATCTATACCTTTTCTTTGAAAAAAGAATTCATTTCAGTGGCTTCGCCACATAGGTAAAAATATGAAATAATGATATATTTGATGAATCAAATATCATGATATAATAAAAAGAATCGACATGATAAGTCGGTAACATTTTATGAAAAATTTATAAAGTGAAAATAATTTGTACGAAAAATAAATAAAGCGGCTGATTCTTGACGGGATCAAAAGCTTATTTGCAGGCAAAACGTCAATGATTTGTACGAGGACGAAGGGTAAACAGACCAATCGTCCGGTAACCTCGTTCGAATCAAATCAAACGTGAAGTCACGAATCAAATCCTGCACATGGACTTTAAAATTGGTGGAAAATCACTTGTTTTCGGAAACCAATTTATTATCAGATTCCAAGGTCAGTGCCAAAATCTTGGGCCTCAAGTTTAGTCCCAAAGCTGTGGGTTGTTGTAAGTAAATTCTGTAAGATGGGCAAATCCCTTTTGGTATTTGAATGCCTAATTTTCTGACAGAGAAATAAAATGTTTCTGTAACGTTATTATTCTGAGCAGCAGTAGATGATCGACAATTAATGGCTCAATTATGTGCAAAAAAAAAAAACTTCAATTTTAGGTCAAGTCCAATTTTGGCTGAAGCATTTCTTTTGCTTCATGAAGAGGCACCAGTAACTTGTGTTCCAATTTTGACCCAAAGCTTTTCTTCTTCTTTTTTGTCTCATAAAATAACATCAATCTTGGGTCGAGTCTTAATTCTGACCCAAATCGCCCATTATCTCATATAAAGTGATCAAATTTCAATTGGTACTTAAATCTGACTCACATTAAGTTTCCATTAAGCACGTGGAGTACACATCGAATCTTCAACGACATCGTTGGACGGAAATTTGATAGGGAATGGATTTAGGTACCGACTGCAACTTGATGCTTTTGTACGAGACAACAAAAAGTTCGAATTAAAAATTGGTATACGGGTTAAAATTGATGCTTTTTTTTAATGAAGAAAAAAGAAAAAGAAAATTCGATCCTGAAATTAGAACTCGAATTGAAATTGGTGTTTTCTTGAGGGAATCGGCTCGACAACTCATGTCAAGAACCTTGGTTCGACATTTGTATTTTGCAACCCGAGAATAGCATGGTGCGTCAAAGCTGGCTCCTACCAGCACCAAGCGAAAAACCTCTAGCTCTTTACAATGGTAATACACAGATTCTTCGGCCCATTGGAGCACCAAGAATGTGAAAAAAACCAAACAAGGTTTTTCAAGTACGAGGTGTGCATAGTTCACTCCCTTCAACGTTAAGGAAGAGAAATTCGTGTCCCTTCCTATTATTAGTTATTTCTTTTTTGGGTACTTTTCCCTTTATTTTGTCCTTTTTCAATATAGAGCACTTCATTTCAAGGCGTGAACTATATATATTATATGTTTAAGTTCCTTGTCGTGGCCGCAACATTAGGAACTATTTCATTCAACATTATAATAATGAATTTTTCAGATTTTGGTAAAACTGGGAGCAAAAGTGGAAATGGGTCTTCAAAGTCAATTTCTCTTTCGAATGGAATCTTTTATTGAGTATATAAATACATGGAACCCACATTGCTGGGTCGATCCATGACATGGCCACGAAGACTCGTCAAGCCTCCGCATATATAAATAGAGAGATGCTGCAATTGCTGTAACTCAACATCCGAAGCTTCGACTGTTGAAATTGTTCAGGTACGTGCCTTTTTCTCTTCCAATTTGGTGAATGTCAACTAGCGATTTTTTTTTCATTAAATTATTGAGACGACTTTAAATATTGCCTCTATTGTGATATTTATAAGAATGAAAAAAAGTAATTGCATCTCTGAATGAAAGTTTAGTGACTTGATTGCCAAACCTATGGAAGCATTTATTTTGTAGAATGTCAACGACTTACAATATTTTTCAAAAATGACCGCTTGTGTTTTGTCTAAGTTTTTGATAAACAAAATATTTTCCCTTGATAAATTAATTGATTTTCTTGTTGTTTCATCAATGTTATCCACAGGATGGGTTCCATAGTTCTCAAAGAGGCATTTAAGTCACTTGAGGATGAAAGCAAGGACGGTACTTAATATGTGCACCATGAATTTTTTACATGATTGGATATGCATGACTCGTACATCCTACTCAATCGGCATATATCAAATTTATTGAAATCATTTTCATGCAACCAATATCAATAAATATGGTTGGCAAACTTGCATGCAACTTTCACTCGTATGTGGCATATTGCCTTAAAAACGTCAAACTTTAACTTTTGTCCCAATTCTTCCTTTTGACTTTTAAAAGCCCTTCATTCTTATATCATGTCCAAGTTTTATCTTAAACTTATTTTTGGTCCCATAAAAAAAAAACCCCAAACTCTAGAGTAGTCTTATTCCACCATTTTTTTTGTCTCATATAAAACCCTCAACTTTAGCTCTAGTACTAATTTTATTTTTAATTTTTTTCCTCATAGAAAATCTTAACTATACGTTCATTTTCAATTGCACTCTAATTTTTTTCTCATAAAAGATCACTAACTTTGACTTGAGTCCAAAATATGCTCTTCGTCAACACTTCATTAATATCACCCTTAGTAATTTTGCACTATGTTTTTTATTTCATCTTTGGCAGTCGGAGAGTCTGCGCTTGATACACTTGCAGAACTTGTGTTTAGGAGTTTTCTATCTCTTGGTTGTCAAGAGAAATTTTGGATGGATGACTAAGTGGTAGATTTGTGACTCAAGTAACAATTTGTGAGTTTTTTTTATGAGATTGTAAAATTTTTAATGTAATATTGGGACTAAATGATAAAATTGGAATAAGACCTACAATTGAGGGTTTTTCATAAGACAAAAAAAGATTTTAGGTAAAATTGAGACATGACCAAAGTTGAAGGTTTATTCTGAGACAAAAAAATTGTTTATGATAGAGTTGGAATTTATGAGACAAAAAGTAAATTGGGATAAAAAAGTAAAAATTTGAGTTTTATTTTTATTTTTATGAGACAAAAGATAAAATTAGGACAACAAAGTTAAAATTGGAGGCTATTTAGGGTATTGGGCGCTCGCATGCCTAATTTGTTCCACAGCTTGAGAAATGGACTTCATCAAAGTTGTTTGTTGTAACAAGCAAGTTGTGCAACAATAAGATCCGTCGTGATAATATAATTCCGACTATCTTCCAATTTTGAGCCACGTCTCTGAATCTCCTCCCTCTAGTCCAAACTAGGGAGAACATAGATTTGATAAACTACATGTAAATAGCCCCTTGTATCACCAAAGCCTACAAATAAATTAATATAGCTTCGATCATTTTGTGCAAACAAGCAGGAAATGAGAAGCCAGGACACATGGGAGCTACGCAAAAACTCAACGTGAAGATCACGAATGCGGTTAATGTTTGTCCGGCGAGGGAAACGTTTGCCGGGCACTATGCCATTTCAAACCTCGACCAGACCTTCCCTCACGTGATTGAGATCGTGTTCGCCTTCAAAGGCCAAGGGAGGGCGAGTCATTCCGCCGCGATCGAGACGATGAGAGAGTCGCTGGCCGAGGTACTGGTCGAGTTCTATCCGTTTGCTGGCAGACTTGTCATGGGGAGTGATGGGAAGATGGCGGTGAGATGCACCGGAGAAGGTGTCCCATTCGTCGAAGCGATGTCGGAGGACGACATCAGAGTGCTGGGTGATATCAGCGCCATCGATCCCATCGCGCTGCGAAATCTCGTGAAGCATAGCGACGGAGCCCCAACCATATTGGAAGTACCTTTGCTGACGGTCCAGGTGATTTTTTCTTTTACTGAAGAGTAATTTTAGAAGGAGTAATGACCTGAGTTTAGCATACGCACAAAACTATATAAAGACTTTTGATCATGGTAGGTTCACTAGAACCGACAGTCTTATTTAGCTTAGTAGATATACTGTAGATATCCACTTACAGATTATCATATAACCAGGTGACAACATTCAAGTGCCGAGGGATCGTCGTCGGCATCGCCATGAACCACATCCTCGTCGATGGTAAAGCCCTCGTGGTTTTCATAACTTGCTGGACTGACATCGCTCGAGCCAAGCCACTATCTGTTTTTCCCTTTCTTGATCGATCGGTGTTGCGCCCGAGGCGACCTCTGCGCCTTGATCTCCCTCACCACGAGTATGCTCTGAGAGATCAGCGGTCCGAACGCATAGTCAACCCCCAAACCAAGCCCCTGGTTTACAGATCATTCTGCTTCAAGCCACACACTCTCATTCAACTCAAGAAAGCGTCAACAATCCCAACCCACAACGGTTCTTCCATAGTCCCTACGACCTTCGAAGTGATATCAGCGGTCATGTGGATTTCGCGTACCAAAGCTCTCAGAATCGGTCCTCACGAGACGACAAAGCTTCTCACTGCAGTCGACGGTCGGCCCAAGTTTACTCCCTCATTGCCGAGCGGCTACTTCGGGAATGTCATTGTTTGGTCCTGCGCCGAGTGCAGCGCGGGCGAATTGACTCACAAGCCCTTCTCATTCGCTGTCCAGACCGTGCACGAGGCGCTTCAATCCGTCACCGAGGATTACATATGGTCGGCCATCGACCACATCGAGCTGAACAGGGTCGTGGTCGACTATGAGGGCAACACTTGCTGCATCAGCAAGTGGAGCCGATTCCCTTTCTACAGGATGGATTTTGGGTTTGGGAGGCCGTTCCAAGTGGCGCCGGCGACGGCCCCCAACAATGTCATCTTGGTTGCTTCCCAGAGCATGGAGAGCGACAACTTGGTCGTGTCTCTGGGGCTTCCTGCTGATGCCATGGATGTTTTTTCCAAGTTGATTCAGTATGAGCTCATAGTGAAAAGCAAGTTTTAGTATCATCCATGGATGAATAGTGCATGTTTTTGGCTGACATTTGGGAAACCACAGTTTTTATGACATGCTTCTAATCAATACATAATGTACTTAGGGAATATTATAGGTACAAATGTCAATTTGTGAGAGAGTAGCTATAGCATATAATAGTATCCGCAAAAATATTTTACTTAGGTAGCTTTGTACATCATTCGTTAGAAGTAATGAATTATTTGAGGCAGATGAGACCGTTTGTATAAGTTTTTCTTTTCACCGGCGGTGTATATAACTATTTTATGTTTTTTTGGTAAAATCATGGGCTCACCATGTGACAATCCAACTACTTTAATTGTTTGGTGAGCCCATTTTTTAGGCGCCATCTGGATATCTCTAGCATTAGTAAGGGTACCGATGGGTTATATATCTTTTCTCATGCTGTGCATCCAATGAGGTACAAGTGAGAGCGCATCATAGAGAAAAATTTCATATCAAGTCATTGATGAGGGATTGAACAATTCAATGAATCTAGTCGATTTATAATTTATTGACTTAAACTCTTGTCGTGACCCTCTTGATGGAGGAACATAGGGTTAGAAGTAAGGCCGAAGATGAACCAACAATTCTCGTTTGTCATGAGTTCTTCCAAATAGTTACCTCACACAACTTGTAGGATTTCGTCTTAGTTTGATTTATTTTATGAGAATTCTGCATGATAAGAGTTGCCACTAACTTATTGGAGGGAGTATATCGTACTTTCAACGCAATTAGAGATTTAAATATGGGGACTTGATTACATTGATTATCCAACTAACAACCTTTGGATACCTAAACTGGATTATTTGATAACTAAAGTGTTCACACAGTCTTGTCACCAAATTATGAATCATGAAGTTCTGAGTACATCACTACAGGAAATCAAAACTTCTACTCTAAAATTTCGAATTAATCGAACAAGCCCCCACAATAGATCGACCAAAGACATGTGTCATAATAACAATGCATCCTCATAGTTAGGGAGCCTATACAAACCAAAATTCAGGTTTGCCAACCAGTACAAACTTCTCAGTTCCACTTGTTTTACATGCTCTTGCTCCAATCGTCTCATCTCCTACAACTGGTATGAACTTCTCACTTCCATTTCATTCATTCCCTCCCTCTATCTCAACACATCCTCCGAAAACTTAATTCCCAATCATCTTCATTTTCTAAGAATGGCAACCAACGCCTTCATACGCTCGGGCATCTCCAACACCTTCTTCCCATCCATCCTCTCCTCTTCCGAGACGAAATTTGCTGCTGACATCATGCTCCAAAGGGAAGAATTGCCATTTAAGTCCTAAACCTTTTGCCACTTTGCCGATTGAGTCCTAAACTTTTTTTATGCCAAATGAGTCATAAACCTTTTGCAACTTTGCCGATTAAGTCATTCCGGCGAATTTTGGCCGGAAAATGCTTACATGGTGACGACATGGCGTAACCGGCCGTCGCCGGCGATGACGTGGCGACGACATGGCAATATTTATTTTTTTATTTTTTCTCTTGTTTTTTCTGAGAAAAACCCTTGGCCGGCAAGCTCCGGCCACCGGCGGAGCTCGCCGGCCACTCCAAAGGGCCGCCAAGGCGAGGCGGCCCTCGCCCAGGGCTGGGGGAGCCTCGGCCGGCGAGGGCCGCCTCGCCCTCCCCAGCCCAAATCTGGGTGCTGCAGATCTGGGCTGCGAGGGAGCACTCCCTCGCTGCAGATCTGCACTGCTGCGAGGGAGCACTCCCTCGCTGCAGATCTGCACTGCAGCGAGGGACCCTCACTGCAGATCTGCACTGCAGCGAGGGACCCTCACTGCTCCCTCGCTGCAGTGCAGATCTGCATCGAGGGAACAGCACCCAGATCTGGGCTGGGGAGGGCGAGGCGGCCCTCACCGGCAGCCCGCGAGGCCGGCCGGGGCTCCCCTACTCCTGGACGAGGGCCGCCTCACCTTGGCGGCCCTTTGGAGTGACCGGCGATTTCTGCCGACGGCCAGAGCTCCGCCGGCCAAGGGTTTTTCTCATAAAAAACAAGAGAAAAAAAATAAAAAACGAAGAGAAAAAAAATAAAAATAATAAATATTGCCATGTCGTCGCCACGTCATCGCCGGCGACGGCCGGTTGCGCTACGTCATCGCCACGTAAGCATTTTCCAGTCAAAGTTCGCCGGAAAGACTTAATCGACAAAGTTGCAAAAGGTTTAGAACTCATTTGGCATAAAAAAAAAGGTTTAGGACTCAATCGACAATGTAGCAAAAGGTTTAGGACTTAAATGACAATTCTCCCTGCTCCAAAGTGCCAACACAAATGCCACGACACAATTCTCCATGTCAACTGGGTGGATGCACGGTCAGCTTTGGCTTGTAGAAGAATATTAGGAATGCCAAAATGTTATGTAAATAGTGTCAAAAGTTTTCATCGGATCACTCAAGCGGCAAATGAAAAAAAAAACGATCATTTAATAACTTCCACTTAGAAATTTTAGCCAAAAATAAGAATGTTGAATTGATAATTAAAATCTAAATATAAGTTGGCATTGAAAAAAAAAAGGTCCACGTGGCATTTCTATTTGTACATTTATGTTCCTCTCCGTCCACTTCATATTTTTATTCTCTTTTCTTCCTTCTGCGCCATTGCTGCTTCGCACTGTTCATGTGCATAGGTTACTTGGCCACAGCTTCACTGGCGGAGGGCTTAGCGTAGGAGAAGCGGGTGTGGCAAATGGCGGAGAGAATGGCGAGGGTGCAGGCGGGTGGGAACCGCTCAAGGGTCTACAGGAGGATTTCAGATCTATTGACGGGTTGGTGGATCCGGATCAACTGTCATAAAAGTAAGTGACATGATGGTTCCGGTCTTGAATGCCATCTGATACGGCTCCTATTAATAGGGGAGAGGTTTTCTTTATATATAAAAAAACCACAGCCGCCTATTGGTGGGGGAAGATCCATTTCCCGGGTTGGAGAGAGAGAGAGAGGGACGACATCTTTTAGATCTGTGTGAGGAGTACTGTTTAGTCAAGATCGCTTGGTTTCATCTAATGTTGCAGAGCTCAGTCGAAGAAATGGAACACAGAGAGAGAGAGAGAGAGAGAGAGAGAGAGAGAGAGAGAGAGGCGAAGAGCAATCGCTCCGGATGAATCAGACTCGATGGAATATGAAAGATGATGGTGTGATATCAAACTAGAAAACCACGAAACACGTCAAGCAATTAATGAACGCCTAGATTGGATGGAAAACCAAGAACAGTTACCAATTCTAATTTTCTCGCTTATCAACCAGCTAAGTTTATCGACTAATTTAACTTGTTGCTGCTCTTTCACCGCTGTCGAGTAACATAAGATTTCAATTTTAGCTTGAGGTGATTCTTGTCCCGAGGCTTAGATATGATCTAAAATGGACTAAACATGGTAACCATGTTGGGGACGAATTGGTTAATTATAAGAACTTTTAGAACTTTGTCGTGTTTAAGTGCAAAACCTCTAATGGATGAGACAAGGTTGGTCGATGAAACATGTAATGCAATCATCTGCCAACATAAAGGTTAAGAAAGTAAGAGATGGCAGATTTTTCAAAGTAATTTAGTGGTTGGGCTTTTTCACTTGGCCTACTCCACTAATCCTGACGACTCGAAAAAAAAAGATTGGAATCTACTAATGCAATTCTTAAAGCCCTTGACAGAAATTAAAAATCACGTCTATATGGATTCGGATTTTATCTTTTGCCAATAAAAAGTCGGGAATCTACTAATGCAAATTTTAAGCCTTTCATAGCATTTAAGCATCACATCAGTAGCTTAAGTGACACAAAAAATATTACAATTCAATTTGAGCCAATAAAAAAAGTCTCAGTATTTTCTAACTCATATTACACCCTAAAGTCGCTAGAGTTTAGCTTCGTAATTTCTCACAAAATAATATGTCGACTGCATAAATTAATTCATGATTTTTATCACCAGATTTATGAACACTCGTCTCTTGATTGCAATTCATGAGTATGTCACGCCTTGGATTGCATGCCAAACAATATCTCTGTTACTTTTAGTAAGTCGTACTCGTTGGTCAATGAATCGATGAACTTAAACGTGGACAAATTCAGGGCACTGCCACGAACATGAAACAATCACTGTGACTCCGCATTATGGGGAAAGAGCCAAGGAAAAGATTAGGAATGCCTACGACCTGGTGATGTATACTCGTGTTAGTCTAAGTATAGATATATAAGTCGGTTCATCAAACTAATACAATATGATGGGGCACATTGTGACTCAGTCAAATTGGACATGTAAGAGCAATTTATCACACCCTAATAAACCGATTCAGTATATCAATCCCTCTTGTAAACTCTCATCGGCATAATTAGCGGTGTCCAATTCGAATCGCCAAACTTTAAGAAGAAGAGCCACAAATCAAACTATCTGAAGGAGAGGAGGACTAAAAGAGGCATAAATTATGTTGTAGAAATACTCCTAAAAAAGTTGGATCCCACAATTAACAATCTAGCTCTAATAGCATTGGCAAGTTATTCCTGCATTCTCCATGAATAGATCATTCGCTCTCTTTGTGGATTCATATCCGAATCTAAGATCCTATGCTTGTGATGTGACCTCCAATGTAATTGCGGTGTAAATTAGCTAGGAAGGGAGCATAAGATTTCACGCTTATTAAGATACAAGATCCCAATCGTCCTACCACTTAAAAATCCCCGAGAGTCATCTACACATCTTACAATGAAAAATTTAGTATGGGAGTCATCATCAAATATCCTATTTTGGCGTTGGATATGTAGTTGATGTTCAGGCGTTTATGCTTGTAAAATTGCGATTACTCATTATCATTATCGAATCAAATAGTTACGCATGCACGATGGTCCCCATTCACTAAGAAGGACAATCTCGTCATCATATATTGATCTTATTTTATATCAGACCCGGTTTCTTACATGGAGGCAACACTCCATTATTTATTCAATGAGCAAATCTGACACCGAGCGTCATTCGGTGAAAGAATACATCTCATACCTAACTCTGCAATCCTGGAGTTGAATCTGAGCGCCAATAGTGTAGCTGCACTCTTGAAAGAGTTGCTGTCTCGCAGAATTGATGCAACCGGTACAGTCTGGTTGTTCAAGCGCGCCATTACATGCTCCATGCCCAAAACACTGAAAGCCGGAATCAAGAGACGAGCTATAGTAGTTGTACCCATGAGTCGCCGTGTTAGCACTCAAGTCATCTAGGACCGTGTTCACTGTATTTCCATATGGACCGTAAGCGTAATACTGTTGTCCATGGCAGATTTTATATATCTCGGTCGTGTCCGGGTCGCCGCTCACCGTGGTGCATAGAGAAAGAAACCCGATGATGATGCCCACGATTCCTCGAAACGTCGACATGATGTTCTTATACGTGATATGGGTGTGTCTTTACTTGTAGTAAATATTTCTCTTTAGTTTAGTGCTAGCCAGTTTTTGGCTATATAAGGAGGCTAATTACATCTGTTGGGCCGCTGCTCTTATATCATTACGTCAGTGCAAATGTCAATGAAATAGGTGACATCGACTATTCCATTGTCTTCTCTCTTGAATACTCTCAGCCACGAGATTCGCAACTTCCTCGATTCACTCATCCTTGTCTATGCTTTTTATAGTATATGGCTGGATGGCATGAAATAAATTACATACCGTATCTGGTCAATAATAATATGTTCCTCCTATAGTATCAATTTGTGTTCTAAATTTATCTAGGTTCTACTGTAGTAAAATTGACACGAAAATTGACATGATCTTACAATTAAACCAAGAAGGGAAATTTATATAATTCTTCTTCAACGTCGATACTTACTTTGCTCTCCATTAATAATCGTAGAATTGGAATTACAATATCTAAGACCCTCCAGTGTTTTCTCCAGTAAGTGTTTTCTATACTTAAATTAAGTTTAAACTCATAATATTTACAAGGAAACAATTCAATTGAATGTACAGCTCACAGCACGCTGTGCGCCCAAAAGAAAGAGCTTCGCTATGCGATGCTATTCTCCTTTGCTCGAGGCTTGAAAGAATCAGAATAAATCCACGCACCATTCTCTTTCCTTTTTCTAAACCACAGTACGGCCGAAGTGAGTTCTTTCTTTTGTCCAGAAGCGACCACTGTCTTGATTTTCCGGTTGAGGACTCTCACTGGACGACATCTAAACAAACCATACCTTAATCGGTCAAACCAGCCAAAGAGCGACTGATTATCATCTCCAATAGACTGAAAAAGAGAGAGAAGCAAATCAACAGATAAAAACAAAATCAGCAACTTCCTCATTTCAAGACCACTTCTCACCGTCAATTTGGACTAACTCGGATTTTCCTTGAATGCCTAAGTATCGCTATAATACATGGAGTCTATATCCTCCGATCGAATCGGGTTTCCTAATAAGCTCAAATTCAAGGACATAATTTAACACTTACAAAGGGTAGGAGTTATTGCATGGTTTCTTAATGAGCCCAAATTCAAAGACATAATTCAACACTTACAAAGTGAAGGAGTTATTGCATGGATCGATGTGACGCGGGATTATAAGGATAGGTAATATGAGTGTTTGCGTATAACCAGGGCGAGTTCGATAAGAGATTAAGTATTATTGAGATGTATCTATAAGTTGTGTTAGACAATGCATGGAATAATTAAGATATCATGATTATGCTCATAACGCATATGTTTAATTTTTTGAGTGAAAGTTGTTCTAACTGACCTCCTTTTTAGCGATCTCCTTATGAGAGGGAATTGACTTTTGATGCATTCTTCTATCAAATGGTATCATATGCGGACATTTGTCAATCTATTGCCTTCTATCAAAGGCAATGTATTGTGAAGGTAAGGGGCAAGACTTAGCTCCTCCAGAAATAAAAATCGTGTTGTCAGTTGTGCGAACCCTCGTGATCTTCTAAACTCTCTCACTCTTCCTTTAGGATGATTGCTTCTGATTATGATCTTGTTGTTAGCCCGATAAGGTGATATGGTTAAGTATGCTCTCCACTTGCCACGCTATGTTGTGGATCCTATGGATCAGAAAATCTGAACCAAAATAAATTTTCGAATTCAAGGATTCAAGAAAACCAATAAGCAATCCCATCCATATGCAGGGCTTGCACGAGCCATGTCGTTTTTGGAATAGCATATATTTTTCTGAGTCCTTGAATTGCCATTAAGCGTATGTAAGACTGTGTTTGGTTGTTAATAAGTAGGATAAAAATCATCTAGATAGTGAAGGTAAACATATCTTATTCTATCAAGTGTTTGGTACACTTACGATAAGATTGAAAAACAATCAGAAAAATTCAATCAAATTACAAAACTGAAAACTTAAAAACAAGAACTGTAATCCTTAAAATATATTTTGAAAGAAGGAATTAGGGCTGAGAATTGCAAAGGAGCAAGGGACGAAGAATTGGGTGGCGCCACATAGCCACCAGTGAGGCTTCATGTTCATCTCCTACGGTGATCTCATTGCAGCCGGTCACGAAGCCACCATCTCCAATGGTACCATGCGAAGTTTCCATCTCCACCTAAAATCTTGTCGCTAAGCTCTTCCCTTAAAAAATCGATTTATATCCATAAACATTGAAGAACCCTTCAAGCCATGGACCCACGTGCTTGGATGTTGCTGTCACTTACTGTTTATCAAGAGTGCTCAACCATCACTCGCAGAACGCAGGGCCACTGTAGGAATTCCATGTAAACGTTTCACAAGAGTACGCATGAACTGCAACCAAAACACACTAGACTGAGGAATCGTGGTGCGGTGACGAACTGATCAGATTGAGGCGTTGCTGGGGGACTATGACTCGCCACAGAATTGATTCCACGATAAAAGAGATGGCGGGGAGGGAATTTCAAGCAATCACCAGTTGTTGTGTTGGTCCAGCCCGATAAAATCAGAGTGATTGTCAAATCGACACTGATATTGATCCCATTCAGAAATTCGAATCTGAGATCGTTGACGCAAGCCAACTGCACGTATTTCCATGCCTCTGGTTTAGATTAGAAATCCACATTCACAATGCAATCCAATGAGCCAGATGTATTCCGTGAAGCTCTTCCACCGCTGCGCCACCATGGCTGTCAATGGTGGTGCAATGGTGGCGCTGATCATCACAAGAGATAGCAGCAGCTTGAGTTGTCGTTCTTCTTAAACAGTTTTTAATTTTTTTTATCTAATCCCCACCTCCCTCCCCAAATTTCTTATTTACCATTTTATTCAGATGTATCTCGGTTTATCCGGTCCGAAGGCCGTTCCCGAACACCATATAGTATAATAAATTGTTTGATTAGTTTTAAAATTGTTACATGGACACCAATTCAATTTCAATTTCATTAATGTAGTTCTAAACTTTAACGCAAAAATTCAATGTACTTCTTCTGGCAAAATTGATATCGGAAATCGTTGGCATACATGTTGATGTGAATTGCTACATTAACAAATTTTGACAACAATCAATCGGAAGGACTATATTGAAATTTTGCATAAAGATTTAGGATTATGTTGGCAATACCAAAATTTTTAGACTGATTTGACATCCATACAACTAATGTGGAGGAATGTTTATAATTTTCCTAAAAGTCCAAGAAAGTAGCCATGCATTGTTAACCCAATAAAATGATCTAACCATTCATGCAAAAGGCTATGTTTGTTCCAAAGGCCCAGGATATTCAATAATTTGACTAGACATTAGATGTGGTATCACCACTCCCTCTTTAAGTCCACATTTAGTAAAGACTTGGCCGGATCTACTTCTATTGCTTCCTTCATTGGTAATTTTAGTCCATGTCACGTCTTTACCCGTAGCACAATCAAACGGAGTCCCGCTTCGACATTCCATCAAACGCCTTCCTTGCCAACTTGACTCCTCCGCTACATTGCAACCGATGACAATGGAATGGTGGAGGACAGGCGAGAGAATGGAGACAACGGACCGAAACAGAAATCGACAGACTAATCCGGAACCAGTCGAAGTTAATTCTAGAGTTCAATCGGAGGCAGAACGACCTGATTGTTCATTGACAAGTTCGACACCGCCCAATTGTCGAGAGGAACTGGCTCTCCGTGATGATTTCTCTAGGTTTATCTTCGGTCTCCGTTTGTCCCTTCAAAATCGTCGCACCCCCTGTTCCTCTCTTCCGCAATTCGCCGAGCACCTTCCGCTCAGAGGACGCAGCACATTCAACGACCAAAAAACTCCATGGTCAAGCTCGATCGTCGTGGTGGCTAAACAATGAATGACGATCCTTTGGGAGATGGCGATGTGATGAATTGCTAGTGGTACTCCATTCGCAGCTGCACTGAATCATCAGCTAGAGATCAGTCCCCCGCATTCCACCGAAGCTATCTCTCTCCATTTCTTCTTTGGCCAATCCTCATTTTCTCCCTTTCGAGTCAATTCGGACTCATTCCAAATATGTTCGCTTATTTATGCTTTGCTCCGTTCTCTTCCGCTTCGTCGGCGTCTTTCGGATCCACTGCCGTTGCTTGCTCCTTCGTTTCGCCATCCGACGGCGCTTAAACGAGATGTCGCTGGTTCGCAAGAGCTCATCCGACAGCAAAGCTCAGGTTGGATCATCTCGATTCCGATCCGCCAATTCAAAGGATAAGATTTTTCGGTTTCACTCTCCGCTCTCCCCACCGGTCTGGCGCCGTTTCCTCAAACGAAGCAATCTGAGGCCTATTGAGTCGTCGTCGGAGACGATAGGTAGAGTGTGAAGATCGACGGCAAGCTTGAAGATTGCAGAAAAGATGGAATTCGAGCAAGAATTCCAAGCCATGACATTTTATCATTTTTTTTCACATAAAAATCTCACGTTTATACATTTTTGTGACATATTTATTCTTTCATCCAAGATTCTATCCAATGATTTTTCCAATTAATACAAGTTCTGTTCATTTCACAGAAAACGTAACATTTTTGGAAATTATTTTCTATGAAATTATTTTCCCTAAAAAATGACAATAATTTTGAGTGTTCGTTTGAAATTCAGGGAAACTTATAAATAATAATTTTTTTTGTTTTACATTGGCTGGTCGTTGGCCACAAGCCTTACCAGGTCCCGACGAGCTTCCGGCTTACCATCATAAGTCATGAAGTCACCAATCCAAGGCTAGCCTCGAGCTCGCCTTTAGAGGCTAGGCCACCGATGAGTCAATGGCCTCCAGCTCGCTATTAAAGGCCGCCAGCACGCTGGCCATGCTGGCGGCCTCGAGCGAGGTTAAGGCACATTGCTAGAGGCCACAATATTTTAAAATAAACAAAGAAAACAGAAAATGTTTTCACTTTCTAAAAAGCGAAAAACATTTTCCCCACTTTTGAAAGTGTTTTTTTTTCTATTGACGGAAAATATTTTCCTTGACTATTTATTTTCCCCGAAATGAACACTAGAAAATACGGAAAATATTTTTTTAAAAATTATTTTCCGTAAAACGAACAGAGCCATAATATCATTTTCATTTCACTTGTCATGTAAGCATGGTTTGCCTCCCATGGTCTATGTAGATAGATTTTTTACGATGCTTGTGGTGGCACATGTACAGGCTTCAGATAAAAATTATGATAAATATATTACAGTAAACTCAATTTTCGAATTTTTCCCCCTTTTTTTTTCTCAGAACCATCGATAATCGACCACAACTTACGACCAAGAACACATCAATCGCTCTCGCGAAGAAAGGCAAGACCCCAACCACCACCGACGGTGGACCCTTTGATCCAGATCAGCTGCGGTCTCTCTCATTGGCTCTTAAAAAGGTGGATTGCTTCTTCTTGTCGGTGGTGACCTATTGCTATCGGAGTAGATAACTTGGGCTTGTTATTGTGCCATTCCTAATGCGCACGAAAGTAAACAACATCGTCATCAGATCATACCATCATAATACGTGATAATACTAAAGTTAGTGCCATCATAATCTTGATACTTTAGTGAATGGGCTATTTAATTCCACAAAACCAAAGGTAACAACAAGAACCGAAAGAAAAAGCTATTTCTCTCTAAAAAAAATCAGTCAAATTTTAGAGCGTGAGAATCCAATTCACATTCATTGGCATTACGGAACAAGTTTTTTTAAATTGGCACTCCCCTTTCTCCATGCGGACTCATCTCTCATCTCTGATGTCGGGGCTCAAACTCTATCGTTCTTTATAAAGGAGGAGCAGCAGAGAAGCTTCTATTGCGAATGTGAGAGCATGAGCAAAATCACAACATAGGGCTTCACTACTTAGCTAGAAGAGGGTCTGCCAGCAAGTCCAAATTGAAGATTGGTAGTGTGGGGACAACACTTTGACCCATTAGAGTTTCGATGTGGGCCTTTCTCCATTGACGAAGCCTAATCCAAAATGTTCAGGCTATGCACTCTCAATTTGTGGGGAAACTTGAAGAGATGAGGCTTCCTGACCATTCAATGCGCGTTCTTTCAACTAATTAAGTAGTAATAGATTTTCCACTTTTTCTTTGAACAAATAATTTTATCAATCTTCTCTTTATGGTGGCATTGACTACAAGGTGCCAGTGAGGTTGGCTTTTAATGGGGTTGGTTTCGATCCATATTGTGAATCCTGCTATGAGAATGAGTAATTGCTTTTAATGCTTGATGGTGCGTTGCTTCCAGCAAAGACCTACTGCAAAGATAACTTAATGTTTTATAGGAAAATGATTGTAGATTTATTTGAATGGTACAATCATGAAAGTCCCATTTTACAAGCAAGAAGTTATATCAAAGTTGATGGGTTAGAAGGTAAAATTGAAGGAGAAAGTTCGATTGATAGAGGCTAGAAAGAGAATGTGTTTTTTTAGAGAATAAAGAATATTGAGGAGAAGATTCAAACCAAAATCTTGAACCGCAAAATTAAGCGGGAGGTCTTGCTTTTATCAACCTAGACAAGAGACAGAATGACCATGCGATTAGGTTAAGTTAGAGATGTCAAAGAGAGAAGCAAAAAGAGAGGACTCATGTTGGAATGATAGTTTTACCTGTGATGTTTATAATGACAATCTTATGTGTTAAAATAAAAATACAGAGAGTTGTTTCACAATCACTAAATATTTGGAATATATTTCCCAACGAAGAATTGCGATCGTAACCGGTAGGCCATAACCATATTATCGAGACATTCTAATTATCATCAATTAATTTTGCTATTTCATAAATTAAATAACCCCTTTTTAACGTACAGAAAAGTAATTTTATAGCTTGCTTGAATCTTTTAAGTCAATACTAATTAAGTGCACTAGGACACTCAAGCAGATTGACTAGTTGAAATTGGGGGGAAACAGTAATTGTGCGGTAGGTTTTAAAGAAGGTTTTTGTGTTGATTGCTCAATGGTTAAATGGTGTTTTGCAGCTTTGCTCTTGGATTGGCAAACGGGTTGGCTCGGCCCGAGCACGACACGGCTAATGGCCATTGGTTGGCCCGATATAATAAAAAATGGCCTGAACGACCAGGCCCTTGGAGCAAAAGAAATTTTTTTGTTTTCCAAATGCCTGCATGAATACCCAGAAAACATGGAAAAGCTTCCCTGCATTGTTTGACACTCTCGAGCAACATGGAAAAGTTACTCATGTAGCAACTTCCACGCGTTGCGTCGTGGTTCATGCCCCCAGAACCACTTCGTCCCTCCTCTTTTCACTTCCCTGCAGTGTTTGACACTCTCGAGCATCTTTGGCTCGGTCAACACGCAATCTGTTTGTCCCTCTTTTCCAACGGTGATGATACGAATATCTTCTCTGGATTCCCACTCGACAAAGCTGTCATTGGGAAATAAGGACATGCACGGCTGCTCGGGTCCACAAGATGGAATCATTTGATTAGATGGGTCACTGGAAGAAAAGGACATGCGCGTTGCTCAGGTCTTGCAGATGCAGTAATTTGATTCCGCGTTAGATATATAGGTTGTCCCCACTCCCCCTTTAGTCCACGTTCAGTAAAGATGTGGCTGGGTCTAGTACTACTTTATTCATTGGTGATTTGAGTATTTAGGCACTCGACCAATCAACGATGATGTCTGTCTAAAAAAAAAGAACATCATTTCATTTGTTTTTGGTTCACATCACATCATTGCTCCTCACAGGTAGTTCACATCACATCGTCGCTCCTCTGTGAGTAGGACAATTAGTCATAATTAGGTTGATATGCCAAATAAATTAGGCAAAACTTGACCGAGAAGATTTAATTACATTTTTTCTCAAGGAGTTGGAACTAAACTGGTTCTGTAAAGGTTTAGGAGCCGATTATCTTTTGCACGATAAAGTTTAATAGTGATTGCGCAATTTCCTAGCAATTATGGAACACCAGTACTTTTAACTTTGATGAAAATAGAAGATTCTTGTATATGTCTCCTTATTGATCGCAACACAATCCTAAAATTGTACATTTCGCAATTGCTCGAATAAATTGATAATTTGTGCTTGGCAATTTTGATTGACTAATTTGATCTCCTCCCTTTATCATGAAACTCTATTTACATATGTTAAATGCTCCTGCTGTTAAAATAATTAGATAGAGTGATATTTGAGAAATATATGGATTTCAACACTTATTATTTGTAGGTCTCGGGTGAAAATCACATGATACAAAGAATGACATCATTTGGGCTCATGAGAACTAGGTTCATGCAATTGACAAACCTTTTTGTTTCTTCAAAATTTAGCTTCGATGGTAACAAGCAATATCCTTCATTCATGCGTGATGGATTTTGCTAAGCCATGATTATAGTCAAGTTCAAGCTGATCTTTGCTACTTTTTTTTTTTTTTTACAATAGTTTCAGGCAAAATAGCTTGTCTTTTTTTAGTACACCTATTTTTGAAATTGTAATGTACTCTCGGTCAAGAGTTTAGAGTAAGCTAGTGTCTGGCCAAGCACCAATCAAGATATAATCTTTTAGACACGTATCATTTGAATATTATTAAGAAAGAGAAATACTACAACTATTAGAATAAATTATAAAATAAATCTATAAAAGTAATGTGAATAAGTTTGTCGGACTATCACAAACAATGTCCTGTGTTCCCGGAACCACTCCTTGCTTCTTTTCTTGCTTCGTGTTAGTGACGTACTGTCAACCATCTTTGCCTTGATCACCGAGCAATTTATTTACCATTTTTCAGACAGTAATGAATAATGAATATCTTCATAGGATTTGTAATCGATTGTCTTAAACCAATCATGATAAATATGGGGGTGTACTATCCATGATTCACGTTATTACAACATCCTTTCAATCATTAACCACTAGTCTGAAGAGGAGTAGTTCTGTAGATACACAAATTTAACTGACAAAAATCGATGTAACAAAAGTAATGGGCTCAAGGTTACTAGCGCAAACTTAACCATGGAGTAAAACTGACTTGATGTTGACAATTGGATTTGGCTTGACCATTCGGTCCCTCCTAACCCCGCTATTATGCGCTGCTTTACCATTGCAATAGTCCTGTGTAAAGCACAGTGTGGATTCTCTAACTTTACACTTGTGACATGAAGCAACCATCACTAAATTTCAATCCACAGCACATTATTTATGGAAACTGATATTTCATACACATTGCAGAGTTTTAAACTTTTTAGTTTTCTTCATTTTCTTTATGACTTTGGTTTGATCATGATGAGTTATTGCATAGTAAAGAATTAATCTGAAAAAGTTTCTTGAGAAGCTGTGGAAAGGATCTTTTTGAGCTCGATGATTCTCTAGGCTTTGGCCTATTTGACCTATACCATAGGACTAGAAAAAGCGAAACAATAACATCTTCTCGTTGTGGAAATGGTGATGGGGATTTACGAAGCATTACTTCATTCATCATGTTCACCTTATAGTTTTCAAATATAAGGTGAACTCCTCTTTTTGTATAATATTATTTAATGAGATTGTTTCAGAGATATTACGAGGACAAACAATTGTAGAACAATCTTTACAAAAAAAAAACAATTGTAGAACAGTGCATTCACTAATTTAAACAAAATAAAACAATTGTAGAACAATCTTTACAAAAAAAAAAACAATTGTAGAACAATGCATTCACTAATTTAAACTAAGTGTGCAATTCAGTGAAATTGTGAACATATGGAAGGCTACTTAATATGTGCGTAAATTCAATCAAACATCAGCGTAGTGTTAGCGATTTATTAAATGAGATTAGCCTAGACATATGTAGTTCCAAATAATATTGGTCTAGATGATTGGATCCCTCACGATTACTCTTGCTGGTCCATGCCATTGGATGGGGATCTCGTGGGTCATCTTTGGCTGCGTTTGGTCGACCGGATAAAAATCGGGATATGATATATTTTATCATATCCAGTGTTTGGTAGCTGTCTAGAATAGGATAAGGTCGGATATAAAAGAGATATAAACCGGATAAAAAAAATCTCAGGGGAAAGATGGGATAAGGTGGGATAGGATTTCTTTTATCGGAAACATAAAACATTTTTTTGCTTTTTTCTTTCTCTGTCGTTCACCCACAAACGACTCCAATACTTTTGTTGGGTCTAGGTCAGAGAGTCAGAACTGGTTTCCTTCACCCGGTCCGCAGTCCATTTTTTCAAATTTAAAAAAATTATTAAATAAAAAAATTCAAAATTTTATAAAAAAATTCAAAAATTCATTTTTAAAAAATTACAAAAAATTAAATCAAAATTTTCGAAAATAATAATAACGATAATAATAAAGAATGTCGAGGTGGTTGAATATAGTATTAATTCTATAAGTCTTGAACTAATTTTAGATTTTCCGTTTTGAATAAATATTTTTAGTTTAGCATAAAAAATGAGAAAACCCTTGAAAAGTTTTAAACTCAATTGAAGAAGCTCTTATTCAAAGTATTGATGTCGAAGCCTTATTCTCGATAGCTCTCCGATTCACATCAATATTTTACGAAAGTGACGAACTATAATTTTCTTTATAAATGTGAATTATTCAAATATCGTTTGTTAACGTGATTAATTGCCATTGCATTCTCATAGCAGCTGAAAAAAAAATGAATGAACTTTGGACTTTATGCTTTGTTCTAATTAAGCATTCGCTTGATTTGGTATTGGACCTGTAACAAAATGGAAATAAATGAAAAACTTGTAAGAGAGAAAAATAATTCATGTTTCAAAGTGAATATATTGAAATTGAGGTTATTTTAAAAATGTTTAATGTTGAATGGGGTAACCAAAAGATTATTTTAAAGGAACATAAAAGAACAATGCGTAATCATGAAATTCAATAAGAATACATTAATTTGAAAAGGATATATTATTTTTGATGATTTTGTGAATATTAAACCCGTAAATTTATACTTGCCTAATATTATTGTTTTTAACTATATAAATTTAAATTCGTAGTTCATCAAATGACAAATTTGATAAAATATAAAGATATCTGATTTTAAATCCGTAATTCACCAAACATTGAATAGGATATGAAGAAATTCATGAATTTCTTATCCTATCCTATCCAGTCCTATCCCATTTAAAAATCCGGACGATCAAACGCAGCCTTTGAAATTTTCATGGTCCTCCAAGGTTCTAGTAAGGGAGGACACCAGTCAAAGGATCCGTTCACCCTTGGCACTTCCACTCTAGGGGTCCAAATTTTGGAGCAGCTGCCTCGTGGCCCAGGCTAGGTATGTTTTGTAATTGTCAAACTGATGTACTTGTACTAGAAGTAATGTATACTAGTTTTTGTGAATCAGATGTGTGTTTTCTATGCTGATGATTGTCAAGTTTTGATGTTGTGGTTTCGCTTGCATATAAAGAAAGAAAAATTAAAAAAGATGTTAGGTTACAAAAGCATGGGTGATGCACCTGAGGCGTCAAATCCTTAGAAAAATCTAGCATCAATCCCTCGCTTATATGAAAGATTAGGTCCCGATTTGCTACAAGCCTCGGGTTGAAGAAGGGAGAGGAGTTGGGCTAGAAGCAAAAGTGGGTTGAATAAAAAAGAAAGGAAGAGGTGAGCCAATAAAAGGGGAGTAGGGTTTGTAGGGCGAAGGGCATGCTCGGGCGAGGCCTACATAGGCTTGGGGCCGAGTTGAACCTACCCTAATCCGATCGCTCTTCCATTTTTTATTTTAATTAATTACTTAATTTTAATTTGATTAAGTTTTTTATAAGAATTTTATTTAGAAATTTTGAATTTTAACTAATAATAATTTTTTAGAAGAATCTAAAAATAACTTATTGGGCTGGCAAAATTAGGTGTAAATATGCATCAAGGAGGATGGATTCTATATCAAGTAAATCAACTTTTTTTCTATTATTGTATGCTAAATATTAATTATGATGATCCCTAATTGCCATTATCGCGGCTGATATACCTAACCTCCTCTTTAGGGTAGCAATCCACGTAATTAGTTATTACCTGCTCACAAAGGAGCATACATTGCCTAGCTTAAATTTTCGTATTTAATCTTGGGTAGACCACGTCCATGACCTTTTGTGGACGGCTTAGAAATTTATTTCATGCTCACATTACAGACATGAAGCACTGAGCAGTATCCTAATCAATATTTTGTAAATAAATATTACTATAATTAAGAGTAGTATTTGATTACTCCGCTGCATTTGCCATCCTCGAAAGTCATTTTATATCCCTTGTGGCACATACGCTTATGCTTATTCACCCTCTACCCAACCGTCAATTGTTGTCGGCTCGTTGCATGTTGTTGATTGCCGGTTGCCGTCACACCACATTAAGGGCCTATTTCTATTTTAGAATGAGTTTTCCTATTTTAAAACACATTTTGGAACTGAAATCCATTTGGTATGAATTTTTTTTTCTATTTATAGAATAGATTTTTATTCTAGAAATAGGTTTGGTTAAGAAATTTGAAATAGAAATTTTGTAATTTTTCTTCCAGAATGAGAAATCAAGAAATTGTTTCTCTCTCACCTAACTCCCCTAAAGTCCGCCACCCCCGGTCACCATTGCCAATTGCCGTTGCTGTTAGTCGACCACCGGTCACCACCCTAGGTTGCCGCCACCACCTCCGATCAGTTGTTAGTAGGCTCATCACCACCGCCGCCAACTGTCACCCCACCAATGCCCTATTGGTCACCATCACCACAGTTGTCGCTGGTCGCCGCCGCTGCCGCCGCCTCCTCCTCCGGTTGCCAACTAGCGAGTCACCACCATTGGCCAAGCAACTCTGCTAAGCACCATCACCACCAATGTTGCCTGTCGGCCAGTCACCACCAACACTCCCGCAACCCATCGATTGCTGGTGGTCGGTCACCACTGCCATCGTACAACCAATCACCACTGCCGCCACCGCCGATCGGTCATCATCACCATCCAAAAAGAAAAATCTATTTTAAGAAATAATTTTTTTTTATTTTTTCGTTATCAAATGAATTTCAATTTCTGAAATAGAAATTGTTTATGTTTATCGTACATATTTTTTCTTGAGAAACTCATTTTGGAATAAAAATATATATTTCTCTTCTAAAAATCAATTTTTGATTAGAAATTAAATCATGTAAGCCAAGTCCACCGTTCATCCTTAGTATTAGTGTTGTCGTAATTGGCAATAGCTGTTTTGATTTAACCTTATGTCACTTCCGATGTCATCGATGACCAAACACATGCGTCACTTCCGATGTCATCGATGACCGAGTGCCATGATGACAAAAGAACGCGGGGAAGGACGCGCGAACCAGATTCTTTCTTTGCATGTTCTCACCTATTAAACTGCATAAACTAGAAAACTTAATTGATTGCTTCATTCTAATTTCCAATCGATGGCTGAGCCAAGCGATGATGACTACGACGACAAGCCACTGAGGAAGATCGCCCAGTCGTTCAAGGAGCTTGCGGTGGCTGTGAACTCCCAGACAATGGACGTCGAGGTTGCACCTTTCTCTCACGCCTGTACCCTCGTGTTCCCTCTCCTTGGCTCCCTCGGCATCGCTTTCAAATTTGCTGAGATGGACTTCGTCCCCAAGGTATTATTGTATTCCGGGGGCTGCGACTTACGCACGTGCTAGGTTCCTTTTCTTGACTCCCTCCAATCGTCGGGTTGAATTGTTAGGTTATGGAAGCGTGAGGAGCATTAGGCTTTGATGGCTGATTTGCTAGTAGTAGTGACTGAACAGATGAAGCGTGTAGAGGAAGGATTTGAGTATTATTATATTGAGTTTTACTAAGAAAAAGGTTCGAATTTGAAACGAACTCCGCCAAATCTGTGTTTTTATGTTGGCTGTTCTAGTGTGATGAAGAACATATGATCAAAAACGAATTCTAATGGCTTGCCAATAATTTTGCTTTGTTAATGTAAGGAGCTTGTACTAGTAACTAGCTTTAGGTGTCTTCCTGTGATTCGATAATTTTTCTCCTGGAGAATGCTATTTCCTACAAGTGATTTTGGGGTTCGAATAGGGATTTGCTATCACCCTTACTTTCGACCTTGCAAGTCACACAGTTTGCCTTCTCACATTTGATCTTCTAATCGACTATTCAAGTGATGGATGATCAACTGATCATCTTGCTGTTAGTGCCCTTAATGCAATTTTTTCTTTTCCGGTAAAAAACAGGTTCATGATCTGGCAAACGCATCCAAGTCAATCACGACCTTGCAGTCTTTGCTGGATCATGACATGGAAAGGAACTGCGTCAGGAAAGCAGGTAGCCATTCGAGAAATCTTCTGAGGGTGAATCGTGGCCTGGACATGGTCAGGGTACTCTTTGAGCAGATCCTCGAATCAGAGTATGTTAATGACATTCAGCTTTCTATATGGTATTTCTTTGCACATGGCTGCGACAAGTTAGCAAATGCGTGTTTCCTGGACTGCTAATGATATGAAGTGGCGGAAAAAGGAAAAATCAACTTATATTATGACATCTGCTCAAGTTTTCCATCCTCCTTATTTATAACATTTTCAACTTGTGTACAGTGAACACAAATTCATGAAGCCTAGAAAGCCACCTCCTAACTAACAACTCCATATATTCCCTCCAAACAAATATCGTAGGATTAGACTTTTATGGAGCAAGAGAGAAGCATAACTTCACAAATCGGGAATGGGTTGTAAGGGTTTTTCTAATATGGGTTAAGTTTATAGATATTGTAATTTACTGTTTTACAGAGTTAGTCTAATAAGGTAGGATTTAAAGATTCTTCATCGGTCTAATATGAGCCTAGGTAATTTGAGCCGAGTTAAACATGACCCCTGATGAGAAGGCCTGCTAGAAATTCTATAATTAGCACTCAAGTTTCTTTTCTAGCTGTATTGCACAAATCATCTCGCATAAGGAGCGCTCGAGAAAACAAATATCATGAAAAGTAGTCTCATTGAGTCATTGATATGGAGAGTAACAGATGAGAAGTATTTGAGATTTAGATTGTCTATTATTCTGCATTAAGGATGATGGATTCTAAATCAAGTATGTAAAAACTTTTCTTCATCACCATATTCTAGATACTAATTATGGCGATCTTAGGATGCCGTTGTCACGGGTTATGTGTTGGTAACAGAGTGGCCATACATTAGATTTAGAACTTTCAGTTTGTCCTCATACAGTTGTATTATGACAAGTAATCTCCGAGCTAATTAAATGTGCACAAGTATAGTATAATTTCAATTATTATGACCCAAGTGAAAGAATGTTGATTTTTATGTTGTAATTTACCTTTTATAGGATTGGTCTAATAATATTAGATATACATGTTTTTAATTAGTCTAATATGAGATTAGCTTATTTGGGCCGTGTAAAAGCTGGCAAGTGATGAGAGGGCATGTGGTTAAAAATTCTATAGATAGTGTTTAATCTGCATTAGCCCTGATGCATAAATATCCTCACATAAGGAGAAACTATTGAACACTATTCGTAAGCCATCTCATTGAGGTAGTTATTTAAACGGTAATAGAGGAGATGTTCTTGAATTCAAAATTGTTGCTATTTTTTTTTATCAAAAACAATGGATCCTAAATTAGGTGAGCAAATCCCTTTTATCAATCATTGTGTTCTAGATCTCACTATGGATATCTTAGGGTACTGTATATGCGGCTTATAGTAGGTGCACCACAATGAGAGGAGGACGAAGAAAGCATGAGATAAAGAAGGATTTTTTTTTTGTTGGGTAAGTAGGTAAAGAAGGATGTTGATTTGTGGAGTTTAAGAAGAATTGAAATCAATTGTGGGTGAAAATATTTTGAATTTGTTCATTTATCCTCATTAGCTTGTTTCCAGTAATGCACTTGACATTGCTTGTTAATTTTTTCGGTAGGGGGGATTCCTTCAAGGATGCAGTCTCCAAGGCTTACGCACAGGTCCTTGCTCGTCATCATGGGTGGGCTATTAGGAAAGCTGTAGCTGCTGGGTTGTATGCCCTTCCCACAAGGAAAGGAATATTGAAGAAAGTCAATGAGGATGGTGAGTTTGTATGCATTTATATCATTGATATATAGGAAACATGCTCAAAGATAAGCAGACCATGTTTTGTGGAATGACGGTTAGGTCCTCTATTTCTTGCATTGATTATCATAACACTAATCCGTTGATTTTGGAGCTATTTTGCTATGTCACATAACACTTTCTAAGTAGATGAAGAAAAATAGGTACATAAAATTATAATTAAAATATCACCTGCTCTGCTCAATTTTTTAAGTGCTTAAAGGAATAAATGTCAATATAGAATATAAGTATAATTAGCTTTAAAATTCTATCGTGCATTATGTGCAACTTTGGCAAGAATTAAACGATGGTTTTATTTGGAAAGTGCAAGAAAGCATATGATGTGAAAGTGTCGATTACCATTGGAAGCTCTAGCATCAACGACAAGTATGTCATTACTTTAAACTGTAAGATGCATAGCTAGAAAACAAGTTCTATAATGCAGTTGATATGTATTTATCCTTGCATCAGTTTTCAATTTCATACGAAGAAACGAGCGATTATATTTAGTACATGGGTCTAGGTAAGAACATCTAAAAGTATCTTGTAATGTAGGGATGGCTTCAATGAATGACATTATTCAATTATATGGTCCAGTGCTAGAGCATCAATCTTAATCATTGGACAAAAAATTCACAATTTCTTGAATAACATCGAATTGCTCTTCTTTTCTTTTGGCAATTTATTATGACCTGATAATTCATAGGTCGTACTGTCTTAGGCAAAACAAAAAGACAGTGTTGTATTATACCAAATTGGTGTTACTTGTCCTATAAAGAAATGACTTCTAGATCATCCAAGGCATAGAAAATGATTAATTTCCCATCATTGTATGTTAAGGAAGTCAAGTGATCAAACGATAAAATAGACCAAACAAAATACTAAATTGGGTACCATATCTATGTGGCTTTGGTAATAGTGACATACGTCCACGGATAAAGTGGCAAAGCATTCCAATATAAACAATAACTCACACATTGTTTAGTCTCACGATTCACTCATAAAATAATCTCTCAATCTGACAAAGGAATTCACAAAAATATAGTTCACAAGACTTATTTGGCTTCAACACTATATTACTTTAGGGTGTAAATCACAAGCAAAAGCTCCTCTATGATACACTTTAGAGCAAACTTTCCCTTCTTATATAGACAAGAATTGGATCCAAAATAGGAAAGTTCTTTTTAGGAAAGCTTCTCCAACTGGGAACCCATTCAATTATAAAACTTAATTAAAATAGGAAATATTTTTTAGCTCAAAGTTGAGACATGTTTTTACGACCTCCACTTTAGCTTACTGCTTGAGCCAAGTTACCAATGCTTCGTTGAAGATTTGAACTTCACTGCTACTCTCCTATGGCTCTTCATGGGCTCAACTATCACAGACATCTTTGAAGTCCAAGCCTCACTTGAACTTTGTCATAATTATAGACCTCATTAGAATGCCAACTACACTTATACCTCTAACTACTTCACAAGGACTTTTTGACATAACATTCTCAACTACAAATAAAGCAAAACCTTTATTGCATTTTTATTTGTCTAGAGATCAATGATATCTTGTCAATATCAATAGATACAACGACTATTGGCTCTACAAGCTCCACCTCGCTATAAGCACCATCTATATTAATTACTCCACTAGAATATGTTATCTTAGGAGTTAGTTGCAACTCGACCTCAAACTAAACATTGTCCAGATACATTTAAACACTACTATAAACACTCTTAAGCATAAGTATTGGAGACTCGTCAAATGTAACTTCTTTATTCATAACAAATGGATTTAATTCCGGGTACCATAGCAATAGCTCCACTCACCTTGTGCATAGCCTAGAAAAATGCACTTTCTTGTCCTTCCATCAAGCTTGTCATCCCTCACTCAAATATAATATGAGCAACCAAATATTTTAAGAATAAAATTATTATAAATGTTACCTAACCATACTTCTTTGGGAGTTCTAATATCCAATCACAATCGATGGGGTTCTATTCACTAGGTAGCTCGATGTATTAAACTAAGAGTCTCATTGCCGTACTAACAATAGAGAGCATTTTATGGGCCATTTTCTCAAGTAGTTGTCCTCAACTTCTAGCATAAATTTAGCATTTTTCCTTGAATGAAACCGCGACAACATACGAATATCCAAGTGAATTAATTTTACAATCTCAATGGTTTCTCTGATAGTCGTACAGAGTTGCACTTTCCATCATTGATCTAAATCAACCTAAATAGGTTCAATACATTAGCAAGATAATCACATAATAAACTACTTTCACTTAGAACATTCAAGCTTCTCTTGTTGATGTACCCTAAAAGCATATGTTATAATTCAGACTTTAGAATAGATGCATTTGATGTCTTCTTAACGAATTGTGTCACCGTTTCATCTTGAAGCTCATATATGGTACTGTGCTTGATTCCTTTCATTAGTATTAAAGCACCTCGAATAACATTTAGAACTCAGCTTTCTGAAGTATGCCAACATTCAGCTGAATCTATGGTACTTAAGGAAATAAGTCTTTTCTTCAACTCTTGAACATGGCTTGTTCGAATCAATATCCTTAAAATAACATAATGCGTTCTGATTTTAACATCACCAACACCTATGACATCGCACTCCGCGTTGTTCCCATATACGTAGTAAACTAGTTCCTATTTGATGTAGTATGAAACGAACAACAATAATCTATTATCTATCTATCAAATGACGAATCATTAGTGATAAACAAGACATAATAAGTACTGTCCGAATTACCTTTAACTATAGCCACAATATTATCATAGACTCAACTTTAATTCCTTAGCCTTATCATTTTTCAATTTAAGGTAATACCTTCTTAGATGCCCCACTTATCACAACTCTAACAGACGGAAACATCAATCCCAGAGGGACTACATCTGTTCAAGTTTATTTTACTTTTGCTAACACATCTACTAGTTTTTCTTCTATTGCCACCTACTAAAGTAGTAGATATGGGTTCACCAGATTCTTTTCTACGGACATTTTCACTCATAATCAAATCACAAGTCCAATCAAGCGTCAAGCTTGTTGATCTAGAGGGATTACTAATAGCAATAATAGTAGTTTCCAACTATCAAGCCATGAGGATAATAGAAAAAAAGCATGTATCTCATCTTCAATTTCAATCTCTACTGAACTCAGTTGACTAATGATCACATTGAATTCATTGATGAGAGCAACAACAAACACATCTTTGCCAATTTTCAAGTTAAACATACATCGTATTAAGTAGACCTTGTTGATAGCAAGTGGCTTCTTGTATATGTCTAACAAGGCTTTCATCAAATCCACGGTGGTTTTTTCTTTCACAATGTTAAACTTGACGTTATGAGTCACTATTAGCCTAATGACACCCGACACTTGTCTATTTATCTATTCTCATTCATCCTATATCATCGACTCTAATTTCTCTCCACGTAGAGGTAAATGGAGACTCCTCTAGTATATGTAATCATCAGTCTATATCTTCTAGAAACCAAAATCCTTTCCATCAAATCGGCCAATTCTCACTTTTCCTTCTTCTATCGCTATTGATTCCTTTCAACTCAGTTAAGCCTAGCTTTAATATCAACCATTGCGGAGGTCAAGCAATCAAATGACAAAATAGACAGAGCAAGAAAATAAATAGGACACCAGATCTGCGTAATTTAGTCATAGTGAACTACACTTATGAGGAGAGCAGCAAAGAACTCCATTATAGATCAAGTGATATAATGAGATTACAAACACACTCAAGTCGCTCAATTACTCTTGTGTTTGCCAGTCCCTAATTACACCTAATATCTCCCATATTAGTTAGCCCCATAATTCGTCATAAGATTATTTTTCAATCTCATGAAGGAATTCACAAATCTTACTCATAGAATTTCATTGCTTTCAACTTTATCGCTTCAAGGGTAATTACAAGTAGAAGCACCTATTTGATACACTTCAGAAAGCTTCTCCAACTAGGAATTCATTTAACTAGGAAACCTATTCAATTTAAGGAATATTTTTCTGAGCTCAAATTTGAGACTTATCTTAATATTAAAGGCTCCAAATCATTGATCTTACAAGGAGAACGCTTGATTTATAAAAGATGAGGTCTCACCTGCATTTTGGTTTCCCCATGTGTTCTCTCTATCGGCAATCCTATATGACCTTGGCCTTGTCCAAGTGTTTTTCTTTTTTTGCGGAAAGCCCTGTTATATGTCTACATATGTACTCTCCCTCATGTGCTCGTCTACCTTGGTATGCGTGTTTGTCTTCTAAGGAAGAAAGGGATGTTTTGGGTTCACGCATGTTTTGATAATAGATGTCTGGTTACTAATGAAGGCGTCCAACATAATCAGCCCTGCTCATGATCATAAGTAGATTGGTTGTCTTCGATATAACTGGGGAAAGTGCACGGGCTGAATAAATCTAGTATAGAAGCAAAACCTGATGGTGTTCTCTCAATATTAATCGCTACTAAAACATTTTTGGTGAAAAATATTATTTGAGATATTGTTTCTATTGCAGTGAACATGTTTTTCTTTAGAAAGTTCAGTGTTGTGCTAATTGCCTGCAGCTCCGAGGGACAGATTGTCCCAAAGGTGGTAGGATCAAACTTTTTATATAGCTCCATTTCGGTTCAACCGAATAGTAACCTGGTTCGATTAGGTTCTCATGTATAAACCTTCCGGAATGCAATTGGTCGGAAACTGGGTTTGCCAGGTTCTGCTAGTCAATTGCTGGTCAACTCGACTTGACAAGATCCGGAGAAGTTTCAAAGATATGCCCGAGAGCAGTCAGAGTGAGATCTCAACCCTCTTCCCGTTATTGTAAACGAGCAACTTTGCCACTCCGGCAGAAATTTACCCTCGTCTATGTTTGTCAATTAGAGTAAATTAAACGTAATTAAAGAGCTGTGTCCTATTAAAAAGGGTGAAAATGGTGGCCATGGAGAGTTGAAGCTGTAGGTGTGCATTCTTCGAAAAAAAATGCTTTCTTACTGGCATTTGCATTAGACCCAAAGTTCAAACTATGCAAAGGCTTCTTTTTTATACTTGATAGTGTAGTTGGAATAAGTTTAATCTTATAGTTGCGTCAAAGAAGGTAGACAAACATGATAGTATGTTTGAGCATAATTGAAAGACCACCTCTTACATTTAGACTCCGTTCATTTCACGAAAAATATAGCATATTTGGAAAATATTTTCCTAAAAATCATTTTCCTAGAAAAAGATAATCTTTTCAGGTGTTCGTTTATCATAGGCTGCCGACTTGCTGGCCTTGAGCAAGTCGAGGCACTCTATTAGAGACTGCGATATTTAAAGGTAAACAAAGAACATGGAAAATGTTTTCCACTTTAAAAAAAAAAACAAAAAACATTTTCTCTTTCAAAAAAACGGAAAATATTTTCTCCACTTTTGAAAGTATTTTTTTAACTGGTGGAAAATATTTTCCTTGACTATCTTTTATTTACCGTGAAACGAATGCCAAAAAATTTGAAAAATATTTTTCTGGAAGTTATTTTCCGTGAAACGAACGGAGCTCAAGGTGTATTTGTGGAGATAGAATATCACCAGGGATAATATGATCTATGAGTTACATGATTATTCAGAACTGGAAAGTTGGAATGGTAGTTTTATGATTGCTGGCCTATATAGAAGGCAACATGCCCTTTAGACTGTGTATCTTTGAAGGAGTGTGATGGTCTCCATGCTAGGATTGGCTGGCTAGAGTGAATGAAGATAACTAATAAAAGTATGGATGAAGTTATGAGATCATAGTAAATTTATTCTTAGATGTGATGCACTGACCTTCTGCTTGAGTTTATTTGACTTGTGTCAATAATAGTGGCTTTCTTCTCAACACCATCTTCATTTCGCAGAGAACTCGGTGAAGATCTATTTGCGGGATTACATAGTTGCTTCAGAAGCTGTCATCCGTTACATTAACGGACTCTTTCTTTCAAGAGAACTAGGCATTGATTGGTAAACCATGGTGGGTACTCGCCGACTATTTTCTGATTAATTTGTGAGGATGTGCGCTCAATGGAAGAATATTTGACCTCCACCTGATGTATCAGTGTCTTCTTTACGAGTCTTGTAGATTTGAATTGCTCGGAGTGCTATTCAAGATAATCTCTTTTAGTTACTTGAAAGTCACATTTTCCTCTTTTTGGAAGTTCATTTCTTATAGGATAAAGACGTTTCATTTCTTATAGAGATAAAGACATTATAAATATCATATTGTTGTGTGTTGCTTTTACTTCTGCTCTTATCTGATATTTGAAATATCACCTTCACTAGATTTCCAAATGTACTGTGGTAATTTTTGTAAGATCTTCAAAAGAATCTATTCACCTTCCCCCTCTAGATTACTCTAATGCCACATCAGATTATTGACATATTATACAACCAAATTTGATTGACAACTTGCTAGAAGGACCAAATCGCACCGATCAAACACATTTGATGATTTATTTTAGCATTTCAAATGTTAAGGACGGAGTTGTATATTAGGAAAAATGTTCAGCATTTATTTTGCTCAATTGTCCCTTTTTCCCAACATATATCCTAGGAAAGAGTTGAAAAATAAAAAGAAAATGTTTTTTTTTTATTTTAGTAAAAAAAAACCATCAAAAATCTCAAATTATACTTATTATGACATATTCAGCCTATTTTTTTGTGACACTAAAACTTTTAAGTTTATACTTGCGTGACACGTTCACTCTTTTTCAAAGCTCCATCAGGTAATGTTTATTTTATTATGCACATTTAACAGGCGTAATGTCTTGTGGAACCAGTCCTCCTTTCCTTTCAAAGTACTAATTTCCTTGTATGCACACATGGGTCTGTCGTTTTTGTTCATCGGCGAGCCGCACAATCCAACCCAAAAACCCAAGATGCCAAAAAAATAATGACTATATTGATAGAAAAAATAAAATAAAAAAGGAATATCAAAAAGAAAAAGAAAGAATCCACACCCCTAAGAGGGACATGTTTTATTCGAATAGTTGAAATATAGCGATAGCGGGTCTTATACGCTCTATCAATTTAAACATTTGAGTCGAATATTCTATCATGATATTAAAATCAATGTTATTCACGAATTTGCATGTGAATCTTCGTAGATTTAGGGATTGACATGGGCATTGTTGGATAGATTGATCTAGCGGGTGGCGGAATTCATATACCGTAAATTTATTTTTATACGGTAGGAGCGTATTGCGAAAGTGATTACCACGTTCAAAAGGAGCGTATTATCCGCGGAAAAGATTTGCCCCCATGAGGAGATGCGCAAAGAAGTTCGTATTGATTTACTATAGGCTATATAGGTGGAGAAGCAGTATATTTCTTTTAAAGTTCCACCACCGTCCGCGACTGCGAGCGACACATGCATGGAGATGATGCCTAACGGACAAGACAAGGAGGAGGCCACCGCCACCGCGGATGTCCGAGACAAGACGCTCGAATGCCTCATACTCGATGGCTTGATTTTCGTACACAAATCGCTCGACCACCTCCGCCGCGATCATCTCCATCCATCCTCGTTTCTCGCCACATCTTGTCTCCTCATCTGAGCCACGATTTCCAAACCTGAAGAGAGAGAGAGAGAATGTCTCTTTGACGTATCTTTTGTATCTTCTCTGTCTTCAATTGAATGATATTTCAAAATTTACAGGAGCTATATCAATGCTTGTCTTCATAATTGTCAAAGAATCCAAATTATGTCATTCCACATCTCGAAGCATTTTTCATTGGGTGTTTTTTGTTTTTGGTAAAGTTTTATTTTTTTTTTGGTCAAAAGAAAAATTTCATTCATTTTTCAGAATAATACATAGGAGGTACACAGAAATATTTCAACTCTAGCAAATCAACACAGAACAAACCATAATCTATAGCGAGCACACTCTTATCCCTCAATAATAGATTTGCTAATATAAACTTTTGGCGGCCAATCACTATACTCAGTAATGAGCACACGTCAAGATCTCCACTTCCACGTGCAAAGGTTTGCGGTGTGCATTTAGGTTCAACGCTCTCATCACCAACACCATGCTAGAATAGCAAACATCAAAAGATGATAGGAACACAGATCAAGTACCTGGAAGGAACTCCCATATATAGATCGGGAGAACAAAACTCCTAAATTTAGATCGAAATCTAAATCAGGAGAGAAGAGCGACCGAATCTTGAAAAGATTGTGGAACCACATCACGATCATCCTCCTCAATAAGGACATAATTGGACTCCACAATCACCCGAGATCCGCTACATAAATTTATTCAGACAAACAAACTCCCAAACAGATCGAGAGAGAAAAGAAAAGACAAGGAAAAAGGAGAAATCAAAGGAGGAGTAGGCTCTCGGCTTCATATTCTGAAGCTGAGAGCCTACGGGAGAACTGCAGAAATGAAGAGTTTTTGGAAGATGAATGGTTCACTTTGAGAGAGAAAAGAGGAAGGGTTATGGGAGAGTTTTGGTAAGGTTCATTGGGTGTTAATCCCGCCGCCATCAAAAGATTAATCTCGAGTCACATTATTTGAAATCCATTATTATATGGTATAGATTCCCAACATATCATAAGATTTCTATTGTTGAAAATCCGCACTATTCCAAATTCAGATAACAAACGGAATTCGAGAATTACTCATCGGGGCAAATACTTTTATGCATACCTCTTTCGATTGATCTACACTATACTCTATTTCCGTAACCCTTTGATGGCTATCGATTAACACCCAATCTAAAAGTTCCTCGAGATTAACACTCTTTAACAGCAACGAATAAAAAATGCCTTAGGATTGATACCCTTTGGTAGCAAGGAATGAAAAATCCCTCGAGATTGACAACATTTGAAGGCAATGGGATTACCACTCAACAAAAAATCCTTGGGATTAACATCATTTAATGGCAACGGTATTAATAGCCAGTGAAATTGCTTCGAGATTAGCACTCTTTGTTGGTAGGGAATATAAATTGTCTCGGGATTAACACCCTTTAATGCTAGCAATGAAAATGCCTTGAGATTAATACTCAATATAAAATGCCTCGAGATTAACATTCTTCGACGACAACGGATGAAAAATATCTCAGATTAACGCTCTTTGACAACAATGTTAAAAATAGTTTTAGGATCAGAACTCTTTGACGGCAATGTGATTAAAACTTGATAGAAAATGCCTCGAGATTAACATCCTTAGACAGCAACATGATTAACACTTAGTGAAAAATTCCTCGAGATTAACACCCTTTAACAGTAGGAAATGAAAGGCGCTTGAGGATTAACATGTTGAGGTTGATATCTTGTATTCTGTTATTTGAGGAAGTTTCCTATTTTAGGCAGTTAATGTCTTATATGAGAGAGTTTCCTATTCTAGGCGGCTGATGTCTTATATGAGGAAGTTTCCTATTTTAGGCTATGTGGGCAATTTTGTAATATGTACCATGTAGAGTTTCGCTATATATATATATATATATATATATATATATATATATATATCTGTGTGTGTGTGTGTGTGCGCGCGCGCGCGCGCGCATGCACACATGTGTTTAGAGCGAAACAGATCTTTGGGGGGTTTAAATCAGAGAGGGCAAGGAGAGCGGTTGTACACTTTTCTTCATAATTAGTGAAACATATCTCATCCACCATGGACGTAGGTAAGCGAAAAATCTCATTTGTCAAACCACGTAAATTCTTGTATTGTGTGATTTCCATTACTTTCTTGCATCGTTGATAGGATTGAATTCAAATATTTGATAATTGGTATAAGAGTCTAGTTCGGCAAGCTATCAAGATGGCAGGAAAGGGTGCAAGTGTCAAGGACGACATCAAATGGTCTAATGGAAAGAATAACTTCACTCTCTAGCGTCGAAGAATGATGGATCTTCTCATTTAACAGGGCTTGTCGACAGTGCTGTTGGAGAAAGGGAAGAAACCACAAACGAGTGATGAAGATTGGGAGGAGATGGAGGAAACGACGGTAAGCGCCATTGGATTGAATCTATCTGATGAGGTTTTGCAGTATGTGATGGATCTCAAGTCAGCTCCGTAGGTGTGAGCGAAACTTGAGAGCATCTATATGACCAAGTCTCTAACGAACAAACTATTTATGAAAAAACAATTATACTCTCTATAGATGGAGGAAGGCTCAGATCTATTAGAAAACATCAACACGTTCAATCAGATTTTGAGTAAACTTGCAAGTCTAGAGGTTTCAATGGAAAATGAAGACAAAGCCCTATTGCCGCTATCGTCGTTACCAGCATCTTATGACCATCCGGTGATGACACTCTTGTATGGGAAAAAGACACTTGAGACAGATTAGGTCACTGTTGCCCTATGTAATGACATGAGAAAGAGGGTTAATAGTGTTATGGCATAGGGTGAGGGTCTCATCGTAGA
Source organism: Melaleuca alternifolia (assembly GCA_019926035.1). Taxonomy (NCBI): domain Eukaryota; kingdom Viridiplantae; phylum Streptophyta; class Magnoliopsida; order Myrtales; family Myrtaceae; genus Melaleuca; species Melaleuca alternifolia. Next base: position 997,787 of record JAGKPW010002417.1, on the reverse strand, counting down.
AGTCAAGGAGCGGGAATGGGAAAAGGATTCCCTGTCCTAGCGTCACCAAAACATTGTCCCCCTAACCGTCCATTAAAAGTTTTCCCCTATAAAAAGGGGAAAAACCCCCCATCTCACCATTTATTTCCACTGCCTTAGCGTGACGCTAGAATAGGGGATCCGGATCCACAGGAATGGGGGAGAACAATCCAGCGAGGATCCAGAGATAAGGGTCAATCGAAATCAAGAGGGGGTAAAACGAAACTCTCTTGTTATTATTGCAAGAATGAAGGCCATCTGAAAAGAAACTGTCTTAAGAGAAAGGAAGACTTGAAGAAGCGTGAGAAAACTTCCAATCAAGCAAGTGTGGCTGATAACTCAGACCTTGATGACAGAGATCTTCACTCTATATCATCAGGTAAGAATTAATTCGCTGATTCATGGATTATAGATTATGGATGCTCTTATCACATGTGCCCAAATAGGGATTGGTTTGATTCATACCAGTCATGTAGTGGTGAATCCGTTCTAATGGAAAATGATGCAGTTTGCAAAATCATTGGAATATGGACTATTAAAATTAGAATGTTTGATGATATAGTCAGAACTTTGATTGATGTAAGGCATTGTTTCAAATCTAAAGAAAAATTTGATATCTTTGGGTTCGTTTGATGTTAATGGCTGCAAGTATGTAGCAGCAAGTGGAGTTCTGAAAGTTCCGGTTATGGATTCAACCCTTTCTTTGACTTATTAAAGGAGCTATGGTTGTCATGAAAGGAAAGTTGACTGGAAGTCTATATAGGCTCATAGGAGATACAGTAACACGTGGAGCATCTGTAACTATAGCTGCATAGTCCAATACATATGCCATTCATTTGTGGCATATGCGGTTAAAGCATATGGGTGGAAAGGGGTATGATGGAGTTTGATAAAACATTGTGACCGTTAGAGTGCCATATTGTTGTCAAGAATCAAGTGTTTCATGCAAGGACAAAGCATATAGATGTGAGGTTTCACAAAATCAGGGAGCTTGTGTTAGATGGCAGTATTCACTTGAGGAAGATTCACACGAATAGCAATCCTGCAGATTGTTTTACAAAGCCAGTCACTATTGAAAAGTTTGGGTCATGTTTGGGCTCAATTAATATAACTCATTGTTAAAAGTGAGGGACGCACTCAATGAGTGCGAGAGTGTATCTCTTATGGAGGTACGGGGATGAAGAAATCTATATATTTCATATTCTTTCACAAGTGGCTTTACAAAATTCAAGCTAAGGTTGAGATTGTTGAGGATGATGTCTTGTATTTTGTTATATGAGGAAGTTTACTATTTTAGGCGGTTGATGTCTTATATGAGGGAGTTTCATACTTTAGGCTATGTGGGCAATTTTTTAAATTGTATTGTGTAGGGTCTTGCTATATATATATATATATATATATGTTTAGAGTGAAATAGATCTCTAGGGGTTTAAATCAGAGAGGGTAATGAGAGCAGTTGTACACTTTTCTTCATAATAAGTGAAACAGAACTCATCCCCCGTGAATGTAGGTTGGCGGAAAATCCCCTATGCTGAACCACATAAAATCTTGTGTTGTGTGATTTCTATTACTTTTTTGCATCGCTAATAGGATCGAATTCAGATATTCGACATAACACTATTTAACGACAATAATGAAAAATGTCTCAGGATTAACACTCTTTGACAGCAGTGAAATTAATACTAAATAGAAATACCTCGAGATTAACACTCTTTGACGGTAGTTAAATAACACATAATAGAAATGCCTAAGGTTTCTCACTCAAGACTTTAAGAATACCCATGGATTTTAACTCAAGGCTTGACAACTTGGAATATTTTAAGGTTTTCACTTAAGATTTGAGAACTAGAGTACTTAAATTTTGTAAACATGAGTTTGAAAATACCTAAGGTTTTTCCGTTAGGGTTTGATAACTTGGAACACCCAAGATTTTTCACTTGGGTTTGGATGCACTACAAACAAGCACTACGAGCCATAAGAATGCTCCATGCAAAGAAAATGACTTTTCAAACTTTGGACTTCAGACATCTTGAAGATGTCATCCGAGATTATAGATCACGACCACTTGTGTGGATAAAGCTCCGATGTTAAAGTATCACTTAAAAAAGTGAAGACATGTATAAACTCACTATTTTAATAGAAACTTTAGGGCTTCGAGTGGGCTTTCTTAAGATTACACCTGCAATCACCAATGGAATATATCAGAACAGGCATATTGGTAAAGTTATCATACCGGTGTGAGATCAATTCATCGGAGCAAATGTCATAAAAGAAAATGACAATGAATATAATCATAAGGAAAGCATCAATATTGACCAAATCAAGCTAATTGTAATGGTTTGGAAAACATTCAATGTCATTCAATGTCGTATAATTGTTGTCAAGCTTGGAAGATATAATCCATCATCAAACTTCATAGGAGAATAGTCTTGCTCAAAATGATTTCGACTCATGAAAAGGGTCTTTTGAGTATGCCAAACAATATCTCCTTTGTCGGAAAGGCTTCTCACATAATCTAAAGAAAAGAGCTATTTGATTTCATCCATTAATGTAGAAAATAGAAATGGTCACTCCATATACCTTACACCACCAGTGTCAAAGGCTTAGAGAATCATTCACAATAAGTACATACTGACCAATCTAAGATGTTTTTAAAATGACCGTAATATGAGTTTGATTATGGTTTCAACAATGGATAAGTATCATCAGTTAATAAATGAAATAACCATGAATCATCATCTTCACCAAGTCTACAAGTCAAGAAATGTAAAGATAAGATAAGACGACTTTATTCTTACTTCTTAAGCAGCAACTTCTTTGGGAGATTTTTATTTTCACTCAAATCATCCTGATCGAAAGAGATTTTGGGAAAGAGTTGTAATGTTGATTAGGTTAAAGGCTAAAAAATGCTTAAAAATTTTTAAGAACAGAGAATTCATGAGTTGGCAATTATCTCAGCGATACATTTTCAACTTCTCTTCAACATATCTTCACCACTTTTCTCAAAGTGTTTAGCATATACCCGCAGTTCATATAACTCCGAGACATCGATCTTGAAGGCTTGTTTATTCACAATTTCATCTGTAATGATCATATTTACATTTTAACCAAGGTGAGGAAAAGGGTTCGGTGCATGTTGGGTCGTGAATCCTAGAATGACAGAATGCCATTATCGAGCAAATTATGCACTTTAAACTTGAGTGCTAGGCAATTGTCAATATTGCCCATTTTTGCCCATGTGATATTCGCAAGACGATATTTCTAAGAGGATTGTCTCGAGACATCTCCTTGGCAACTATCAACCTCACTAGCAGTATTGGCAATAGTTTTGATAATGGCCTCGGAAGAGGGGTAAATTGCCTTGGTGCTCTTTTTCTAACCTCATAATTTTGATATGTTCCACCTCAAGACGCCATGGAGTTTTGGAGGTTCGAAGGCATTTTAGACTCAACTGGGACTTGGACATTATGCCAAGTTTGCTTCTTTTTCCTTTTTGTTGGGAAACTTCCGACTTGGCCCTTCATTAACTTGTTTGTCATGCAAGGCTCATTTTATTCTTTCTTCAATGCTTACAAAATGAGAGCAAGTCTCACAACCTAACTTGATCATCTCATTATAAAATTCTTGTGAAAAACTTTTTGAGAAATAACTCGACCATTTCTTTGTCATCTAGTGGAGGTCTGACTTATGTAGCCACCATAAGCCACCTTAGGTGAAGGATTGGAAAAACTCGCTTCTCTTTTTCTCAATATAGGCCATCACATCACGTGTAGGAGCTATCTCACTATTGTACTTGTACTGTAATACAAAAGCTTCAGCCACATCCTCCCACAATTCCAATTTTCTCAGGTTCTCATAAGATATAGCATTACAAGGCCAGACCAAACAAAGTTTCTTGAGAAGTCTGAATTAGGAGCGAGGCATCTGTGCATACCTCCCATCCAATTAAGGTAATACTTCAAGGGGATATTAGAGTCTTCCATCCCATCATACTTGACAAACTCTTAAAATTTTAATTTATCTAGTAAGTTTATCTTAGCATATCAAGATAAATCCTCGACGATATTCACCTCATAGCCTTGCATGGCTCAAAACTTCTCCTCTAACTTAGTGAATATTTTATTGTTTTCTTCCCCCATTCGTGCAGAAATCGCCTTAGAAATATGAGCTCAACCACTACGGGCGCTAAAGCTGGCATTTGCATATTTTCCCTCCCACTTCAACATTCATTGGTTTAGGAGTTGCTCTAGAACTCACCTGATTCGAGCTTGATGGCACCAAAGAGATATTTATATAATTCACAAAGTGGGCTAATTAAGTAGTTGGCTCATTGATCTTATTGTCGATAGCAATGCAGCGGGCATTCTGCTTTTTAATATTCATATATAATATTTTTGATATCGTGCAAATTGGTGATCGCCTTGAAGCGTGATTATAGTACTTAAATTCACCAAATAACAGCACGTAATTATTTTATAAGAAATATATAAAATAAAAATCACAACCCGCTAATTTTATATTTTCCTATAATGAAATGAAAATAAGAAATCTCTATATAAACCAAATATTATAGTGACATTTCTTGATAAGAAAGTTTGCAATTGCAGGGGTGATTCGTGATGATTGATGAAAATGCCTCTCACATATTCCACTAGAAACTAAGAAAAAACATGAGAAGTAGAGCAACTTCACTAATTACGTCAAAACTTGTGAAGGAAAATCCTTATAAATCCACTCAAGAAAAGAAAACAGCATAAAGAAAAACTTCCTAAACATCATCACTAAAAGTCCATATAACAAAAACCCTAAATATAAAATCTAAAACAGAATTAAAAATATACATAAAAAATATATGTATATATAATGGAATATGACTATACTACGAACTAGGGTTCCCTTAAAGCAACTTGCGAATGCGTTTGTTGTCTTTGGTCAAATGCTTCATCTCCATTAAATCTTAGTCCTATCATAACCTTCATCATCTCAGTTTCCTTTCGAGTCGGGTTAGAGGATATGCATATGATGATAATTTCTACTTCCGAATCAGTAGGGCGGGCAATGTAATCTATCAAGACATTGTGTCTTTTCATCTCGCCATTTAACTTGTTGACTTATTCCACTACTCTTGGGCAGCAATGCTATAAGTTGACGATGATGTTCTTCACTTCATTCTTCAAACCCTTAATTTGCTTTCCTATAAAGCCTCTTCGTGAAAGTCAAAATAAAATAAATCGAGCTTTAGCGGAGGACGGATTTCTTAAAAGACAGAGTACTAATGGACGGCCCTTAAAGGGTAATATGACGTAGACCCTATTAATCCCAAAAGTGAAATTGGATAGTCAAGTCCACTTGTAAGGCGTGCCTTAGGAAATCAAACCCAAGGAACTTGCCATGAAATTTGGTCTAGAATAAGCTTTTCAAGAATTCTACCCACGCAAGAACACCCCAAAATTGGATAAAATTCCTGTGAGTCTCGAAACCTAAGAAAAGAATTGAAATCCCTATCAATATTTAAAACAAGCATATAAGTTCTAAACTCTTTAAGATGTAAAATAAACCAAGCATGAAGAATGCGTATAAGAGCTCTAAAAGTAACATGTTTTTCCTTCTTACGGTGATTTAATGAAAATAACATTTAAGCAATGAGCATATTGGTAAATCCTTCGGAGTGAATAACTCCATTCAAAATGAAGATGATATAGGATCCGTTGTTTTTCTAGTGAATTAGAAGAAAAGGAGCCAAAAATTGTTAGGATGAAAACTTTGGCTTCGAAATTATTTAGACTCACTCTGCGTGTAAAAGCGTGAGATCTTTGTTTGACATAAGGTAAGAGAATACCATCCTAGTTCCTCATTAGGACAGTTTTAATTTCAATAGGTGAAATTTGAATAAATAGACTTAGAAGTGATACGGGATCAACTCCTAGGGAAGTCTAGACAATATCGAATGAAAGAAAACTACCAAGAAGAATTTCTATTTTCTCTAAAGTCGGAGTTAATTCATAATGATCAAATGAAAAAGTGGAGGTCTTAGGATTCCAAAAGAATGTCAAAGGTTTGACCAAGGCGACTTGTGACTACATATGCAACAGGTGGATGAGGTAACCGACCTTCTTCTTCATTTATGTCTTCCTGCTAACATTTAGCGCATCCCACATATCTAGCAATGCTTTCCTTGGAACGGAAATAAATCGAAGCTCGTGATAACCCATTATATCTAAACCTAAGGAGGTATTCTAATCAATTTTCATTCATCATGAAAATGAAATGAAAGAACAAGATCACATTGCTTGATTTAAAAGAAAAAGTATAAAAGAACATTCATACCTTTGAGAAGTTAAAAGAAAAGAAAATATGGCGATCACATGACACATTGCATCCTGACTCATGAGTCTCACTAAAAGATAGGATTCTATAAGTTTAAGACTCTCATTCTTAGATCAAAAGAGTTTTGCCCACTTCGCGCTTACATTGGACAGTTCTCTTCATCACTAATTGAAATGAGCGGGATCAAAAGGGGATCACCACAAATCATACGCTCCACAGTTTCCTTCTTTTGGCAACTCCTATGGGTTTTTTAAGTAACAGGGGTTTTGGGTTGTAAGTTGTGTGTGCAAACTGTAGTACTAAAACTTGTAAAGGCATGTATAACAATTGATATCAAAATAGCACTTCAATAACACTCCCATAAACATATATCCTACACCTCCCTACAAAACAAATTGGTTAACAAACACTATATTCCTTAATTTCCATAATAGCCTTGGGTCTAGAAAGAAAATCTGCAAGAACATAACCTGTATGAACATTTAACACATCATTAGCGAACTTACCTCCGTTTTTGTGTAAGTGCTATCATGAAAACATGTTAGTTAGTTGATCCACATGTTTCTAGTGGAGTTGCCAAGTTATTATGACCTACCCATTGAGGGACCACCCTTGGGAGAGAAATAAGTTTAGAGGTATTGCCCATAAGAAGATTCGAATTGGTGTTTTCAAAAAATGGCTCAGACACATTGTCTAATCATAATCCAATCCAACTCATCTATTACTAACTTGAGCTCTCCTAAATACATGCCTCGCGTCATGTTGAAATTTTTTATTGAATTACTAATAATACAAATTTATATAAAGAGTCGCTACTAGCCTATTAAGGTTGTCTAAAAATCAAGTGAAAGCATGAGAGCATACTTCACTTTCTACGCAACTGAAGTTTTGTAAATGGGGACTTCATCGCACTAGTTAATAAACTAGTGCGCTTTCGATACCTAAACTTGATTATCTTGTTAATTAAGGTATTTTCATGCAGTCTTTTATGAGGCTAATTCGCTCATTGATCATGCAGTGTTTATATTCAAATCCTAACCATGCTACGAACTTGCAGTGACAATTAATGAAATGAAAGTGCATAATCGAGTATAATCGAAAAGAAATGCGCAATCAGCAATCTTAATATTGTCTCTAAAAAAGAAAACAATTCAAAAAAATCCATACTGCAGAGCCCAAAAACTTATTCAATTGGGTTTCAAAAAGGCTGAATGGACTAGCCCGAAGTCCATTTTACACTTCATTTCATTTTTATATGATTTTATTGTTATTTTCGATTTTTATTTTCACTTTTTTTATTTTTTTAAATTTATGATTTGATTTTTAATTATGATTTTTTGAATTTTTATTTCTCTTTTATTTATTTTTTACTCTCCTTTATTTATATTTATTTTTTCTCTTCTCTTTTTTTGGTTTTTTATTATTTATTAAGCAAATTTAAGATGTCGACGTGGGTAAGGTCCACCTACTCACCTAACTCCAAAAACTTAAATTTTTTGTTAATATGGTTCAAGCTATAAATTAGGCTTGACCCATGGGAAATTTTGGTATTAACGATCATTCAATACTCCATCTCCCAACCCATATTGGATTTGGAGTGTCAAATGCATAAATGAGTTTTTTCAAATTTGTAATTAATTATCTGCATATCGGAGACAATCTTGTAACACAGATTTTGTTGATTTTTTCCTTCTATTGAATTATTTATCTAAGTGTAAATGTAACTGTAATTTATAGAAGATTCAATAACTTTTACACAAGATAGTTACTTTTATTTGCCATCAAGACTTGGCTCGAGTACGGAACTACATCTAAGCCACAGCTCAATATAATTCAAATTGTTTCCGATGATTCGCAACAATTGCCTTCAATGCCAATAATCCCTAAGTTGTTCTTTTTCTTGGCTAGTGATTCATTTCATGATTTGAGGAATTGATCTACATTTAGGTCATTGCCGGCTTACACAACTCTCCTTTAGTCTGCTAGGGAGACGTCAAATAGAGAATCTTTGTATTAACCACCAGAAAAAACTGAGTATTTTGATGAATACAGACTTGCAGGATGGCTTTTGCGTCCTCTCTCTCTCTCTCTCTCTGTGCTTAAATGAATTTAAACCCTGCTGTGCTTTGAAATATAGAGAGCGGTTCAACAAGGGAAATCTGCTGTGGGAGGAGTGAGGAAATGGTTCCGCGTGACTAGTAATTAACGCAATTAGCTTTTAGCTTCCTCCGTCTCATCACTCATGACTCATACCCACGTGGTGACTATAAACACTAGGATCAACGAAAGGTTTCATACACATTCAGGACGATTCCATTCATTAGAACATTACTCATGCTTTATTTACTCTGCCAAATTGGAACCAGATTTTAGCTTAGCAAATCTGAAGTTCTGTTCTCACCAAAAGCAAGCTAAAGCGGATACGTCCTCTGCTGTCCCCTAACGCACAAAATTATTCACCTCAGTCTTATCAGTGGTTCTGAAGATGAATACTCTGAACACGATATCGTCCCTTCTAATAAGCCTGAAAAGTACAAGTCTCCAGCCTTCAGAGAAGTTTCTATTCTTGATGTGGCCCAACCGGCAGATAACTTTCCATAATATTTGTGGCTGATGAGCTTCACCGGCCATGATTTGGCCTGAAATATGAGAGGCAGGGTCTGCGGGCTTTTCTTGAAGTGCATCTTTAGGAAATGAAACGGGAACTGTCTGCTCAAAGAGTTGCTTTGCACTTATGTCATCAGAAAGAAGACCACCACTGATTTCTGTGGAAGACAGTACGAGCATCATTTTCAAAGCGTGTGAAGAACAAACACAGAAATTACCGACACAACGCACAGTAGACCTAGAGCTAACATAGTCTAGCGACTCTTATCTTAATTAAATTCAAGAGTTGTCATTGATACGAGGATCTTACGACATTTCTTCAGGTATATTTGCCTCACTAAAATTTTGAAGAAAGAGTCAGGTTAGATTTTCTGATCGAGTCCAAGAGCTCTGTGTGTACCAGGCTCATTTGCAAAAAGAGCATGAGAGAAAGCTTTAACTTTCTAGGAAGATACTCTTCTTGTTATGTGAAACTCATATCTACCGATATAGCAACCCTAAATCTATAGATCGAGTCTTTCTAATGGTCTAGCTCTTGAGGCCTATAAAAAGCACACCTATTGACCTCCCTAAGCACGTGCTCTATCTTCACCTGCCGGAATATTTTCATCAGCCTCCTGTACTGGATTAAAAGAGGCTCAAGCAAGCAATTGTCATTGAACCATTAGGTCATTATCAAGATAAAGTGTGCAGTTCAAATGCGAACTCCTGTTCATTTAGTATTCACTTCCTTTATTCAGACATTGCCCTCATGAGGCCATCAAGCTGCGGACTGGTCGCCAATGGCCAGGAAGGACAAAAACTAGATCTAAATGGAGTCTCTTTTTTACCAATAGGACTATGGAATAATTTATGCAGAGACTTGTTAGATAGGCCCGAACACACTCTGGTTTGCTTAAAATCTTGTATTTTATGATGCCAAGAAAATGAACAACCTTACAGCACAATTAGTGGAAAACAGGGAAATTGGTAATAGAATCACCAGCTCAATCAAAATTTTCTTCATTTCCACCTTTGACTTTGCCTCAGTAACTTCCAGACCTCCGTACCATTTGCAACACCTGCCCTCCCCTATATTAGTGTCTAGACAAGTTCAAAAGGTGAAAACTTCAGAACTTACAGTGCTTAAGGCGTCGGACAAGTGGAGAAGCAAGGCAAGCTTAAAAAAAAGGGATGAGAATGACATTCTTACTATTTTTTATGAGCACTTGTTTATGCCGAAAACTTCCGTATGGCTGTATTGAGATCACCTTCCGAGTGCACTTGACAGTTGTACCTGAACAGTGTCGCAAGAAGTTGTTTTGGTGTGCTTACAGGACCCTTAGAAAATATCTTCATTTTTGGGCAATCTTCCACTTCAAAATAATACAAGGATGGAAACCTGAAAATGCAACTTGTGGAGTAAAAGCATGATAGGCTTGGCAGATGTTGGAGCTCTAACGTTTCTAGCTTCCTAAAAGAAATCACTTTTCCTTCTCCATTCCCATCATTTGCCACAATTTCTTTCATTCTTTCACATCCTATTATAGACATATAAGTGAGATGCACCGAATTCGTGACTGCTGAAACCATTACTAGATATACTAATCCAGAGGAATTCTTCACTACTAACTTCGTCAGATTCTTGAAGGATGTCACAGTTGGAAATAATGTTGTCAAACCGGGACAATCCCAAACCTTAAACGATTTGAGATTCTGAACAATTTTTGATACTAAAGAGTCTTCTCTCCATACATGTCTTAGGTTGTGTAGGTGGCTTAACTTAAGTTTTCTTAAATTTTCATGCACCAAAGTTTGTCCCTCATCAAAACGCCCTTCATCTGGGAATATTTCTTCAAAGGAACTGCAAAAGATCTCAAGGCTATGTAGATTCCAAAATCTCTCTAAGAAGAATCTAGCAGGAAAGATAGCCTTTTCATCATGAAAGCATGCCAATGTTAGTGCTTCTAGCTTGCCAAGGATGTCATGAGGAAATTTTCCATCTTGTATCTTCTGACTATCTTCATAGACTAATGAAAGTCGCTCTAAGTTTGGAAACTCCTGTCAAATTGCCAATACAATGAGAAGTAAATCCAACAAAAGGTAAAAAATAAACTTAAGTCGGCTGATTCACATGGAAGGTGGCCATCTTCTTATAGTTCATTAAATCTCAAGAGCCTTGCATACAAGTAAGTTTCAATCTGCTAAAGTCATCCTGCAAAATACCACTATAACCGAATGCTTCACTATAAGCATCCACATCGAATATTTGAAGGGAAAATTTGAAGTAGAGGTTGATACAATCTCAGTGTCAACAAAAATATGTCATTCTTGGCAACTTTATGTAACGGAATGCACTCATAGTGTTACAAAAACATATGTATGTCCACAAACTTTAAAGTATGCTTATGATATTAGAAATGTCTTATGTTGTGTACAAACTGATAGGTTAGGGGTGTCCGGTTTTCTATAACTTGACATGACTATGCAGTGGACATGATATGAAATGGCGAATTAACGAATAAAGTAGGATGTAGTGAATTATGATTCTAATTTTAGTTGTTTCGCCAAGAAAATTGTTTGAATATATTTTTTTAGAGTTTGCATGAAAATAAACAAGAGAAAGAAAAGTTCAATGGTGAGACAATTTGTTGACAATGGACAGGAGGACTACTCTTAGGTCCTTCTTCAGTTCTCCAAGGAGCACCATGATACATAATATTCAATTAAATTAGCTTTTTTTTGTTGGAATTAGATTAGATTGGGAGCTTCTTATTTTGTGAACAACAGTCTAACTATGCTTGTAAGTTTTAGTAATGAAATCTCTCATAGGTGTCCACAAATGAAAATTATTCTTCTGATATTAGTGACATCTTATGCTGTCGAAACACTAATACACAAGGAATATCATGCTTTCTATAGTATCAAACTATGACATGACTATGTACGGACATGAGATTAATAAGTGTGTTAAAGAACATAAGTATAAACTGAGGCAGAGAAGTTGTAATCATACCTTCTCAAATAAAGAGTGTGCTTCTTCATCTAAATGGTTCTGTTGGTCATCTCTCTGAATCCACTTGTTTAGTTTGTTACAATGAGTTACTCGCAATTTCTTCAAGAGTGGCCAATTCAAAGTAGGCAAATTGAAGCAAAAGCTCTTGAGTTGTGGCATATCATGTAACACAAGAGAGGTCAGTTTCGGGAAAAGAGCTTGAGAAGTAGTGGAGAGTGGAGTGTCATCCCCACTTGTGACTATTTCCTCGATCAAACAAAACTCCACTCGAAGTTTCTCAAGTTGGTTTAGACTACTAGCCACCCAATGTGGAAATAGATTTTCAAGGCTCATACAATTCTGAACCACCACTTTGCCTAAACATTTGAAAGTGAGAGTTTCTTGAGGACTGTCAGTCCAAATTTTGGTTAAGTTGTCCATGTGGGAGAGAACCATCAAATTGAGCAAAGGAAACTGTACCTGCCATATTTTTTTTTTAAAAATGATAAATGAATTTGATTACGTTGAGCTATCAACTTAAAGAACGAATTTCCAAAATTTAACAATTCCCACAGATGATGACAATTCTAGAGCTTCTTAGTGACACAAACAAGGAGGGATTCATTGATGCTTTTATCTCAGTTGACAGATTATTGAGGCCGATTATACTGCATTGCTACAAGAATGAAATGAGGTGCGATGAGATTTACGGTCCTTGCCACTTGTTAATACTTGTCCATAAATAAGATAGTAGGACATTTTCTCCTTGGTTAGGACGCAAAGAACGCAATTGTGGCCTCAAAGATCCAATGAATACTATTGCAATTCTAAGTTTCCCATGACATGAAATATTAAGGTAAGCTTCTCAAGCAAACAAGGATCCCTTGACAAACTCGATTAGTCTTCATGAATAAATAAGTACGTTATGACAATAGTTGTATTACAAAAAAAAAAAAATGAAATGACTGTATCAGCTGTTATGAATTGTTCATTTAAGAGCCTATAAGTCCATTGCATTTTTTTTCCAAACTTTCCTAAGGTCAAGGATCATAGAAAAAGTCGAATTTGTCATACAAGCATCAAAAGATCCACCAAGATATCTGCCTCAATCAAATGATCACTATGGCCACACTATGTTTGTTTGGAAAAAATCAACCGTGTTATGACCTCTTACGACTTGCCATTACAAAAAAAAAAAGTATTGATCTCATTGATTTGTTTATATTTTCAATAATAAAAAAATAAAACATTGAGTATTTCCACAATTCCCTAAATGACAAGTTTTTCAAATATTTTAATAATTTTGACAATAGCTATAATCACATGACAGCTCACATATGACAAATATATGACACTAGAAGTAAATGCATGGCTAATGATGACTTACATTTGAAGAGAAACTAAATTCAATCTGGCTGAAGACCGCGAGCTTGTTTTGAGCAATGATGGTTGGATGATTTTTTTACTACTATTTGGCAATTCAATCTTGTGTTACTAGTCTTGAAATTTAAAAAAAAAAAAATTGCTTATTTGGGCTCGCATTCCCAAGGTTTCCTGTGAATATGTTACACCTAGACCAAAAAATTTTGGTGCTCCAAAACCAGGTGAAAATTTAGGAATTTGGACGCTGTCACAAAAACGCAGACACCTCTAACTCATCTGACGTTTTGGGGTATATTTGATGAGAATCAAAAGGGTTCTCGTTTTACAGTGTTGCACCCTCAATTGGTATAAAAACACTCATAAACCGTAGAGATTGAGAAGCATTCGGCTGATCCCTTGCTTCCCCGAGCCATTAGTATTCAACCGTCTCTTCTAGGGTGAAGTCTCACTTGGGCGACGATGAGCTACTTAATCTATTTGTTAGAGAGAAAAAAATCACCAGTCAGCACCCTTTTGCATGCTATTGAGTATGTTGTTGCTAGGTCTAAACATTTGCTTATTTGTAAAGATGGAAGATGCTGGTATGAAAATAGGCTTGTATCTGTACATGAAGCTACCTCAACTATCGGCTGTGACATGTCTATATTTATGGAGCAAGTAAAGGTTGAAAAATCGAATCGGAACTCTGGTTACTAGTGTTTGTAAGCAGCCTAAACACCCGGATCCCATGTTGACTGAGGATAATGGAGATCCTAGAGAAGATAAGGAAAAATTAGCTAATGCTTCATTCTTTGATGTAAACATGAATTAAGTTTGCCCTTAATTGCGTTATCTGTCATTTTTTTCTTTACCTGATGATGAATATTTTGGTTTGTTTGGTTTGGAACTGTCAACGGACCAGAAATAAGAAGTTTCTTATATTAATGAGGGATTTTTTCCGGCTTCATGCATTGGATATACTTGTTGTGTTGGAACCTAGAATCAGTGGCGACAAAGCTACAATAGTTATTGCAAGATTGGGATATCATTCTGTCAGAGCAGATGCACAGGTTTCTCAAGTGGTACTTGGATTTCATGGAAGGAGGTTTCTTTGCGAGTGGATTTGCTTTGCTCAAAAACTCAATTCCTTCACCTCAAGCTCACTGCGAATAGGCGTCCATGGTATTTCACCGCTATTTTGCTAATGCTGCAGAAATAAAGAAGCAAGAATTGTAGCCTGTTACTGCTAATTCAGCTAACTCTATGACTATGCCCTGGCTTGTTGCCGGTGATTCTAAGGAAATTGTTCATGTTCATGAGAAAATGGGTGGAGCTCCTGTTTCCTTAGCCAAATGGGATAAATTTTGAAGCTAAATTGATTCCTTTATTCAGGTTTCACAAGTTATAAGTACTGGAGATGCCCTAAGTGGTTGGGGACTGCTCAAGTTTTCGAAAGGTTAGATAGAGCTCTGTGCAACACATAATCGCAAATGATGTTTTCCTATTGCCTTTGTTAAACCATAAGATTTCCTCTGTCAGAAAAGAAAGCGATAACTGAAACATGTATAGATTCTATGTCAAAGAAGGCAAAAAAAAGGGGTAAAAAAAAATATATCGTGCTAGTCTCCCCCGAGTTAGAGGGGCCCCGCCGTTCGGTGCTGTCCGGGCACGAGGGGCCCATAGTGAAATCCTCGGTCACAAAAAAAAGGAAAAAAAAGGTTGGACCTAAAAAATTGGACCATTGGTGAGTAACCTTAATTTGAAAACTAATTTATTCCTTAAACTATGAACTGTATATTTACTACTGTTCTACTTTGAGGGCAACTCCTAAATTCTGTCGAATGAATAAAATTTGATTCTGAAATTGTGTTTTGCTTGAATTTATAATTCATATTACCTTGACCACTGGCTTTTAATTGGCATAATGGACATTTAATACTAGCAACGCCCTCTCTATCTAATTTTTGGGAAGTTGCCATATGACTTTTGGGATTCTCCAACTTTTATGTTTGCCGATCACAGATAAGTGCGGCATTATCAAAGTTAGAGCACTCCAGTTAAAAAAGGCCATTCTTTCTAATAGGAAAGCAATTTGTGAATTGGGTTTACAATTATGAAGTGTAGGTTGGTTTTGACACGTTTCTTTCTTGTTCTTTTTTGGCCACAAGTTTGTGTTGACACTTAACTACAATATCCTTTAGCGTGAAAAAATATATTTTTTAGTGCAATGCAGGAAACAAAAAGATTTGAAATAAGAAAACATAGAAGGATTTCCTCGTTGGAAGAAAATAGACTCACCTCTGGAGTAAAAAGTGACTGGTCACCTTGATCAACCTCAGATTGCCAAGTCAAACTTCTCATCTTGGGGCAGTGGGCAATGCTCAGCTCATATAAACTGGGACAATCCAACGTATGATTCTTCCCCGAAAGGAAATTAGTCAAATTGGGCAAGCACTCCAGCTTTATTGCCCAGAGAATTGGGAATGTAATCTTGCCTGCTCCACTTTCCTGCCCTTCTCCCTCTATCACTCCTTCCATCTGACCACACTAGTTTATTTCCAATACTTGAAGATTGGCGAGGCACCGAAACATCGACGGAGCAAAAACATGTCTCAAGTTGCTGCAATTATAAAGAGTCAGCGCAGTTAGAGAACCAAAGAGCAGCGTCCCTTGAAGATCTTTGTCCCATAATCGCTTCAACTTTGGTAGATTGACCAAGTGCAAAAACTGTAATCGAGGCAACAACCAAGTGCTTTTTACAGTCTCCAGCCGTTTAAGATCGAACACTACTTCTAGCAGTTCGCAATCGTGCACTTGCAGTGATCCCATATTGTCTAAACACAGCATTAATCTAAATGAAATAGCGTTGACAAATGGACATTTATCCACCACCAGTGATTCTAACTGCCAAGGCGACTTGATGGGAATAAGTTCACTGTGCCATTTTCCAATCAGCCTAGGGAACTCCAACAGTCGCATAAAGTTTACTCTGGCAACCATGGCCTATCAGAGAATGCATCAGTAAACATAAATTATAGTTAGCAAAAAACAATTACTTTATTGGTGTCAAAACCATCCAATGGGAAAAAATTAGAAACTAATACATACCATTTCTTCAAACATATTGTGGATGGTGATATTGAGATTTTCCTTCCAAAACCATGTTTCTTCTGATACTTGGACTCTCTCCAACTTTGGTGCCTCTATTGGTCCCAAGGAGAAGAACTTCATGTTAAAACATCCGGTCACAATGACATCTTCTAAGACAGGGAACATCAAAGTGTATGTACCAGAGCTGAAGCACCTCAACCCTATCAAGCCTTCAAGCTCCATATATTTCAATTGATTGAAAGCCACTATATGGCCCATCTTACCTCCCTCATCGCTAATGATTTCTGCCAACATTTTACAATTCCTTATCCTCAATTTTTTGAGTTCCACCAAATTTCCAGCTATTGTAGGTGAGAACATATTTGATAACCCATCACAGTGCACCACATCTAGAGTTTTCAGATGTCTAAAATATCTTGAAATTGGTAATATTACTTCTAGCTCATGACTCGGGCCTTCTATGGCTTCCACATTGATGGTCAGCTCTTCTAGTCCTTCCTTCTCAATAAGTTCCACAATACCACTTCTATCGATCTTCAACTCCTCAAGTTGGGTTAGATCTCCAGCTACTGAGGCAGGAAATAGAGAGGTGAGGCTCTCGCATCTGGAAATGCTAATAGAACGTAGACACTGGAATTTGTCTTGACAGTAGAGTTCCTTATTCCATACACACTTTAGCTTACTGCATTCATGCACACAAATTGATCTTAGATTGTGATGAGAATTCTCAGCAACTTGATTGTCCCATATCATCTCGATGTTATCCATGCCACTAATATCTAATGTCTCCAAGCTAGGAAGTGCAACCTGCAATATTCATTCATGGAATTGGTGACTATGTAACTTTCACATTTATGGAGTTCCAAGATCTATGTATAGAAGAGTGCCAGGCAGGGGGGCAAGTAGTATACGATGAAGCGTGTCGCTTACTCTTAGTTGCGACTGTTTATCTTTAAGCGAGGAGGGTGATGAAATAAAGAAGATGGCACCATAATGACTTCTACATTATTAAGTCAGTAAAAAGGGCATATTGGGTTTGGCTGCTGTTCACAAATTCATTAAATCATTCAATATTAAAAGAATTAACTGAAAATTTCCAGTGAGTCAAATGATCTCTCTGTTCAGTTGTCTATCACATCAAAGATTCGGGCCATTTGCCATTAGACTTAATCACACCTCAAAGGCTAAAAGAGAGTCCACTTTTATCCTAAATAATCGCTAACTATAGCACGATTCCAGTCACTTTCCATATGGCCGCTTCAGATTAAAAAAGTCGTAAAATCGTGGTGTTAGCTAATGTTCATTGGTGGTAACCAAACCGCGGTGCAAACTCAGCCTTTACATCGACATATGAGAGTCGTGCAGTCCTTTGCTATTTAAGAAATTATGAAGACAAAAGGAGAAACAGGATAAAATCAAAAAGAGTAAAAAAAAAATTTGTAGAACTCTTACCCAAAAATAATGAGGAATCTTTCTCCATACAAGCAACTAATGTAAAAACTAAAAAAGGTGATTTCCTTGACAAGATCTCGCCCAGTTTGGCGATGCAAAGGACTTAGATTCCTATAGTTCTACGAAATAGCCATGCGCTTTCCTTAGTTGAACAATTGTTTATCCCTAGATTACTGCTTCTATTTAATGTTAGTAAATTACTATGTATGACCAATTTAACAGATAACCGACTATATGCTACAAAATTAATTCTCTGAAAGTTATTTTCTTTCTATCCAACTGCTCATGTAGGAACCGGGACTGGTCTTATAAAAGTGCTGAAGGGACCATAACTCAGTGTAAGGAATCCAAAGATGACAAATCATGCAAGTGCTAAATTAGTTGTAAAGACCAAACTAAAAACTATTAAATGTTATCACTAAAGCTAACTAAAAGCATGATTTTTGGCAATGAATTTGTCATCAAGATTGACATTAGAATTGCATGCATTTCACAATATTGAGGACTCACTCAAGTAAAATATTTAGGACTCATTGGACTCGCAACCAAAATGTTAGAAATCCTATGACACTTTCCCTCCGAGCAAACATAAATCTATCTTTTATATTGACTATTAAACACTCGTAATTAAATATATTGTCGTGGACTAATCTTAAAGCTTTATGCTACATTTGGCCATTTTACTTCTTCGGCAATATTAGAAATCTTCTCTCAGGAACCCACACTTTATTTATCGTCTGTTCCCTCGATTCTTTCTTCATTATTCCACCATCTAATTATAACACTCTTATTTTTTTCCTCTTTCTTTAATAAAGCTAATGTACAAAAAGATAATATTCTTTTACTTATAACGAAGATAAAAGCTAAAGGTGAATTGCACAAAACCCCTTACTCCTAAACTCTAGTGTTCCTTCAACTTTGATTTCACTGCGGATTTCAGCCCCTCGTGCAATTTACCATTTGCATGTGATTTTTTAACGGTAAAGGTGCAAATCTTGCGTACTGGCCATCGAAGGCATTAAGACATATCAAATTTTCCATATAAAAAATGAGAAAAAATCCAATAATAGTGAAGTATCATTGGGGTCAAGAGTAATTGGAATAAACATAGAGAAGAATTGCAATTTTTCTTTTGAAAAAAATTCATGTTGGGCAGTCGCAAATGACAAAAATGGACGCGGGATTGATGGATCAAGGGGTTTTGTGTAAAGATTGAAATTTTGTGAGTAGACGTGTACTGCTCCAAAACTTCATGAGGGATCTTGTGTAATATTTCCTCAAAGTGGCTCACTAACGCCTGTGACCCCCGGATATTGAAATCAAAGTTTCAAATTTATGTTTATGATGCCAAAAGTGTTTAATAAACATATCCATATATTATACAATAGTGTATGCATTAATGCATGAACATGCATGGAATTGCGTACACTTGTAACTACAGGCCTATGCAATGACTAATTGCTCATACAAAATACATAAAAGGCATGCATCAATTATTAGCATAGTTGCTTTCTTTTAAAAAAACCCATTCTTCCTGTTGGCTTTTACCAGAATCAGATATATTATATATCTAATAGATATAACAAAGTTAGAAAACTAAATTCAATGACTTCCATTTCACAAGATTACTAATTGCTTTATCATGGAATAATTTTAACCTCAAAATTCCTTTCAGTTTTGCTTTATGATGCCATATCAACATAGATATACTTGCAGCATGTAAGTTGAAAATAATTCGGAATATGAAAAACTATTTTCCTGTGGATTTCATATCATTAGTTCTATTTCTACACAATGAAGAGAAACTGAAGGTTACGTTATCTAGTGACAAACAATCATGAATAGGTAGGAAATTAGGAGGAAAATGAACTCAAAATAACAAAACGATAAGCATTATAAACATGTTACATATAATTAGCAAAGGAAGGAAAGATTGATAATTACTATATTCGTTGATAGAAAGTTACCTGTTGCCCATTGAAGAATGGAACTTGAGTGACTACTTGGCCGTCTGATGTACTGCTTGAAGGAGCCACCCCAGCAATGGAAAAGTTGTTGATATTTGGCAAGTCACGCAATTTCAGCACTACCAAGTTAGCCAACTCAACTTTGCCACATTTATTAGCTTCTACAATCTCCCGTATTAAGTAGCACTCGGAAACACTTATCTCTTCTAGCTGTGGAAGTTCACTCATTAATGAAAGAGGTAGCAAAACTTCCATCTTATCACAATTTGAGACGCGTACTACTTTTAGTGTACTGAAGGAGTTGGAGGAGATATGGCTATGGCATATCTTCTCCAAGTTGATGAGATTATTGAGAAGCAGCGACTCTAACGTCCTAAAAGTAGGAAGGGAAGGCCATCCAAGGATGTAATGGACACAGGGACTATTCTGGACATGTAGATGCTTTAATTTTGAAAAACCTTCTGGGAATAACTCAGAAATACTTTGCTCAATTCCATTCAATCCATCCAAAAACAAATTGTTAGTTTTGCCTAAAATAGATTGTGTACAACCTTTCCCAAGAACTTCACTTACTGGATTCAACTTGAGCTCCAATGTCCTCGATCCTTTGTACTCGCTTGGCCAACGCCACGCGTTACCCATTTGGATCCGGTACTTGGTTAAGTTCTCAAAGTTTAGATCCTCTGGGAGCACACTCGGATCGGGAATGGATACATGCAGAGTACGAAGATTCTTCATGTTATTCAACTCAATCAAACTGGCATTAGTTGGTGGAGATTGCTCCACGGCATTCCATTGATGAAAGCTATTCTCCATATACAACTCCTCCAAGCTGATCAAGCTTCCAAGGACATCCGGTTCTATTATCTCAAGTAGGGAGCAATTCAAGTCGAGCAACCTCAGCTTTACCAGTTGCCCTATTTCTTTTGGCAATCGCTGAATTTTGGAGTTCACAAAGCTGAGAATCTCTAAGCCTTTTAGCTCGCCAAGAATGGCTACATCCTCCAACGAACCATCAAGACATAGAGTGTGCAAGTTCGCCAAAAACTGAAACAGCGAAGGTGAAAGAGTAAGACGTATCCCAGTAAGATTTAAAACCATAACATTTCTCATAGAGTTAAAATATGAATTTGGCATCTTAAGAGATTTATAATTTGTGAACAGCAAAAAGATGTGCAGTTCAGGGCAATCTAATTCTTCTGGAAGCTCCTTCATGTCAACATAGGGAAAGCAAATAGCCTTACAACTTTTGAGCTTGTCTTTCGACAACTTAGTTACCAACTTATCTTTATCTTTCAGCACGAGAAAAGGGTGATCTTTTGAAGCAACCAAGGCAACAAACTGACGAACCAAGTCATGCATCTTGAAACTATCAGGGTCTCCATTGTCTAACAAAAGGGAGGAGGCTTGAAGAGTATGGATCAGTGAGTTCAACCTATTTCTGGCATCTTCCATGCGACTATATTCTCCAAATAAGCCAAATCCCATGGCGTACCTCACCAAGTTTTCAAGAGAGGGCTTAGAGACGCCATAGACAGCACAAAGTTGTAACAATAACTTTACCTCTTCACCTTTCAGATGAACATAACTCAATTGCAACATTTTATTTATCACTTCACCGATTCCTTCATTTTTACACATCTCAATTTGCTTCAAAGTATCATTCCATTCAGATAAATTGGCGTCTTTAAAACGTTTGGCCATTGCGAGAATTAGGAAAGGCAAACCGGCACATTTGTGGAGCGCTACATCCACCAGGGGTTTGAACTCGTCATCAAGAACTTTGTCTCCCACCATTCTCTCAAATAATCTTCTTGCCTCTACCTCCTTCAACCCGCCAAGGAGGAAATCCCTGTCGCAGCCCATTTCCCTTCGCAGAACATCACGATTCCTCGAAGTCAACAACAATTTGCATCCCAAGACTTTGTTGTCATGTCCGCAAGGAATGCCCACTGATTTTAAGTCGAGCCCCTCCCACAGGTTGTCCAGTATTATGAGGATCTTTTTTTTCTTCCTCTCCTCATGCTTTAATCTCCTGTGCAGAAGATCAGCTCGCAGTGTAACATACTCTTCCTTCTTTATGTCACTAAGGCCCAAAGCGTGTGCAATCTCTTCTTGAATCCTCTTGATGTCTGGATTTTCCGACACATCGGCCTTAGCGACCAGATCGAATGACTTCTCCTCCCTTATTCGCGTTTCGGCATCAACCAAAAGGGTGGACTTGCCGACCCCACCCATCCCGTGAACCCCAACCACACTATAGTGGCTTTCGGCAAGAGCATCAATGATGTTTTGCATGATCAAAGCTCTGGATTCGAAGATACCATCATCCTTTAGCCTAATCAATGTAGAGGAAGAAGAAGTGGAGGCCATCGCAGTGGTCAACTGGACGACGTTTTTGCCTTCTCTCCCAGGCGGAGTCGGAGTAGCAACATTCCCTGGAGCAGGAACGCTGAAGGAGATGTCCCTGAGTTCACTGCCTTCTCGAGCAAGTTGCTGAATGGCCTCGATCTTGTCCTTGGCCATCCTGCTGAACTGACAGCGACAATAAGGGTCGGGAAGAGTTCCATAGCAGCAAGTCCTTCTCGCCTTTTCAGTGTCTCCCAACAGCTCTTGGGCATCCTTCAAGGCCTTCTCAGCACATGCCTGCCAATGCATGACCTCACTGTACACATCCTGAAGATTGTTTCTGGCCACTTCCACGACATGGTGGACCCTCTCAGCCTCGTACGCTAGCTTCCCGACTTCCTTCTGAAGACCCTGGACGTATCTCTCGGAGAACATCACGTATCCGAATTGACGAGTGATGGGAATAACCACCCACTTCAAGACATCCCATGCAATAGAGACGACAGCATCGATCGACATTTTTCTTTGATTTTTTTTTCCGAGAAGCAAAGAGCAAGAAAACAGAGAGACCGTGTGATGAAAAAGAGCAGCAATACTGATTAAGAAGAAGAAGAAAGGAGCAGGAGGAAGAATGGCTGTGCGGAGGAGAAGTTCGAGCGAAACGGAGCAAGAATGAGAGACGAAGGTGGTGTAGAGATCTGAGTGCAAAAAGGATGAACATGGGGTAGAGTCGATCCACAGCAGCTTTTTTGCTGGAAAACTTTGAAAATCAACGCCTGAGGAAGAAAGAGGACATGGGTGTGGATGCAGCAATATCACGCCGAATCAACTTCGCGGTCTTTTCGTGTTGACCTAAAAAAATATAAAACAAAAACTTTGCGCGTTCCCCTGCACATGCACATGGACAGGGGTGCATGAGAAAATATTAGGTACCCAAGCGGTACCATGTCAGCTGTGCCGAAGTCCACTTATGTCGTGACACGTGTCCCCCGCGGGCCCACATGTCAGTCGTTGTCTCCTCCTCTCTCCCGCTCACCGTCTCCCTCCCGTCCTCCTTTTTTTCTTTCTGCTCCGCCTGACCCCTTCTCCGACCTCGAGCCCGAGCCACCGCCGTTGCCGACCGCCGCTAAGAGCACGTTTAGAATTCATTGCAACGGGCTCACCTCTGATGGATCCCTCTCTCTCCAACCCTCGCACCTTCGAGGCCGGCCTCTCCTGCGGCAACTCCTCCACCTCCTGCCCCGTCCCCAACTTCGTCCCTTCGTTTGTCAAGGAAATGGAGTCCCTCTCTCACCTCATGACCACCCGCCACTTCGCCACCCGCGCCACCAACTCCTCCGGCCCTGCCGTATACGACCTCTACTAGTGCCACCGCGACCCCTCCTGGACCGACCGCCTCCTCTGCTTCGCCGCCAGCAGCACCAAGCTCCCCCGCTACCTCCCCTCGCCTGCCACCCACATCCACTCACGTTCCATGAACAACAGGGCAGGTGCGAAACAGACACTGAGGAGAGAGCCGAGAAACAAATGTGACTGCGACCCCACAAAACCCTTTCCCTTTTTCTTTTCTCCTTCGGCAAAGTTTCTTTGATGGAGGAAACGAAGCGAGTTTCTTTAGAATGACATGAAAGAGCGGAGGAGAAGCAAAAAGGAGTAAATGAGTAAGGTAAAAAGAGGTCGTTGGGGACGTGGGGGAGAGGACCGTGACCGGGGGAAGCGGAAAGTTCGGAGTGGCAGAGGCGGAAGGAGAGTTCGTTCTGGCACAGGCGGAGCGGAGAAAAAAAACCTTGAAGAGAGGAGGGAGATGGTGAGGGAAAGAGGAGGGGACATCAACTGACAGATGGGCCCGCGCACGACACGTGTCGCATGATTAATAGACTACGGCACAGTTGATATGGTACCGCTCGGGTACCTAATATTTTCTCGGGGTGCATAAGGCTCCCCCGTATCGGACGCCCGCCATTAGGGCAGGCTTTTTCTTTAAGTTTCTTTAAAGCGCATTTAATAACTATTTTCATTTTTAATTTTTCATCTCGAGATTAGTTTGGAACAAGAAACTTTATCGTTCTGGTCCCATGATGAAAAAATGACTGGGAATAAGTTTGAGACGAGAAATGAGAATAAAAAAAATTTTGATTTTTTATTTCTGATACGAGAATGAATAGTACTAATAAATAAGTTAATTTTTTTTATATTTTATTCTTATCTCTTGCGACCGCCGCCGCAAGTCGCCATTCACCGCTAGTTGTCACCGCCACAACTCGCCGACCACTGCATTTCTTTTATTTTTCTATTCTTGGGACGAAAAATTTTGTACAATTACCAAACAAGTGCTCTTCTAAAAAATTCATCCGATAACCATTTCTAAAAAAAAACTGTTTTTGGGACGAGAAATAGCTACTCCTGTAATCATGATATCATTTTATTCTCTCCACGGTTCCACCACAATTCTAATATATATATATATACCATCTTTACCAAGGATCTGAGGGAAAAGTATAGAGGGAGAGATAACTGTAAAAATACTCTAACGGTGCTCTAAGAACAACCAGATTTTGATTAAACCCAAGAAAGGAGGCAAAGAAGAGAAAAGAATTAGCAAAAAGATAAATAGAAAGGACTGATGTTATACATTATGTGAAAAGCTAACGCGATGTAAGCTATGCAAACAAATAAAGCAGCAAGGTAAAGAAACAGCATTAAGCGTAAAAGGCGGCTCGGCCTGCCGTAGTGACAATCAGATAAAAAGCAAAATGTAGGTAAAAACCCACCAAGAACAAATCATAGGATACTGCAAACGAAGTAAGCTAGGCTTTGGCAGGTAGCCTCTCCCAAAGATGGCACTGCACTCCACTTGTGCCGAGTACCTAACAGAGGGGGGACGGCATGTACAACCACTTGAGTGGTGCGTTTTTGCCTGCTAGTTTTACCCGTAAACAATACCTAAACGACTTTGTACTTGTGGATCAGGTACAGAAGCATAAATGTATTAAAGTAAAGGTACAGAAATGTAAATGTACTAAAAAGGATAACAAGCACTAAACTCCACAGATCTCGGCAGAGCCATGAGAATTATGGGTTTGTGCGATGTATAAAGAAGATATTTTCATATATAAATAGACTGAAAGTTACAGTACATGGGAAGTAAAAGATCCGTAGGATCTGTGCATTACAAATATAAATGAAGATCAACAGGCTAAGGAGAAAGCTTGTGAACTTCGGTGCCTATAAAGGGGAGATCTGGTTTCAGATCTAGAATGGGATACTTACTTTTTGAGAAGAGAAGGGGTATTCAAGAGCTCTTTCCGTCCAAAAAGGATCTGAGAAAGAAGGAGAATGTATGAGTAGAGATGTATGAGTTCTTCATGTTCTGGGTTTTCAGAAGTTGAGGAGGATGAAGATGTATGTGATTTCTTTCTGTCCGAGAGGGATCTGAGAAAGAGAGAGAGAGAAAGTGAGTGCTTGTTGCGAAGTCGGGAACGAAGTCTCGAGAGAGAGTGTTTCGATCTCAGAAGGCTTCTCTGCTGCTATGACAACGTGCCCTTGGAAAGGAGAAGAGCCGTTGTAATATAGGCGGGTGTGAATACTGTTTGTATAGTGACCGCCACAGTGTACAGTGATGAACAGTAACCGTATTTTGCTACAGTGTATAGTGAATACAGTGTATTTATGAACAGTAAAATCAAAATATGTTGGGATATTGATGGTGTCTCACAAATCTTCCAAGTTGGGAAAATCTTCTCGTCCTTCGTCATGTCCGAAGAGAGGTTGGGACTCTGAAGAACCTTCTTCTGAAGGGTTGGACCCTTGTATTTCTGCTGCGTATTGGAGAAGTATTTGTTGGGCTTCTTCATCATCTTTTGCTCCAGCTAACTTTGACATTGCTAGAGATTTGAAAGCAAGCCTTGGGGGAGCTTCTTTAGCTGGTGTATTATGAATCGTGATCCAGTTCTTTACAGCTTCTGGGGCACAATTTTCTTGAAATTTGAAATTATCCCACCATTTCGTCCGGAATTTTCTAGCGAGAACCAATTCAGTGGAACCTTTTAACTTTTGGAGTTCTAGGGTCCATGCAAAAACTCAAGAAATTTTGAAATGGATGAAGAAAAGCATCAGTAGAGGGAAGTTTTCTTCGTGAGGAGGTGGTTTGTAAAGGTCAAAGAAAATTTGGTAACCTTTAAGATAATCAGGAGGCAGTATATCATATAAGGGACCGAAAGTATCCCACCAATTAGTGAACCAATTGGGGAGATTTTCAGTGTTGAAGTCCTTTTCGAAGAAGAAAAGCCAAGTATGAGTTCTTGCGGTATTTTGGCGAAAAAAAGAGAGGTACCAGGATTGCTGGTAATCATAGTATGTGTATGAGGGACGGTAAGAAGAAGAAGGGACTTCAGCAAGCTTGTCTTCGAATTTTTCTGAAGAGTATGGAGAGGGGAGCCAATCTCTAGGGTGGAGGACACCAAGGATTTTGGCTGTAGAGTAATCAGGACAATGGTTTGTGTCACTTTTGACAAAATGTTTGAAGACAAAAGAGGAGGTATCTCTGAGTATCCTTTCATAATACTCTCGAGGTTTGAGTATATCATGGGGAGTATAGTACCATGAAGGAGGGAAGAGTTTGTTAGCACAAACAAAAGGATCTTCATTGTAAAATTCTTTTTCAGCAGAAATTATTTTTGGGGAAAAGGTTTTGTTAACCCAAGGAGATTTGGGCTGTGATTTTTGTGAAATTTTTTGAGAAATTAAAGAAGTAGGAGGTTGAGAGGCCAAAACCCTTTCGGGTTGTGGGATTCTTACCAGGGCTGAGGAGACTACGGTCCTTTCAGGCTGAGGGGTCCTCAAAAGTGCAGACGAGGCACGCGTTTGCACACATGTTTTTGGTATAAGCTGTCTAGATGTTGTCGAGGCAGCTGATAGGGCTGGTTTTGGTCCACCGATTTGAAGTGGCCTTTGATTTAGAGATTCGAGCCATGACCTGGTGATTGGGGTCAAACCTCTGGGTGATGGAACATCAGTTATGTTTGGTGAAGAAGGAAAAGGTGAAGCTTTGGCTTTTCCCTTTTCAGAGCTTGAGGATTTTTTAGGTTTTGGTGGCATGATTAGGTCTTTTCCCCTGTAGAAATTCTCGTGTAAGAAAATCTGGCAAAGAATTTGTATTACCACTAATATATTCTATATCAAATTCAAAGACAGAAAGTATAGCCTGCCATCTTGCGAAAATCTGTTTTGAGGCAATATTCAACACATCCTTCTGAAGAACATCTTTTGCAGATTTGCAATCGATACGAAGGAGGAATCGTTTATTGAGAATTTCTCCTTGAAATTTTGAGATGGCTAGCACTATAGCCAAGATTTCTTTTTTGATGGTAGAGTAGTTTTGCTGGGTTTCATTCCAGTGCTTGGAAATGAACTGCACCACTTGCTCTTTATCGTTTATTCTTTGTTTGAGAATACCGCCATAGCCCACTTCTGACGCATCTGTTTCAATGATTTTGAAAGCAGCCGGGTCAGAGAGATGTAGGCAAGGGATTTCCTTGACTTGGGCTTTGATCTTTCGAACAGCATTGGTGTGTTCAGAAGACCAGTTTGGGGGATTTTTCTTTAATCGTTGGTGCAAAGGTTTGCAAGTAATATTAATATTAGGGAAGAAATCAATGATATAATTCAGACATCCTAAAAATCTCTGGAGCTGGGTTTTATCTTTAATTTCATCCGGAAATTTTTCGGTAAAGGAAATAGACCGAGCTATAGGTCTAAAAGTACCAAGTTTAATGTCATGTCCTAAGAAACGAATCTTAGTTTGAAACAAGGCCAATTTAGTGGGTGAAAGGGAAAGGCCATTGACTTTGACAATTTTGAAAAATTGAGAAAGATGTTTAAAATGTGCATCTATGTCTTTTGAGAAGACCAAAACATCATCAATGTAAACAATAATATAATCAGAGTAAGGATTGAAAATATCATTCATTATTCTTTGGAATTCAGAAGGGGCATTTTTCAGACCAAAAGGCATGACATTCCATTCAAACTGTCCGAATGGTACAGTGAAGGCGGTTTTGTACCTGTCATTCTCAGCGATCTGTATTTGCCAAAAGCCAGACTTCATATCGAATTTTGAAAAGATTTTTGAACTATGGAGTCTGTTAAGCAAATCCTTTTTATTAGGAATAGGGTAACGAATCCAACTGAGAGCAGAATTCAAAGGTTTATAATTGATGACCAGACGAGGAGTTCCTCGTTCGATTTCTGATGCCTTGTTGACATAGAAAGCCGAACAACTCCAAGGAGAATGACTTTTTCGGATAAGTTTTTTATCGACAAGGTCATTTATCTCTCTTTTGCAATGTTCCATCACCTCGTGATTCATCTGAGTAGGCCTTGCCTTTGTTGGGATGTCTTTCTCAGAGAAGTCGGGTTCATATGGAAGATTGACAATATGTTTTCGCCTATGCCAGAAAGCATGCGGAATATCGGAGCAAACATTTGTTTTGAAAAGAGTCTGCAGATTTGAGATTTTTCTTAAAATGATAGGATCAAGAAGCCTTTGTTCAATACGTTTATTTCCCAGTTCCTCTTTAAGGAAAGAGAGGTGGCTTTCTTTGTCTTGAATAAGACAGTTGATTTGAGAGATTGATTGTTCTTGCACGGAATTTAAAGATCTTGTCTGAGGTTTTGTGATAAATTCGAAAATAACCTTTTTATTGAAAGCTTGAGTTTCAATTCCTTCTGGAGTAAGCAAGAAAGGGGTGATTAAGGTCATAAAGGGAGTTCCTAGAATGACATTTTGACTTAAATTCTGAACCAAAATAAAAGAAGTTTTAAAAGAGGCATGATCTTGAACGATCGATGCTTCAGGGATTTTATACCGAATTCTGAGCTTATCACCACTAGCTGAGTTAAGCTTTTCTGATGACATTTCATAATATCGGGTAGGAATGAGGCCTTCTTTGATACAATTAAGGTCTGCGCCTGTATCAAAAAGGGCTGTCGTGGGAAGAACAAAATCATGGATTTTAATGACAATTTTGATAATCATTTTTCTGGTTGTGACTTCAGTAAGCATGTTTAATAAAAACTGGGAGTCATGTCTTCCAGTGGTTTCAGTGTCAACATTATCAGAGGATTGGGAAGATGTTTGCTTGACTCCTTTCCTTTTTAGATCATTCTCTTTGAAATCTAAGAATTGTTTCTGGAGTTCAATCTGGGCAAGCTTGAGATTTTGTATCTCAATTTTATGCCGCTGGATTTCATTACTCAAATCATTAATATTAACAGGTTTGTTTTTGGGTTTAGATTTCCTGTTAAGAATGGTATCTAAATTATAAGGAATTTTCTCAATACGAATAGAGGGAGAAGGGGTGACATTATGAAGAAGCTTTTGTCTAATTAAAGGGTCAGATTCATTGTCGAGAGTATCAAGAAACAGTTTTTCTTCTTGCGTTAAGACATTAATTTGAAGTGTATTGTTTAAATCTCTTTCAGAATCAGAAGAGGAGGAAGAGGAAGCTTCAATGTCATTAATTTGGAAACCTGAAACAGAGCCTTCAGAAGAAAATTCTTCCTCAGAATCAATCATAAGTTGATTAATCTGATCCAGAACTTCTTCTTCAAGGTCAAGTTCATTAATTTTTTTGTGAACACGACAGAATCTTGAAGTGTGGCCTTTCTTACCACAATTAAAACAGGTAAAATTTTTAAAGTCGCGTTTCGAAGTATCTTTTTTGGGGAAATCTTGTTTCTGAAAAGGTTTCTTCCTAAAGTTGGATTTTTTAGAAGAACCTTTTCTTTTGGAAAAAGACTTGCAATGACAGTTGTCTGAAAGACACTTGGAACAAGAACTAGTCTTATTTTTAATCTTCTTAGAAGAAGAGACAAAGGTAGGATCATACTGGACACAAAAATCACCAAGACCTTGGGTCTTGTTTTGTTTTTTCAATTGTTTCTGAATTTTTAAAGAAGTACAAAGCTGGGTACCGATAGAATAAACAACAGAAGAAAGTTCGCCATAAGAGAGGATTTCATAGGGTATTTCACCCCCATGTTGTTCTCTTAGTTTATCACGAACTTGTTCACCGATGAGTTTTGGCAATCCTGCAAGAAATTTTTCTTTCCAAAAAGGTTGATTGCAGTCTGGCCGAAGGAAAACTCTTTGGAGGAAAATGTCCTTATACTGGCGGAAATCTCCTAATGAACGACAGCGCATATTTGAAAGAAGATCTAGGTCTTTGTTACGAATATGAGAAGGGTCACCTATGAAATGGTTAGAGATGTTGAAAATGAGTGTGTTTACCGCATCTTGGATGGGCTCACTATTTTCATTAAGGATGGGATGTCCTAAGTCATCTAACCTATGAGCATTAAGAATGTAGTCCCTTTGTTCTTCCGTAAGGTAGTTGTCCCACCAGCCTTTAAGCTGTCCGCTAAAGCCGGCAACGATATAGTAGGCAACTGTGTGGTCGGAAGTGGTCTCCTGGGTCTTATAAGTATTTGCAAGCATGACCATTTGATTTAAAATATTGATCATGTTGTGATCAGTAAGACCATCTATATTCCATTCGTAAATAGAATCGGACGAGTACTTATTCTGGGAGACATTAGACTTTTCATTGAGTCCGATGTCCGTTGGGGAAGTTTTGGGGTACCAGACTTTCTTAGGTTCATTCCAGGAGACTTGATTAACCTGTGAGGTTAAAAGAGTATTGGTATCAATTGTATTTACTTCTTTATGAGGTTCATTGAAAATGATTCCTCTGGAAGTAGGAGTTGTAGAGGGAGTATAGAGTTCTTCTTTCTTAGGGGAATAAGCTTCTTTGGCTTTTCCCTTAAGATTGGCTTTTCGGAGTTCAATAGCTTGAAGAAACTCCACGCTTGGGTTTTTAGTAATAGGAATACTAGGAATCGAGAAAGGTCTAACCAAAGGTTGTTGTATTGGACTAGTTGTTGTCTCAGTATGAGTCAAGGCTAAAGTCTCTATTCTATCCAGTTGTTTGCCTATGGTATGAAGGTGTTGATTAGCAAAATTGTTTTGCTCTATCACCTTTTTTAAGCCGGAGACATCATTGCTTTCCGGAGTCTTGAAAGGTGCGGCGACTATTTCAGTACCTGCTAGGTCAAGTTTAAACTTCCTGAGAGGTGGATGAACAGACTTAATAATGGAGTTATCGTCGAGCTGCCATTGGACAGAATTATCAATGACACAGATTTGTTTGGGCGGAAGAAAGTGGTCTTCAAACCAATCAAAGAACAAGATATGATGTCCATGTTTGTACATATAATCATAATATTGTTCTTTAATAAACTTGGAATGACCACGGAATAGATTAAAGAACCAAGTCCTAATTTCTAAATTAGACTCGGAACAGAATTCTCTATTGAGCATCTCCTTATTTGGTTCAAAAATTCTATCTATGACATTGAGCTCTCTTTGGGCAAAGCTGAGCTCGGCTTCTACCTCTGAGGAAGTAGGTTCGGGGTAATCTTGAGGAATATCATAAACTGGTCTAGCAATCCCGGCAGTAGTTTCTACTCCAGTGGGATTAGGAAGAGGGGGAGCAGAAGGTCTAGCAGCATGGGAGGTTTGTGAACCTCTAGTGCTGTCTGGTAGTGTTATGATAGGTGGTAGAGTGGGTTGTAAGTCTACCGAACCACTGTCAAAATTTGGGCGAGAAGAGGTTCCTAGTTCAGGAAGTCTGTTAGAACTAGACATATGGAAAGAAGGTCTCTTTGGGGTAAGAGGTGAGCTCTGTCTCCTGGGAAACTGGATGGTCACCTTACCTTCTGGATGCTGAACAATGTTGGCAGGGTCTGTATTTTGGACGATCTGCCTAGGAACTGGACTATCTAATTCCCAGTGTTCTGGTAGATGGATGTCACACCAATCTATTGAACGAGGAATGGTAGTGTTAGCCCTGGTAATATCAGTCTGTAAATAAAGGGTAGAACCTTTGGGGCTTTTCTGGAAAGCCTTTGGGTCGAAGTTAGACTTCATAGCTTTGTAATGGATTCTATAGATAAGAGACAGGGGAATTGATCCCGGAGCCATTTTAACATTATGGGTCTTGATCTCTAGGGTCAAAGAGTCAAGGATGTTTTTATCTAAAAGAGAAACAGAAAAGTTTGGGTAACATTCTAAGGAGATCGGACCACTGCACAAACTAGTTTCTATGGTCGCTAAGATAGACTCTTCGTAGTCTAAAAGCCTAGCGTCTCGTAAAATAAGAAGAAGAGAAGTGTTAAGACCTTCTTTGGTAAGAGGTTTAACACCGATTTGGACTAGGCCGAAGTGAAGATAATGGTACTTGGCCTTTGAAATATGATCTTTAATAGCTTTTTTATCTAAAAGGCGAAGTTTTTCGAAAGAATTTGGGATGGGAACATCCCTTTCTTCAGTCTGAATAATAAAATCGGAAGACCTAAATAACTTGTTTGCATCTGAATAAATTTGATTTGCCTTAACTTTGGGCACTTTCCAATTATTCAAAGATTTATTAAAATCTTCTAAAGTTATTTCATTTCTATACACCATCCCACAATCGGTGGAGTCAAGTGCTCACCTCTTACCCCAAAGAGACCTTCTTTCCATATGTCTAGTTCTAACAGACTTCCTGAACTAGGAACCTCTTCTCGCCCAAATTTTGACAGTGGTTCGGTAGACTTACAACCCACTCTACCACCTATCATAACACTACCAGACAGCACTAGAGGTTCACAAACCTCCCATGCTGCTAGACCTTCTGCTCCCCCTCTTCCTAATCCCACTGGAGTAGAAACTACTGCCGGGATTGCTAGACCAGTTTATGATATTCC
The DNA here is from genome assembly GCA_019926035.1 of Melaleuca alternifolia. Lineage (NCBI taxonomy): Eukaryota > Viridiplantae > Streptophyta > Magnoliopsida > Myrtales > Myrtaceae > Melaleuca > Melaleuca alternifolia. The sequence continues at coordinate 964,814 of JAGKPW010002417.1, read as the reverse complement.
TCAAGATTACCCCGAACCTACTTCCTCAGAGGTAGAAGCCGAGCTCAGCTTTGCCCAAAGAGAGCTCAATGTCATAGATAGAATTTTTGAACCAAATAAGGAGATGCTCAATAGAGAATTCTGTTCCGAGTCTAATTTAGAAATTAGGACTTGGTTCTTTAATCTATTCCGTGGTCATTCTGAGTTTATTAAAGAACAATATTATGATTATATGTACAAACATGGACATCATATCTTGTTCTTTGATTGGTTTGAAGACCACTTTCTTCCGCCCAAACAAATCTGTGTCATTGATAATTCTGTCCAATGGCAGCTCAACGATAACTCCATTATTAAGTCTGTTCATCCACCTCTCAGGAAGTTTAAACTTGACCTAGCAGGTACTGAAATAGTCGCTGCACCTTTCAAGACCCCAGAAAGCAATGATGTCTCCGGCTTAAAAAAGGTGATAGAGCAAAACAATTTTGCTAATCAACACCTTCATACCATAGGCAAACAACTGGATAGAATAGAGACTTTAGCCTTGACTCATACTGAGACAACAACTAGTCCAATACAACAACCTTTGGTTAGACCTTTCTCGATTCCTAGTATTCCTATTACTAAAAACCCAAGCGTGGAGTTTCTTCAAGCAATTGAACTCCGAAAAGCCAATCTTAAGGGAAAAGCCAAAGAAGCTTATTCCCCTAAGAAAGAAGAACTCTATACTCCCTCTACAACTCCTACTTCCAGAGGAATCATTTTCAATGAACCTCATAAAGAAGTAAATACAATTGATACCAATACTCTTTTAACCTCACAGGTTAATCAAGTCTCCTGGAATGAACCTAAGAAAGTCTGGTACCCCAAAACTTCCCCAACAGACATCGGACTCAATGAAAAGTCTAATGTCTCCCAGAATAGGTACTCGTCCGATTCTATTTACGAATGGAATATAGATGGTCTTACTGATCACAACATGATCAATATTTTAAATCAAATGGTCATGCTTGCAAATACTTATAAGACCCAGGAGGCCACTTCCGACCACACAGTTGCCTACTATATCGTTGCCGGCTTTAGCGGACAGCTTAAAGGCTGGTGGGACAACTACCTTACGGAAGAACAAAGGGACTACATTCTTAATGCTCATAGGTTAGATGACTTAGGACATCCCATCCTTAATGAAAATGGTGAGCCCATCCAAGATGCGGTAAACACACTCATTTTCAACATCTCTAACCATTTCATAGGTGACCCTTCTCATATTCGTAACAAAGACCTAGATCTTCTTTCAAATATGCGCTGTCGTTCATTAGGAGATTTCCGCCAGTATAAAGACATTTTCCTCCAAAGAGTTTTCCTTCGGCCAGACTGCAATCAACCTTTTTGGAAAGAAAAATTTCTTGCATGATTGCCAAAACTCATTGGTGAACAAGTTCGTGATAAACTAAGAGAACAACATGGGGGTGAAATACCCTATGAAATCCTCTCTTATGGCGAACTTTCTTCTGTTGTTTATTCTATCGGTACCCAGCTTTGTACTTCTTTAAAAATTCAGAAACAATTGAAAAAACAAAACAAGACCCAAGGTCTTGGTGATTTTTGTGTCCAGTATGATCCTACCTTTGTCTCTTCTTCTAAGAAGATTAAAACCAAGACTAGTTCTTGTTCCAAGTGTCTTTCAGACAACTGTCATTGTAAGTCTTTTTCCAAAAGAAAAGGTTCTTCTAAAAAATCCAACTTTAGGAAGAAACCTTTTCAGAAACAAGATTTCCCCAAAAAGGATACTTCGAAACGCGATTTTAAAAATTTTACCTGTTTTAATTGTGGTAAGAAAGGCCACACTTCAAGATTCTGTCGTGTTCACAAAAAAATTAATGAACTTGACCTTGAAGAAGAAGTTCTGGATCAGATTAATCAACTTATGATTGATTCTGAGGAAGAATTTTCTTCTGAAGGCTCTGTTTCAGGTTTCCAAATTAATGACATTGAAGCTTCCTCTTCCTCCTCTTCTGATTCTGAAAGAGATTTAAACAATACACTTCAAATTAATGTCTTAACGCAAGAAGAAAAACTGTTTCTTGATACTCTCGACAATGAATCTGACCCTTTAATTAGACAAAAGCTTCTTCATAATGTCACCCCTTCTCCCTCTATTCGTATTGAGAAAATTCCTTATAATTTAGATACCATTCTTAACAGGAAATCTAAACCCAAAAACAAACCTGTTAATATTAATGATTTGAGTAATGAAATCCAGCGGCATAAAATTGAGATACAAAATCTCAAGCTTGCCCAGATTGAACTCCAGAAACAATTCTTAGATTTCAAAGAGAATGATCTAAAAAGGAAAGGAGTCAAGCAAACATCTTCCCAATCCTCTGATAATGTTGACACTGAAACCACTGGAAGACATGACTCCCAGTTTTTATTAAACATGCTTACTGAAGTCACAACCAGAAAAATGATTATCAAAATTGTCATTAAAATCCATGATTTTGTTCTTCCCACGACAGCCCTTTTTGATACAGGCGCAGACCTTAATTGTATCAAAGAAGGCCTCATTCCTACCCGGTATTATGAAATGTCTTCTGAAAAGCTAAACTCAGCTAGTGGTGATAAGCTTAGAATTCGGTACAAAATCCATGAAGCATCGATCGTTCAAGATCATGCCTCTTTTAAAACTTCTTTTATTTTGGTTCAGAATTTAAGTCAAAATGTCATTCTAGGAACTCCCTTTATGACCTTAATCACCCCTTTCTTGCTTACTCCTGAAGGAATTGAAACTCAAGCTTTCAATAAAAAAGTTATTTTCGAATTTATCACAAAACCTCAGACAAGATCTTTAAATTCCGTGCAAGAACAATCAATTTCTCAAATCAACTGTCTTATTCAAGACAAAGAAAGCCACCTCTCTTTCCTTAAAGAGGAACTGGGAAATAAACGTATTGAACAAAGGCTTCTTGATCCTATCATTTTAAGAAAAATCTCAAATCTGCAGACTCTTTTCAAAACAAATGTTTGCTCCGATATTCCGCATGCTTTCTGGCATAGGCGAAAACATATTGTCAATCTTCCATATGAACCCGACTTCTCTAAGAAAGACATCCCAACAAAGGCAAAGCCTACTCAGATGAATCACGAGGTGATGGAACATTGCAAGAAGGAGATAAATGACCTTGTCGATAAAAAACTTATTCGAAAAAGTCATTCTCCTTGGAGTTGTTCGGCTTTCTATGTCAACAAGGCATCTGAAAACGAACGAGGAACTCCTCGTCTTGTCATCAATTACAAACCTTTAAATTCTGCTCTCAGTTGGATTCGTTACCCTATTCCTAATAAAAAAGATTTGCTTAACAGACTCCATAGTTCGAAAATCTTTTCGAAATTCGATATGAAGTCTGGCTTTTGGCAAATACAGATCGCTGAGAATGACAGGTACAAAACCGCCTTCACTGTACCATTCGGACAGTTTGAATGGAATGTCATGCCTTTTGGTTTGAAAAATGCCCCTTCTGAATTCCAAAGAATAATGAATGATATTTTCAATCCTTACTCTGATTATATTATTGTTTACATTGATGATGTTTTGGTCTTCTCAAAAGACATAGATGCACATTTTAAACATCTTTCTCAATTTTTCAAAATTGTCAAAGTCAATGGCCTTTCCCTTTCACCCACTAAATTGGCCTTGTTTCAAACTAAGATTCGTTTCTTAGGACATGACATTAAACTTGGTACTTTTAGACCTATAGCTCGGTCTATTTCCTTTACCGAAAAATTTCCGGATGAAATTAAAGATAAAACCCAGCTCCAGAGATTTTTAGGATGTCTGAATTATATCATTGATTTCTTCCCTAATATTAATATTACTTGCAAACCTTTGCACCAACGATTAAAGAAAAATCCCCCAAACTGGTCTTCTGAACACACCAATGCTGTTCGAAAGATCAAAGCCCAAGTCAAGGAAATTCCTTGCCTACATCTCTCTGACCCGGCTGCTTTCAAAATCATTGAAACAGATGCGTCAGAAGTGGGCTATGGCGGTATTCTCAAACAAAGAATAAACGATAAAGAGCAAGTGGTGCAGTTCATTTCCAAGCACTGGAATGAAACCCAGCAAAACTACTCTACCATCAAAAAAGAAATCTTGGCTATAGTGCTAGCCATCTCAAAATTTCAAGGAGAAATTCTCAATAAACGATTCCTCCTTCGTATCGATTGCAAATCTGCAAAAGATGTTCTTCAGAAGGATGTGTTGAATATTGCCTCAAAACAGATTTTCGCAAGATGGCAGGCTATACTTTCTGTCTTTGAATTTGATATAGAATATATTAGTGGTAATACAAATTCTTTGCCAGATTTTCTTACACGAGAATTTCTACAGGGGAAAAGACCTAATCATGCCACCTAAACCAAAAAAATCCTCAAGCTCTGAAAAGGGAAAAGCCAAAGCTTCACCTTTTCCTTCTTCACCAAACATAACTGATGTTCCATCACCTAGAGGTTTGACCCCGATCACCAGGTCATGGCTCGAATCTCTAAATCAAAGGCCACTTCAAATCGGTGGACCAAAACCAGCCCTATCAGCTGCCTCGACAACATCTAGACAGCTTATACCAAAAACATGTGTGCAAACGCGTGCCTCGTCTGCACTTTTGAGGACCCCTCAGCCTGAAAGGACCGTAGTCTCCTCAGCCCTGGTAAGAATCCCACAACCCGAAAGGGTTTTGGCCTCTCAACCTCCTACTTCTTTAATTTCTCAAAAAATTTCACAAAAATCACAGCCCAAATCTCCTTGGGTTAACAAAACCTTTTCCCCAAAAATAATTTCTGTTGAAAAAGAATTTTACAATGAAGATCCTTTTATTTGTGCTAACAAACTCTTCCCTCCTTCCTGGTACTATACTCCCCATGATATACTCAAACCTCGAGAGTATTATGAAAGGATACTCAGAGATACCTCCTCTTTTGTCTTCAAACATTTGTCAAAAGTGACACAAACCATTGTCCTGATTACTCTACAGCCAAAATCCTTGGTGTCCTCCACCCTAGAGATTGGCTCCTCTCACCTTACTCTTCAGAAAAGTTCGAAGACAAGCTTGCTGAAGTCCCTTCTTCTTCTTACCGTCCCTCATACACATACTATGATTACCAGCAATCCTGGTACCTCTCTTTTTTTCGCCAAAATACCGCAAGAACTCATACTTGGCTTTTCTTCTTCGAAAAGGACTTCAACACTGAAAATCTCCCCAATTGGTTCACTAATTGGTGGGATACTTTCGGTCCCTTATATGATATACTGCCTCCTGATTATCTTAAAGGTTACCAAATTTTCTTTGACCTTTACAAACCACCTCCTCATGAAGAAAACTTCCCTCTACTGATGCTTTTCTTCATCCATTTCAAAATCTCTTGGGTTTTTGCATGGACCCTAGAACTCCAAAAGTTAAAAGGTTCCACTGAATTGGTTCTCGCTAGAAAATTCCGGACGAAATGGTGGGATAATTTCAAATTTCAAGAAAATTGTGCCCCAGAAGCTGTAAAGAACTGGATCACGATTCATAATACACCAGCTAAGGAAGCTCCCCCAAGGCTTGCTTTCAAATCTCTAGCAATGTCAAAGTTAGCTGGAGCAAAAGATGATGAAGAAGCCCAACAAATACTTCTCCAATATGCAGCAGAGATACAAGGGTCCAACCCTTCAGAAGAAGGTTCTTCAGAGTCCCAACCTCTCTTCGGACATGACGAAGGACGAGAAGATTTTCCCAACTTGGAAGATTTGTGAGACACCATCAATATCCCAACATATTTTGATTTTACTGTTCATAAATACACTGTATTCAATGTACACTGTAGCAAAATACGGTTACTGTTCATCACTGTACACTGTGGCGGTCACTATACAAACAGTATTCACACCCGCCTATATTACAACGGCTCTTCTCCTTCCCAAGGGCACGTTGTCATAGCAGCAGAGAAGCCTTCTGAGATCGAAACACTCTCTCTCGAGACTTCGTTCCCGACTTCGCAACAAGCACTCACTTTCTCTCTCTCTCTTTCTCAGATCCCTCTCGGACAGAAAGAAATCACATACATCTTCATCCTCCTCAACTTCTGAAAACCCAGAACATGAAGAACTCATACATCTCTACTCATACATTCTCCTTCTTTCTCAGATCCTTTTTGGACGGAAAGAGCTCTTGAATACCCCTTCTCTTCTCAAAAAGTAAGTATCCCATTCTAGATCTGAAACCAGATCTCCCCTTTATAGGCACCGAAGTTCACAAGCTTTCTCCTTAGCCTGTTGATCTTCATTTATATTTGTAATGCACAGATCCTACGGATCTTTTACTTCCCATGTACTGTAACTTTCAGTCTATTTATATATGAAAATATCTTCTTTATACATCGCACAAACCCATAATTCTCATGGCTCTGCCGAGATCTGTGGAGTTTAGTGCTTGTTATCCTTTTTAGTACATTTACATTTCTGTACCGTTACTTTAATACATTTATGCTTCTGTACCTGATCCACAATTACAAAGTCGTTTAGGTATTGTTTACGGGTAAAACTAGCAGGCAAAAACGCACCACTCAAGTGGTTGTACATGCCGTCCCCCCTCTGTTAGGTACTCGGCACAAGTGGAGTGCAGTGCCATCTTTGGGAGAGGCTACTTGCCAAAGCCTATCTTACTTCGTTTGCAGTATCCTATGATTTGTTCTTGGTGGGTTTTTACCTACATTTTGCTTTTTATCTGATTGTCACTACGGCAGGCCGAGCCGCCTTTTACGCTTAATGCTGTTTCTTTACCTTGCTGCTTTATTTGTTTGCATAGCTTACATCGCGTTAGCTTTTCACATAATATATAACATCAGTCCTTTCTATTTATCTTTTTGCTAATTCTTTTCTCTTCTTTGCCTCCTTTCTTGGGTTTAATCAAAATCTGGTTGTTCTTAGAGCACCGTTAGAGTATTTTTACAGTTATCTCTCCCTCTATACTTTTCCCTCAGATCCTTGGTAAAGATATATATATATATATATATATATATATATATATATATATATTGCGGACTATCACCCTATTGTGAAGTGAAGTGATTTTCTATTACTACCGCCTATTGCGAAAAGATCCGGTATTTTACATTCACCATATCTTCATATTGAGTACGGATTATTGCCGTATTGCAAAGAGATTTGGAATCCTATTGCTTTCTTTATTTTTAACAAGTGTCTATTGCATGATATTTGACATCTTTATTTCTATCTCTCTTTTTTAAGAATAATTCTTACTTCTTTATCTATTGACATCCTCAATAGATCCAGTCGTATTTATTGTATATATAATATATATTCGGAGATTGATTTATATATACATAATTTTTCATTGATTTGCCTATATATGTCATATATTGATTAATAAATTGATGTAATTAATGCAAATCAATGCAAAATCTTGACAACGTTTTGCTTATTGACATATTAGATTTGGGCTAACTTAGACCCTTATATCTAACTAATGTTGACCATTATTTGAAAGATATATTGATTTTTCATATATAAGATTTCAAATTCTTATAGATATATTGATGAAAAACCCCTCAAATCATCCATTTGATTGATTCATCCCTTGCTTGGAATTGGCAAGACATTGCTGAAGCTCAAACACCCGAGATGTATTATTGGCTTGTCTGTACATCTCATACAAGGAATCCCAGAAATCCTTCGCAGTATCCCCATATGTGAACATCTCATATATTTGAGGCTCCATGGAATTGAAAATTCATGACATAACATTATGGTCGTTGGCTTGCCATTCGTCAAACTTGGGATTGGTATCGATAGAAATTTTGATCTATCTCGTAACATGACCCAGTTTGGATTTCCCTCCAAGGACAACCGAGACTACTCGAGACCATGAAAGATAATTCTTTCCATTCAACAGCAAGTTTGTAAGCCGCTAGTTATTTGTGTCTTGCACAACACCCTTGATTCCAAAGCTAGAGTTGGCCATGGACTTGCCGCAATGCAGCACGAACAACAAAAAAAGTAACAACAAGAATGTGGATCAAGAATAATATATAGGGACAGGTTGATTCATACCTGCTCTAATAGCTTGTCAAAACACAAACAAAGAGGAAATGAAGACAAAAATCTAACGAGGTTTGGCAATATGCCTACGTACTTGGAAAAAAATTCCACGTTTTTTTTCTTTTTCCTGTGTCGTGAGAGATGAGCTACCATTATTGTCTATATGTACATAATAAGGTTGCCATAACTAAGGAAACAAGCAATGTCTATATGTACATAATAAGGTTGCCATAACTAAGGAAACAAGCAACCACAAAGGAAAAAATATCCCTAAAATGAGGATGCAAAAACAGAAAATACATTATTCGCATCTCCTTAGAAATAGAAAATAAAATATTCTCATTTCTTTTCCAAGAATATAAGCACGAATTCCGCCAACAGTATTAAAACTCAACCGTTTATCATACACTTTTCCAGCAAAATGTTTCTGTTTTCGACGCTTCCCGTCCTTGGAAAAAATTTAAAGCGAAAGAAAGACTAGGTTTGTAAGTCATGAAAATCCACATCACTTTATTTGTTGATAATTTTATATTTTTGAAGAATTTTAGAACCCATTGGTGATGACTACAATATTTGAAAAATAAATATAAAATGTAAAAGACTTGTAGCAAACAGGAAAAATACGAAAGAAAAGTATAAACTCCAATTGGAATGGGAGATCATAAAACAATGTTAGTGATGACTCAGAATCATTGGCTATATTAATTTTGTCAAGTGCCGTGAATATACATGTCATTGTGTTTATACCAAAAAAAAAAGAAAAAGATATGCATTTAGGATAATGCTAACTTTACGCGATGGTCTTTTTATGCAATTATCCATCGCGACCCTTGGTAGTCGATAAAAGATATAATAAAGGAAATAGAAACTTGATTTAATCAGCAACAGAGGAAAGAGAATTAAAATCTATGAAAGGACGAGTTGACGTGATCATTACAACAAAAGATAGTGAGTATCCACAAAAGCTAAATACAAAACGATACTCGCTCTGAAGCGCGATATATTGTACCGATGGGCGACCATTCGATGAGATCTTTACTCTATATTCTGGTGAGGCTTCTGCATGATCGCCACGTGGCAAGTTCTCGTTGGTCCTTCAATCATTATTTATATATATATTAATAGTGCCAAAATTAAGCAATAAGTGACTGATGTCCCCGTGGTTGTGCCGGATGTCCCATCTCCCTCCTCAGTCAACCTTTCAATAAAGAAGCTTTCTGAAAAAGTTAAATGGACGACAGTGGAGCATCGAACCCTAGATCTTTCGGCGGTATATGTGGAAAAAGCTCAATGATTAATGATGGAAGATAGATGGTCATGATGGGATCTTTAGCAGCAGAATATGCAGTGGTAACATGAAAGTTTGATCGTAGGTGACAGGTCTAAGGACGCCTCATGCAGCATGCAACCACTCTAGACATCGTGTTTTTTTGTGCAGCCCTTCCTCCGTTCTCTTTTGCGTTCAAATCTCTCCGCCTTCTTCGCCTGTCATCGTTCTGGCCCTTTCTTCCTCCCGGCACAACCATTCTTCCTCCTTTTTCTTCAGCATCTGGTCTGCTCCTCTTTTTCATCATCCTCTCTCCGACTCTCTGCTTTTCTTTTCTTTTCCTTTCTCATAAGAGAAATAAATTAAATAAAACAAAATTGTCAATCAAGATTGCCATTTGAGAATAATAGGAAAAATTTACATTAAACTCATATAACTAAGTAATTTAGAGAATAGCAAGAACAGAGACATTAGCAAAATTCCAACCATACCGTCGTATGGAAAGTTATGATAACTATTTCGCATTCTAATCTAATAACTATGGTTGGCGTAAGAATTAAAAGAAAATCAGTTTCGTTTTGAACCCAGTTTCTTTTTTTAAATTAAAAGGACGTCTTGAAGGGCTTTCTACGGACAAGTTTATGAAAATATAATAAATGAAAAGTCGAGACTTATTTGCAATTAATGGTTTATATTAATTAGATATAAGGGTCTAAGTTAGCCCAAATCTAATGTATCAATGAGCATAGCGTAACAAAAAATTGCTATCGAATATATAATTTCTACATCAGCAAATCATCGAGATACCCCGTCTCTTCCAACTCTTAATGGGACATCATATACACTCGAGCAATGAAGGATAATTGAAGCAAAAGGGAAAGCTCGTTCATTTAGGCGTCATCAAGAGAGTCGTCAGTTAGCTTAACAAGTGGCACCTCTTTTATTAACTGATCATTAAGAAAAAGGAAAGAGGCAAAAGTGGGAAAGCAGTCGTCAGTTGCCTTCCATTTAATGTTTGCCCAGTGGCAGAGGACGAAAGGATGGAGAGGTAGACGTCGGTGAGGGTGACTGGTCGAGTAAAGGAACAGTAAATTGCATGAAACCATCTCCACCCTAATGGAGGGCAGTTGTGGGAGCTGAGATGATTTCGGGATAAAATGGAAAATTGAAGAAAAATCAGTCCGGTTTCATATTTCAATGCGTCCTCATTTGATCCTTGACTTCATTTTTTCAGAAACCGCGGATTCCTAGGAAACATAACTGGAAACTTGGAAACCGGGAACCAGCAATTCCAATTTTTATATTATAAAATATATTCATTATTTTTTAAAATCTTCATTTTTACTGCTTTTTTTAAAAAAATTTATATTCTAGATTTTCTCTTCCACTATTTCGATGATAAGAGAAGCAATAAGGACGGTATGGGACTGGAGGGAGGCTGTTCCTGTCCATTAGCCTGCACAAAATGCTGTCTTTTTGACAAGAATGAGGTTAGCAATTGCTTGCCCGATGCATGAACATCTCTGTGACCATCTTATTTTCATATATCTTATCGATCCTCAACATTGTATAATATATTTACGTCACCATGAGAATTATTACTCTAGTAAAGACGGGTGAGAGTTAATCATCAAGGCTTAGATCACTAAGATCTCAATACAAATGTAAGTAAGGTGATTAAGACGCGTCATAGTGGTCTTTGATATGACATATTTTATGATAACTGGGCAACACAATGATGGAGATTGTAGATTTTAAATAAAATATGTGAGAACCTAGAACGATTGGCAACCGTTTATCCCTGCCCTCACTTACTCTTGCTTTCGCTCCCTCTATTCCGAACTACCATAATTAAAGCAATCTTTCATATATTTGGATGGTCGTCCATGAGCAATGGCAGGAAGAATGTGGGGACTTGGACATCAGTGATGGTGACTGATCAAGGAACAGTAAAATGTATAAAAAACGCATTTCCATTTCCAAGGAATCATGAGAGCTTGATTGTTAGGTCCAAGCACGCCTCGTGTAGCGTGCAATCACCTAAACTAGTTATCAACTTTTCTAGCAAAAAGTCGATGTGTTTACTCTTCCTTGATCCTTGTTTGTACTCAAATCTCTTAACCATCATCATCTCTTATCATTCATGCTCCATTTCGCTCTTTATTCTTCTTGGCACAACCATTCTTCTTCCTCGTCTTCTTCGGTATCCGCACCTCTCTCTCTCTCTCTTTCTTTTTCAAAAAGAAAATCAAAGAAAATTGTGGACAGATGCTACTCTTGAGAATTATAGGAAAAATTACATTAATCATATCAATAAGTAATTTTTAAAAGAGACAATAATCAAATTTCAACCATATCATTTGTTGGATGTATGCCCTAAAACGATCATGTAATAGTTACATGTTATGATTTGAAGTTGTATTTTCAATCTTATAAAGAGTATTTATTCATTTGTCTAATCATTGCTAGATGAATAATTCCATAAAACAATTGTGACTGGATCTATTCTCGAAACGTTAAGAATATGTGTAACGCATACAAGTTAAACTAATTTTTAAATTGTTCTCGATCAATGGATTATTAATTAAAAATTAATAGTCTTGTTGAGACCGGTGTGTTTTAATTTCATCATTAAATATTAGATACTTAAGGAGATGACAAGTCACAAGTCATTGGGTATTAATATACCCGAATTATAACACGGGTGTTGTATTAGACAAGTTCGTTGAACGTGACACGTGTAGAACGATTGAAAACATGAAAACTTTTAGCGGGATTAATGTTTAGTAGTTCATGCTCTGATTTTGTGTAAATAATCCTTAGACCTGAGGTACAGTGTTGACTTGTGTGTCAGATTATTGTGATTCACAAGTATGCATATCAATAGTTCATTGATCCATCTTTATACTTACTGATCATAGATTGTTCACATACGAAGTTACACGTGTGTGCAAAATGGAATCTGTCTCCTTACATGCAAGGAATAACAATGATGTCCTATGCGATCTAATCATAACATCGCATTGAAATCCTTGGCCGCGGTTATAACGAGAATAAAATGTTTATGTTAGGTTTGTGCAAATGATTGAATTTGTGACTTGACAAATATTTACATGGTCTTTGTTCGATTGGAACATAATATGACAGAGGAATTGAATTACACTGTAGCCGGTGCCGACATGTTCATTACGTTCTCAAAACATTTACACTATCTAGCTAGGCATGACTTATTGCTAGATGTTAATCATATTTTGTAAGACCAAGAAGTTAATAGGACAATCAATTCTCTTGAAAGTATTAACATGTTAGTGCAAGTCTTACTACTAGATTTGTCACACACCATAACCAATTAGGATGACGTTGAATGGGAAGGACAATATTGCAAATGTGTTTGCACTCATGGCAATCGATTGAGTTGAATAAAATTTATATTGAATGAGATTCAATTTAAATTTTTGATAACATCTGCGTGTACATGTGACATACACACATGGATTAATTGACTCGTAATGATGTGCTCGAAAGTGTGCATGTGTTGGTTAAACATATAAATATATATTTTATTATTAACCACACAGTCAACTATTATTGTTGACCGTGTGTGGCCAACGGTCGCATATATTTGCAACGGTTTGTTGACCAGCAATCAACAATTTCCAGTCAATAAACCATTGCATGGTTTCGTTGACACTTTTTTCTTCAGAGAGAAGAAAATTTCAATGTGGGCAGTTTTTCGAAAGAGAAAAAGGTGAGTTCCACGTGAGAGAAAAACGGTTCTACTCTCATTGATGATTACCGTGAATAAAAGTAAAAGGCGCGTCGATTATCTACACAAGATTGCTAACACAATCAAAGTGTTGATTATCTGCAAGAGTTCTTCTTCCGTTCGACGTGTAATTGGAGGTGTGTCTGAACTAGAGATTCGACGATTGTGGGGCTCAAATCGAGAACGTTTGAGCCAAGATATTTTGGACATTCTAAGAGAGTTAATTCATTAAAACCTTTTTTGATTTGATTTTTGATTAAAACCCATGAATAATCCCTTTGGAGATAGTTGTATAGGTTATTATTTTCGTTGTGATTTTATTTATTTGCTTGTATTTGTCACATGAAATCTCAACATCATCATGTGGCAATCTTATGATGATTATTCTGCTAGGACTATGAGTGCTTCTACCTCGAACAATCCATCTCTCTTTGAGCTCCATGTATTTGTCTTTTAAGTGGAAGTCATGATGATTTTTTTTATTGGATCGGTACAAATTTAACAGTAGGTACGATTGGCCTCTAACGTATAATCAATGCTCACATTGATGTGCACCTACTCATAATTACTTCATTGGATGGACAGGTAAAACTTATCAGACTATAAAAGAAAATGTCCCCCTGGCAGGCCTTCCATTCCATCGGAACCTTTGAAAATTAGTTAAGAAGATCAAGTAGTTGTGACTATTTAAGAAAGCAAATTTGTGTTGAGTAAAGATAAATCAACATTTTTCATAATACAGATTTTACATATTAAGCTAAATCTGGCCACCTAGGCATCATGTTAAGTATTTTTTTTTGTTCATTTTATGACTGAGGACTCCACCACGGCCTCTCGTGCCAGGACGACATTGAAGGTTTGAGCCCCTATATTTCGGGGGAGACTAATATATGACCCCAACATCATGGCTTCTCATTTAAGACGCTAGCAAATGCAAGTTTCAAACTCTTGACCTCGGTGATGACGGAGAGGCTCTTAATCAACACAGCTATCCACGGTTGGGTCATATCACGTAATTTTATGCTCTACTGACTAGATAAATTACTCATATACACGCTAATTCCTTATCAACTAGATAAAAGGTTCTACTCAACTTCATTACAAGGAGAGTGTGCCTCATTACTTCATTGTTTTTTTTTAGTCAGAATATTTGCAAACGCTCATAATGCATACATGGATTTAGGTGTAAATCAACATATCCAACCTAACAATTTTGATGAGCAACTTTGTCATGTGAAACTAATAAAGAGAGAGAAATATTGGCTAGCTTAATATTCAAAGTAGATCTCAGGCAATATCCCTTCTATGTGTTAGACATTCCTTTTTAGTATTTTGGATATCTTTAATAATATTTTAGATATTTATGATATTCTGAGTATCTTGACAATATTCTAGATATATATAATATTTTTGAATATCTTTGTGATTGATTATAATTTATTATAGTCAATCTGTAAAGTCTATAAATAAGTTTATGTATTTCTTACTATATATATATGTAAATTCTTCTCTTTTGCTTTATATTTAACTATATGAAACTATTGTTATAGTATTATATAACTTAGCATCTCTATCTTGCAATGATTAAATATTAATAATGTGATAATTTTATGTTAGCGTTTTTATTACTTAAGTGATGACACCGAATACAAACCTATAACACAAAGTGATGCTTACTCAACTCCATAATTTGCGCAATTGGTTGGAGCATCAAGGACAGCTCAGGAATGGGATTTAATTGTTCGAATCCCAAAAGTTAAGTGCATATTGTTCAGCCACCTACACAGTCTAGAAGCCTAATTCGTCCTCAGCGCCCCAAGAACCGGGTAGATTAAATTATTTAAATTACTCAAATGGTCTACCACTTAAATATAATGGGGATGCTCAATAGCAAATAACCTTTAACTTACTTAGGTCAACCCCAGATTTAGCACATTATGGTTCTCACGTGACATCATAATTATGAGATTCGCTCAGTCCATGCAAGCTAATTGCCTTGCAAAAGATCTCATCATACTCTAGAAAAGAAATTTCCCAGATAAAGAATATTACTGTACTGCGTTTTAGCCGCAAAGAGTTGGTAAAAGGTCCAACTCTTATGCCTATTGATCATAAGCGAAGATAAGTCGTTTGATTGGGTCGCTAAGGCCAACGTGTCGGAAAAGTCCAGACATCGAGACAATTCAAGGAGAGATTGCGGACCAGTTGGGCCTAAGGGATATGACGGAGAAAGAGCCTGTCAGTGGGCGAGCGGCACTTCTGCACAGCAGGTTGGAAAAACAGGAGGTGGCAAAAAAGAAGGTCCTTATAATACTGGACAACTTATGGAAGGGGCTCGACTTAAAATTAGTCGGCATTTCTTGGAAAACAAAGTCAAGGGATGCAAATTATTGTTGACGTCGACAGATCAACGTGTTTTACGAAGGGAAATGGGCTGCGACAAGGCCTTTCCCCTTGGTGGGCTGGAGAAGGAAGAAGCAAAAACATTGTTTGAGATGATAGTGGGAGACAGAGTTCATGAGGACCCGTTCGAGTCCTTGGTCGATGAAGCACTTAATAAATGTGTAGGTTTGCCTTTACTAATTGTCGCAATGGCGAAACATTTCAAGACCGCTGGTTTGTCTGAATGGATGGATGCTTTAAGTCAAATTGAGTTGTGTACAAACGACGGACTAAGTGCGGTTTATAAATAAGATGTTGCAATTAAGTTATGATCATTTAGAAAGTGAGAATGCAAAAAATTTATTGCGACTCTATTGCTTATGACGTCTCTAAGCCCTTGCTTGAAAACTTGGTGAGGTATGGCTATGGTTTGGGGATATTTCAAAAAAATAGCAGCATGAAAGAAGCCCGAGATAAGTTGACCACACTCATCTGCACTCTTCAAGCCTCCTCCCTTCTGTTAGATAGTAGAGGTGTAGATGGTTTCAAGATACACGATTTGGTTCGTGACTTTGTTGCCCAGTTTGTTTTAAGAGATCGACCTCTTCTTTTGCTGAAAGATAAAGATATGTTGGCGACACACTTGCCATAGGAGAGTCTCTAAAGTTGTATTGCGATATGCTTTCTCTATATTGACATGAAGGAGCTTCCCGAAGAATTTTTTTTTTTGGTCGAATTCCCGAAGAATTAGATTGCCATGAATTGCACACTTTTTTTGCTTTTCACCAACAATAACTCTCTTGAGGTTTCAGACTCATATTTCAACTCTATGAAGAAACTTGCAATCTTAAATCTTATTGGCAAGAGTCTCACTCATTGACCTAGGCCATTTCAGTTCTTGGACAACTTACATACTTTGTGTCTTCAGAGTTGTTCATAGAAGATGTGGCCATTCTTGGCAAGCTGAAAGGGTTACAACTTCTCAGCTTGGCAAGATCCAAAATCCAGCGAATGCCGAAAGAAGTTGGGCAATTGGAAGAGCTAAGGTTGCTAGACTTGAAACATTGTTTAGAATTACGAATAATTGAACTAGGTGTGCTTGGAAACTTGGTCAGATTGGAGTAGTTGTACATGGAGAATAGCTTTGATCAATGGAATGTTGCATAGCAAACTCCACCAACTAATGCCAGTCTAAGTGAGTTGAATCACATGAAGAATCTTTGCACTTTGCACATGTCCGTTTCCGAACCCAAGTGTGCTCCCAAAGGGTCTAGATTTCGAGAAATTGGTAATCCAGAGTACCGATGGACCAAATACATAAGGTTGAGGATATTGGCGCTCAAGTTAAGCAATGTACTTCGAAAAGAATGCATGTGGAGTATCTTAGGCAAAATAGACGATTTGTTGTTGGAGGATTTTTTTTAAATGGAAGTGAGCAAAGTATTTGCATGTTATTTCAAAAAGGCTTTCCAGAATTAAAGCATCTAGAGATCGCGAATAGTCCTTTCATCTATTACATCCTCCAATCACAATCCCATGCAATTTTTAAGAAGTTGGAGTCATTATTTCTCCTTCATCTCATCAGATTGGACAATCCATATATTCTCCAAGTCGTTAGGCGCATTAAAAGTAGTACGAATCCAAAGTTGTGATAAGATGGAAGTATTATTTCCTTTTTCAGTGGTGAGAGGACCTCCACAGCTAGAAGAGATTGCAATTGCCAATTGCAAGTCAGTCACTAGATCGTAGAAGTTGATGATCGTGGCAAATTGGAGTTGCCTAAGTTGCGTGCATTGGAATTGTATGACTTGCCAAATATCGAGAGTTTTTTTGCCGATGGAGCAGCTTCTTCGATTAGGACATCAAACGACCAAGTTGGCACTCCGCGACCTTCAATGGACAACGTGTAACTTTTTATTAAAAGAGTATTAATAATTTATTAATTTTTCCTTTTTTTTTTGCTAATTAGATGTAACTCATATTATGGTGCCTATTTAATTTTTTATTTTCATTTTATTTTCTTCCTAATTGCCTTGCACGTTCATGCCTTCCGTGTAATTAGCTAAATCAATCTTCCGTTTCTCTTAAGTGAATGGAAATCCAACTAATTGTCTAAAATTAAGTCAAATTAGTTTATGATAGGTTCCTAGTTGCCTATTTCACAATATAAGCACATGCTATGAATTAATAAGACACGTTAAAGCACAAAAAAAAGAGAGTAACTTTCTCTTTCTTGACAGCTTTGCCACGATTGTAGATATTTGCTTATAACTTATCATATAATCCAGGTAGCGACATTCAAGTGCGGAGGGATCGTCGTTGGCATCGTCATGAATCACGTCCTCGTTGACAGCATAGCCCTGACGGATTTCATAACTTGCTGGTCTGGCCTGGCTCGAGCCAAGCCACTATCAGTTTTTCCCTTTCTCGACCGATCGGTGTTGTGCCCGAGGCGACCTCCATGCGTCGATCTCCCCCATCACGAGTATGCTCCGAGAGGTCGGTGGTTCGAAGGCATAGTCAAGCCCCAAACCAAGCCTCTTGTTTACAGATCATTCTGCTTCAAGCAACACGCTCTCGTTCAACTCAAGAAGGTGTCAACAATCACAACCCACAATGGCTCTTCCATAGTCCCTACGGCCTTCGAAGTCATATCGGCGCTCGTTTGGATTTCGCGTACCAAAGCTCTCAGAATCGGTCCTCACGAGACGACAAAGCTTCTCACTGCAGTCGACGGACGGCCCAAGTTTGAGCCCCCGTTGCCGAGCAGCTACTTTGGGAATGGCATTGCTTGGTCCTGCGCCGAGTGCAGCGCTGGCGAATTAACCCACAAGCCCTTCTCGTTCGCTGTCCGCACTGTGCACGAGGCGCTTCAAAGCGTCACCGAGAATTACATAAGGTCGGCCATCGACCTAGTTGAGCTGAAAAGGGTCGAGGTCGATTGTGAGGGTAACACTTGCTGCATCAGCAAGTGGAATCGGCTCCCTTTCTACAAGATGGATTTCGGGTTCGGGAGGCCATTCCAAGTGGCTCCGGCGACGGTCCCCGGCAATGTCATCTTGGTTGCTTCCCAGAGCAGGGAGAGCAACAACTTGGTCGTGTCTCTGGGGCTTCCTCGTGATGCCATGGATGCTTTTTCAAAGTTGATTCAGTATGAGCTCACACTGAAAAAGCAAGTTTTAGTCTCATCCATGGATATGAATAGATGTGCATGCTTTCGTAAGACTCGTGGGGTCTAGTTTTTGTGTCTAAGGAATGCTCTGCGAATCCCCATCACCCTTTTCACACCGATGCCATGTTATTGTTTCACTTTTCTAGTTCTATAGTCTAGGTCGAACAGGCCGAAGCTTGGAGAATCATTGAGCTCGAAAGATCCTTTCCACAACTTCTCAAGAAACCTTTTGGAATTAATTTTTTATTATGCAATAAATCATCATGATCAAACCAAAGTGCATAAAGAAAATGAAGAAACCTAAAAAGTTTTAAATTCTGCAATGTGTACGTAAGATCAGTTTCTGTAAGTGGTGTGCGAGGCCTCCTCTCGTTCTGCTCTGTTTGCTGGTCAGGACTCCCGAAAGTGCATGAATTTTGGTCTTTCCCCCTTCGCCTACTCCGATCGTCAACGTCGACACCTCCAGGAACTTTGTAATGGATCCGATCACGGACCGAGTTCAAAAAACTCACTCTCATCAAGGTAAATTCCACACGCTCTTTTTCTGCTGCTTATGAGCAAAACAGAGCCCGCGAGCTGTAGCCAATGTTTACGAGTAATTCAGTTGCCATGGAAGCTCTATTAACAACTCGGATTTGTAATGTTAATTTTATGATAAGATTGCAGCTAACTCAGAAAAGGGGCGCAGTTACAAATAGAAGTGCACTTTTATCCGGTTCGTCACAACAGAGTAGGGACATGAATCGCTTTTGACTATTGTATGCCCTAAAGAGACGATTTCAATTCAACCCAATCAACGTCCCTATCAATGAGCACAAGCATACAGACATCCCATTCACTCATGATAACTTTGGCTGACAAACTTTGGACCAACCAACAGAGAAGTTTGCTACACCGTATTTTCGATAGGCTCTGATGGTCACAGGCCACGGCATGTCCGAATACCAAAGAGTCCCAATTTGCCGGTTTTCATGATAGCATGTCTTCATGCATTCACAAGGAACGCTCTGCTCATGAAGACATTTGACCAGCCGATATATGATTATGACATGGGAATGTAAGCTATACTACAGAGAAAGGCAAACGAGATGTACATTCATGCTAGTATTTGCTATAGTTTCCTGATTCCATATTAGCAATCTAACTAGTTTAATAAGAAAGTCTTTAATTACAACTTGCAATCTGAAATCAAAACATCCCAATCCTGTGCTTTTAGACTCTACAACAAGTACGTGTAATCGGCATAGGTACATGCGTGAATCTGGTGAATCTCAGAATCACCACTTGCATTGCGATGTGCATCGAGCAAACATGAAAAGCTGCACCCAGGGTCCGAGATGGATACATATACAAAAAAAGCAAGTAATCTTCTTTTCATAGGTAATTCTGTTGAGCTACCTTCCCTTCATTTCTGAACGCAAGTATGAACCAGCTTGCAGTGGTAGCTCTCATGAATAGGTTGTTGCAAGGGAGCAATATCCGACTAGTGTTGCCACACTGATGCAGTGAGCTCAGTCATCCCAAGCGGAGGCCTGTGGCAGTAGTTATGGCTTAAGCTGGACATTTTGTGTCGCCTCTTCTTCCCAACCCTAGGCAGCCAGAGAAAGTACCAAGTAGTCGCCATTAGGAAAAATGAGTACTCCGATTTGAATTCTCTAGCAGTGAGAGGCCTTGAGCAATTGGAACCATGAAAAAGCTGTTCATGAGGGCTCCCTGGAAATTTATACTGTTTGTTCTGACCTGCCCAAAAGGAAAGATAATTCCGGTGAAAAAGGAGAGGCAAAGCCAAAAAGTTAAGTGCACTTTCAATTGATTCATCGCAACTGAATAAAGGAGACATGAATTGCTTTAGTACTATACGGTCTCAAGTGACACTTCCGATGCCCATATGAATCAACCTAAATGATGTCCTTACTTGCATTACTGGAGATGGAGACTTTGACCATAAAATCGTACCTATCAATGAGCTCAAACACGCAGACATCCCCTTCATTCACAGTCAAGCCTCTCTCACAAACGTGCACCAACCACCAGAGATGTTTGCGGGACAACAGTGTTCATGGGTCTTGAGTTGCACCAGCCATGATTTGTCCGAATACCTAACAGTGGCCATTTGCTGGTTCTTGTGAATGTATCTCTTCATGAATTCACAAGGACTACTCTGCCAACATAGCTATTTCTGAACCAATATATGACGAGGAACAGAATAAATAAATGCAAACAATAAAGAGAAAAGGGAAACAATATGTAAATGTATGCTAGTATTTACTAGTTTCAGGAGTTTCAATTAACAATCTAACAGGCCAATGGAAACTCTCAAGCCCAGACTGCAATTTGAAGTCAGAATTTCACAATACAGTGTTCATAGACTCTACAAATGTGTACACTATTTTTGAACTCTCATGGCAACACTTCAGCAGTTGCTGACACTAACCATCGCTACCACATCCTCTTAGTCTATGAATAATAGTAATATTCACTACACCTGATTAGTGAAGAATATATAATGATTTATTCTAGAATTGGTCATCTTGTAAATCCATAGAATAAAGAAAATGAAATTTCAAAATCAAAACTGCCCCAGTTTTACACGTATAACCATTAACCATTCAAGGAAAATAACATCTAATGTGATTCCAATGAATAACCAAAATAACTTAGGAAAACATTGGACTATAGGGCAATGTTGACACCTAATTTTAACTTTAGTATATAAATTGCATAAAAAATGGAAAATAAGAAAAAAGAAAGGAAATTTCGGTTAAATCTCCAAGAGACTTGAACGGATATTTCACTTATCTAAACAGAGCACTTTGAAAAAAAAATCAAGAGAATAGATGAGGTTGAGTAAAGAAAATTTCGGTCAAATCCGTTAAGATTTGATCGAAATCTCTTTATCCCAACATAAGGCAAGAAGATGCGAGGTTTCTCGGTAGAAATCTCGGTCAAATCCTCAAAAGATTTGATTGAGATATTTCTACTTTCCACAGTAAAGCAGGGGGAGACTTATTGCAAAAAGGACAGACATTCACTTACGCACACACAGGAGCATTATTCGGCCAAGGGGGACTTTTTGGGAGCAAAAAGGAAAAGAAGAACACACACAGGAGCTTTTTTTTTTTTTCCCAATTCGAATTAGACAAATGGAAAGAGCAAGGGTACAAGAGAATGAGAATTGACAAAGCTAGGCTCGAAAACGTTGCTCTGGGTTGCTTTGTCGCCTTAGTAGAACCAAAAGCTACCTAGGAAAATAGGCAAACATATTTAAGATTTGGGATAAGTGCATTGAAAGTCTTAAGTTTTTAAAATAAAGTTCAATTAAGTTTTAAAATTTATTACAAAAGTATAATCGCATTTTCAAAATATTCAAAAAGTGCAATTACCGAAAATATTTATTGGAGCAATTTGACAAATTATTGGACTCGATTGTATTTTTTGAAAGTTTTAGGACTTAATTGCACTATAAATTTTAGGATTTAATTATATTTTTCGCTAGTTTGAAATGATAAGTATTAAGATTTCAAATGTGCTTATCCCTTAAGATTTCACATCGTAATTTTCAAAATTTTGTTAGGTCCAAACAGAATTATTCATAAGATCGGGTGTGAATCATGTCTCAAAACCTTAACATCAATATGTCGACAATCGAATTTGGCAATGCGATTTTATTTTTCTTTTCCACGATCATTAAATGTCGATAATATTTCCAACCACAAAAGGCATGATATAGACGTGATATATGAATATACACAAAACATAAAAAGAAAAACATAGAAATTAATCAAGAAAACTTGAATCCGACCAATCGAAACGTGCGAATAAGAAGGATCACACATTGATCTACACAAAACGATACTCCTAGCCTATCCATAAGATATATCTTAAACTATGATAAATATAAGACAACTTAGGAAACCCTACTTAGCCTCTGATGAAGAGAAGATCTCCACGTGGTATAGTAAGAGAGTTTCAGTATGGTTTTTTGGTGGGATAAGGATCGCCTGGACTGACGTACGTACGGCCGTACGATTAAATTGAACGGCCAGCAATAAAAAAAACAAAAGACCATCCCTAATAAAAGCGAGCCCTCCGATTCAGAAATCGGGCGATCTCCATAGCGAACTCCTTATCCGGATCCTTCTCGGTCCTCATATCACCGAACCTCGAAAGATCAGAGCAACCACAACTTTGCATACCAAGAAGATCATTGACACCATGGCACGAACAATCCCACCGGATCCACTCAGTTTCTGTCGCTGCGCTTGGGCTCGAGTTGGACTTTTCCGGCGACGGGCAGGATATCGGACCCTCCTCGGTCCACGGCCTGACCGTCGCTTGATCGGATGGGCCACGGTGAGACGCCGATGGGCAGGCGATCGGATCCTTGCCCCTTTCCCTCTCCTCCGTATACTCTTCGCAGACGATGTAGCTGCCCTTCTCGCCGACGGCCTTCCCAACGAGGTCGAATCCGTCGCAGGACTCGCGACCCTTCGGGACATTCGAATCTCCTGGCGGGCGTCTCAGCACTGTGGCAAGGTTTTCCGTCGAGTTCTCCGTGGTTGTGGCGAAATCCATCTTGCTGTGGGTGGCTGCAGTTTCCATGGCTGAATGACAGATGCAAAGAGTTGAATGAGAGCTTTGGTGATCAGTGTATCTATATATACTACCGTAGCAAAGAGTTGAGTCTCTTTGGGTCTCCAACTTCGAGTATGATTCTAGATGAAAGATAATGTATTAATATTCTTTTAATTTATATTTATCGCTCTAAATTTGAAATTGTGAAATATTTCAATTTGACTAAAATTAGTGTTGATATCTAAATTTTGGGATTTATTGAAATTGTATAAAGCATTTCACAGAAGATTTTGAGCCGTGACTTGGAAAGGAAAATTTGAAAAGAATTAAAATTTAGATATGATGATATTTCTTAGAAGATTTGATCAAAATTGTGTCCATCCTCTTTTGAAGGTAGATGAAATCTTTTAGAAAAAGGATAAGATCTTCGCGGTCAATGCGCAGAAGATCTTCGTGCTGGCGATTTTGGGGGACAGCAGGGGAATCACAAAAACGGTGCCTGCATCCAAGAGGTCAGAAAAAGAAAGAAAAAAAAAAGGACAGAAGCAGGAGAAGCATGAAGAGGGGACCTGTGCGCGCGGAGAGCATAAAAAGGGAAGAAAAAACGTAGCAAAAAGAAGAGGAGGGGGGAACGCTCTCGGGGGTGGCAAAGGAAGAGGACAACAATTTGTGTTCGGAATCAGTCCTGGTTCTAATGTCGTAAAATTAATACGAAAATTGACAAGATCTTACAATTAAATTGAGGAGAGAAATTTATATGATTCATTTTGAATGTCAATACTTACTTAGCTCTTTATTAATAATCGAAGAATTAGAATTACAATATCTAAGACCCTCTAATGTTTTTTGCATTTAAATTAAGTATAAAAGTGTTTTTAATACTTAATTAAGTTTAATTTATAAGTAAATAATTAAATTGGATGTCCAGCTCACAGCACGCTGTCCCTTTGCTCGAGGCTTGAAAGAATCAAAATAAACCCACACATCATTCTCTTTCCTATTTCTAAACCACAGAACGGCCGAAGTGAGTTCTTTCTTTTGTCCTGAAGCAACCACTGTCTTGGTTTTTCGGTTGAGGACTCTCACTAGACGACATCTAAACAAACCATACCTTAATCGGTCAAACCTGTCAAAGAGCGACTGATTATCTTCTCCGGCAGACTGAAAAAAAAAGAAGACCAAATCAAGAGGTAAAAACAAAATCGGCAACTTCCTCATTTCAAGACCACTTCTCACCGTCAATTTGGACTAACTCGGATTAGCCTTGAATGCCTAAGTATCGCTATAATACATGGAGTCTATATCCTCCGATCGAATCGGTTTCCGAATAAGCTCAAATTCAAGGACATAATTTAACACTTACAAAGGGTAGGAGTTATTGCATGGTTTCTTAATGAGCCCAAATTCAAAGACATAATTAAACACTAACAAAGTGAAGGAGTTATTGCATGAATCGATGTGAGTGGAGAGTAAAAGGATAGGTAACATGTGTGTTTCTATATAACCGGACAAGTTCAATAACAGATTAAGTATTATTGAGAAGTATCTATAAGTTGTGCGAGACAATACATGGAATAATTAAGATAACATGATTCGCTCATAATGTAAATGTTTAAATTAATTGTTTAGTGAGAGGTGGTCTAACTGGGATCCTTTTTAGCGATCTCTTTAGAAGGATGCATTCTTCCATCAAATGGTATCGTATGTGGACATTTCTCAATCTATTGACTTCTTGTGTTAAGCAAATAAGTTGACCGTGGAAGGTTTTATGCATAGGGCCAGCTGCTTTCTTTAAATTGCTTGTTGTTAGTCCATCTAGTGCCTTTAATTGGGATCTGTCCCAACCAGCCTCCCACTTGACAAATTTCTTAAGAGTCGGAAGCTAGTAGCCCCTTGGCTTATAAAGATAGTAGTTCGACGTCTTTTGAGGAGTTGCCAAGCGGTAGACCTATAAGGGAAACCAAAGGTGAATAATTCAATAAGATCGTTTTCTCCCTTCTCAAGGATAGATAATTGGTGGCCCATTCTCGGTGTATATTTATATTGGGTTGTTATCTCTAGAAAAATGCAGTTTTAGGGCAACCTTCATGGTTCACTCTACCGGGAGAGACTTGCGGTAAAGGTGGACGTTGTGTTGTAATAATGTGGTCACAATGACAACCTTTGTGGTTCTATTGAAAAAAAAAAAAGAGTAGGAATGAAGGTGAGTGTTCAATAAATTTGATATAATATATATAGATATAAATATATATATGTTTATGTAAAAGGCTACTTGAATTAAAGAAGAGAGACCTATATATACTAAGCTCACGCATGAGGTCAAGTTTAAATTTTCAAATTTGCCTATTAGAACCCTTAAATAACCAATCACCCTTCAACTGCTGAACAGAACTTAAGTTGGGCTAGAAAGGTAGGGGGTCTATTTTTCGAAGAAAAGTGATAACATGGTCTAATTGAACTTTAATAATGAAAAATTTTAGATCAAGCGTCACTAATCAGGATTCTTGCAAATCCCAACGACTTGATTGATTTTGAGTCAAAACCCTGCTCGACTATCTTATCAAATTAAAGTTCAAATTCGCTCAACAAGCTTGTTAGCCTAAGCTCGATTGATTCGTTCATTGCTTTATACCATATTCCTATAGTATGTATAATGATAGATAATGACATTTTATGAAATTCTTGAACAAAAGTCTGAGATTGGTATCCGTCCACTTCGAATATTGATTATTTTTTATTAAATTGAGATGAGCTTGTACTTGTCAAGATCTAGCACTGCCATTTTCTAGAGGGGCCAAGTTCAAATAATGTCAGATTAAATTGATCCATACTTGCAGACAATTAATCAATTCAAACATATACAAAGATGAATTGCGCCAACGAAGCAACTCACATTCCACATTTATATCAGTATGCGATGAAACGTTATTGAATTGCGGATTCCGTAGACGTGACACAACATGATATTGGACATTTTCCAATACAAGCTTAGGTTTTACCCTGAGTTTCTATTGCTCGTACCTAAGTCTACTATTTATAGGTATCCCCAAAAAAGAGATAAATTAGTCAGATGTGTTGTTGCTATACGCTTACCAACAATGTGGCAGCCATTTTACAGCATATTTGCTCTAGATCAATATTAGATGGAATTGGGCACATTGCACATGATCGAGGCAAGACACATTATGTGTTAATTGCCAAACTATTTCTAGAATTCAGAAACTAAAATATAGAGAGTTTCGGATGGATCAATTGTAAATTTTGATAATATCTTTTGTGGCAATTCATTTATTTATGAAATTATTGACATTGATGTTGAGAGAGAGAGAATGAGAGAGAACTTAGCAAGCGATAGAGCAAGCTAGACAGAGCCTCGAGCTGATGGGATGACATGAACACAAACCGGGGCAAAGGATCTTTATCCCTTACTATGCACATAAAAATTTCTTAGGTTGCATGGAATTCATGAACATAAAAATTTCCTGAATAGGTAAAGAAGAGCGATATAACTTGCATGAATCTCGACTAGTCACGTATCATCTAGAAATTTTTTTATTATGTAGTAAATTTGACTACATTTTCACTTTTACATTAAATAAAATATACTCCTCCACTTTTATAACTCCAACTCAACTTTTTGTGGTGTTAACGCTTAATCTTAGATGCAAATTGGGAGTTTCAAACATCAAGCAAGCAAAGTGGTGTTTAAATTGGGAACAACCGATTGTGAGGAGGGCATTTAAAATTTTACGCAGATAAAATTTATGGAAAAAGAATATTATATTTTGTTATGACTTAAGTGGATTTTAGGAGATAAGCAAATAGAAATAAGACATTTATACCAAAAGATTCTAGTTTATACGTCGAGAAATTTGACTTGTACAAAAAATGCCAAATTCGCCTGTTCATGAGATGGAAAACGAGCAAACCTTGAAAAAATGAAAAAAAAAATTGATGATTCATATTTAATGAATGTCTTAACGTTCTTCGGGTATCACAAAGCTATATTTACCGCTAACACAATTATGGATGGATGATTAATTAAAATTGCTCCTGAGTTTAATTAAAGATGAGAAATATTTAATGTGATAAATGATTAAGTTATCAGCGACTTAATCAAAGGGTAAAAAGGAAAATGATGGAGTACCATATGAGACAGAGTCCTTTTTATAGCCAAAATCCAAATTTGTGTTTCTCTTTGGTAAACGAAAGTCAATCAAATAATAAAATATGATGATGTTTGCTTCGGGAGTTCTGGAGACTCCTTCATCGTTTCTCCTTCAACATCGTCCTCCAGAAACCGTCAATAGCTGCTCCACCATCGTCGATTTCGCTGACACGAGGTCTCCTCTCGTTCTGCTCTGCTTGCTGGTCAGGACGCCCGAAAGTGCATGAACCTCTTGGTCTTTCCCCCTTCACCTGCTCCGATCGTCGACGTCGACACCTCCGGGAACTTTGTATGGGATCTGATCACCGACCGAGGTACTCTGTCAAGGTAAATTCCAAACACTCTGTTTCTGCCGCTTATGAACGAAACAGAGCCCGCGAGCTCCGGCTAATATTTGTGAGTTTCAAACATCAAGCAAGCAAAGTGGTGCAAATCTTTGCTTCGTATCTGCGAATAAGCGCCTTGATCGAAATGCGTATCACATCTTTGATTAAATGCTCGCAAAGGATCAGTCTGCACTTCAATTCAATCCTTAAACCGCAAATCATTATCACATAAATAGAATTTGACCTCGACTTATTGAACCCTTATTGTGGCCAAATTTATTGGAATTTGACACACGCGCATGAACAGAATCGAGCTTCGAATGTGTATTCTGTTGCGAAGGAGTGTGAGATCTCAGCGTGTGCGTAAGAGTGTCGCCATTGGTCTTTGCATTTACGCAACCTGTAAAGAGTCGCCATCGTCCCCTAAACCTGTCGTTATCGATCTTCCTTGCGCGTTGTTCTCGTTCTCATCGTCTCCTTATGCGTGTGCACAAGAGGTGGATAATTTCTGGAAATGTCTGGGACTGGATTTCAGTCCTCTTCCGATGACTTTTCTGATGCGGGAGGTCTTCATTTCTTATCTCTGACTTGGATGACTCGTTGAACGAGTCAAATAGCTGGACTGGTTATATTTCGGATACATTTGTTTCCGGATTAATTCTCCTATTTTATTTTCACCAACTAAAGGTAGAAAAATGCAAGTCTCAGTTAGGCTGTCATCTGAATTTCATTTGATTCATGTTCTTCGGGCATATTCACAACATAGTAGGGGCATGCATTGCTTTTAACAATTCTGTGGTCTCTAGTGACCACTCCGATTCAGCCTAATCAACGTCCTAATTAATGAGCACAAACATGCATACATCCCCTTCACTCATAACAAGTTTTGCTGACAAACTAGGACCAACCAACAGAGAGGTTCGCTACACCATAGTTTCGATAGATACTGATGGTCACCAGCCACAATGTGTCCGAATACCAAAGAGTCACAATTCGCAGTTCTTCATGACACGTCTTTATGCATTCACAACGCACGCGCTCTGCCCATTAAGACATTTGACCAGCCGATACATGATAATGACATGGGAATGTAAGTCATACTAAAGAGAGGAGGCAAAAAATATGCACATTTATGCTAGTATTAGCTATAGTTTCCTGATTCAATATTAGCAGTCTAATGGTTTAATGAGGAAGTCTTTAATTACAACTTGCAATCTGAAATCAAAATGTCACAATCCTGTGCTCCACAAGTACGTGTAATCAACGTGGTTACATGCATGAATCTGGTGAATCTCTGAATCGCCACTTGCACTGCGATGTGCATTAAACGAACATGAAAAGCTGCACCTAGGGTCCGAGAGGGACACATGTACAAATGAAGCAAGTAATCTTCTTTCCATCCCCCCGGGCTAATTGGACTAATTTCTAAGGTCAACGGTCAAACTACCTTCCCTTCACTTTTGAACGAAAGTTTGAACCAGCTTGCAATAGTAACTCTCATGAACCGATT
The DNA here is from genome assembly GCA_019926035.1 of Melaleuca alternifolia. Taxonomy (NCBI): domain Eukaryota; kingdom Viridiplantae; phylum Streptophyta; class Magnoliopsida; order Myrtales; family Myrtaceae; genus Melaleuca; species Melaleuca alternifolia. The sequence goes on along the minus strand of JAGKPW010002417.1, from coordinate 935,574 downwards.
GTTGCAAGGGAGCACTATCCGACTAGTGTTGCCACGCTGTTGCAGTGAGCTCCGTCATCCCAAGACTAAGCCTGTGGCAGTAGGTATGGCTTAAGCTGGACATTTTGTGTCGCCTCTTCTTCCCAAGCCTAGGCAGCCAGAGAGTACCAAGTATTTGCCATTTGGAAAAAGGGATACTCCGATTTGAATTCTCTAGTTTTCTCAAAGGCAGTGAGAGGCCTTGAGCACTTGGAACCTTGAAAAAACTGCTCAGGAGGGCTCCCTGGACATTTAGACTGTTTATTCTGACCTGCCCAAAAGGAAAAGATGATTCTGAAAAGACTAACTGGGTCAAAAAGGAGAGGGAAAGCCAAAAGTAAGCGCACTTTCAATTCATTCATCGAAACTGAATAAAGGAGACATGAATTGCTTTAGTACTCTACAGCCTCAAGCAACACATCCAATGCTCAATTCAATCCACCTAAATGAGGTCCTTACATGCAGTATACTTTTGACCATAAAATTATACCTATCAATAAACTCAAACACGCAGACATCCCCTTCATTCAGACAAGCTTCTCTCACAAACGTGGGCCAACCACCAGAGATGTTTGCTGGACAGTGGTATTGATAGGTCTTCAGCTGCAACAGCCATGATTTGTACAAATACCTAAGAGTGACAATTTGCTGGTTCTTCTGAGTATGTATCTCTTTGTGAACTCACAAGGACCACTCTGCCAATGTAGATATTGTGAACCAATATGATGAGGAAAAGAATATATACATGCAAATAATAAAGAGAAAAGGGAAACAATTTCTATATATATGCTAGTATTTACCAGTTTCAGGAGTTTGAATTAACAGTCTTTAACTGGCTAATAGAAGCTCTCAACCCCAACCTGCAATTTGAAGTCAAAATGTCACAAAACAGTGCTCATAGACTCTACAATAGTGCACACTATTTTTGAATTCTCATGGTAAGACTTCAGGAGTTCTTAACACTGATTGTTTCCACCACATCCTCTTTAGTCTATGAATAATAGTAATCTCCTCTACACCCGATTAGTGAAAAAAAGACAATGATTTATTATAAATTGGTAATCTTATAAATCCATAGATTAAACATATGAAATTTCAAAATCAAAACTGCCCCAGTTTTACACATATAGCCATAAATAATTCAAGGAAAATTACGTCTCATGTGATTCTAATGAATAACCAGAATAACTTGGGAAAACAGTGGACTATAGGGCAAGATTTAGATGGCATCATGGTTGAGATATGCCCATGACGAAAGGACATAGGGCCTTACCACACTTCTATTCTTAATAAAAGTGGCCACCTCATCTGTTCAAAAGAGGATACTCCTCTTTTCATGACCAAGTAAAGAATGTCATGTTGTACACGTAGGCATAACTTAGAAACCAACAAGTCACACCTCTGAATTCTCATGATGGGAATTTCAAGTTTTAAATTTCACTCTAATCTTGAAGCACATCATTTTCGGCTCATTTATATTTGGAGATGCGGCATTAATGAGTGTGCATCTATATTACTGTGAACCTCAGAAACACAATAGCAATGGAAGAAGTACGCTCCACTGATTCACCAAGAATAGGAGATATGTAAGTATGAACACTGAATTTATTTTGGATGAGCCAAAGTGAAATTTTCCTTTCGATCAAGGTAAACCAAGTCCTTACCAGCACCAGTGGACATGTAGACTCTGAGCACACATCCTCCCTATCGGTGAGCTCAAGCACACAAACATTCGGTACATGCTTCTCTTGCAAATGTGGGTCAACCATGAGACAAAAAAGCCCCCTAATCAAGTCCATGGCTCCTGAGCTTCACCATCCACAACCTGTCTGAATACCTGAGAGTCGCAATTTCCTTGTTTTCCTGAATTCAGGGAGCACACATCCTCCCTGTCTGAAAACCAACTTGTGGTGAAGAAAGACCGAAGCATAAGCATACATCCATGAAAGAATCTAATCACACGCACGGGCGTGAATTCAAGGAAGCAGTTGCTACTTTCAGGAGATTTAATTGACAATAAACCATAAAATGAAAGTCGACAATCTCAACCTACAAAAAATGTCAAAAAATAGGCTTTCAGAGTTCAATAAGGTACATAACCAGGAAAAGCCTTCTATGTCCTATCTATAGTTGAAACCATGAATTTCAGCCACATGCACCACAAGCGCCGGGGAAAAAACAAGGACCTGGATGACCTGAACACATATGGAATTGAAAAATTCTAACTTCAGCTGTTCAATTCTTTCAATCGCAGCTCAGATTTTTATCAAACTACTGATTCAATTCGACAAAGTAAACTCAACTTCTTAACTCGCGCTTTTAGACTCTAAGGCAGGCTTACATGATCAAAAGCCACAGGCGCAAGGGAATGACATAACAAATACATACCTGAGAGTAGCAATTTCCTTGTTTTCCTGATTAGGTTGCCTGATGAATTGAACAGGAGAAGTCTCCCCATTTACACGGTTGAAAACCAACATACTGTGAAGAAAGACCGAAGCATAAGCATACATCCATGAGAGAATCTAATCGCACACGCGGGCGTGAATTCAAGGAAGCGGTTGCTACTTTCAGGAATTTTAATTGACAATAAACCATAAAATGAAAGTTGAAAATCTCAACCTACAAAAAATACGCTTCTAGAGTGCAACAGGGTCCATAACCAGGAAAAGCCTTCCATGTCCTATCTACAGTTGAAATCATACCATAAGCCATGACGATGTTTAAGGAATGATGGAAAAATCATTGCTTTTTTTTTTTCTTTCAGATAAACTTTTCAACGATGGAGGTGAGATCGATGGGGCTGATGATGCTGTGAGCGGCTGCCATTTAATTGTCTCTCTCTCTCTCTCTCTCTCCATTTGCAGCACCTGCCTTCCCCATTTTCAGTTTGAAAGAGTAAGGTAAAAAAAACAGAAAAAAAAACTTGTAAAGATAATAATAATGGAGGACAAGGACAAGATTAATTGCATCTTACTAATTCCATCTACATTTATTTATGCCGCTAACTTTCGTATGGCTGCGTTGAGATCGCCCTTCCGGTTCACGTCCCATAATGATCCGAACAGTTGCATATATTCTAGTTTTGGTGTGCTTAGCATACCGTTAGAAAAGATCTTCATTTTCGGGCACTCTTCCACTTCAATCTAGAACAAGGATGGAAAGCTGAAGCTGCAACTTGTGGTGGAGGAGAAGCATTCTAAGCTTGGCAGTTGCTGGAGTGTTAACTGATTTAGCCCAAAAGAAATAACTTTTCCTTCTCCGTTTTCATCGTTTTCCACTACTTCTTTCAGTCTTTCACATCCTATTATGGTCATCCGAGTGAGATGCACCAAATTTGTGACCGCTGAAACTGTTACTAAATGTACCAATCTGGAAGAATTCGACACCACTAATGCTGTCAACTTCTGAAAAGATGCCACGGTTGGAAATAATGTCATCAAACTAGGACAATCATAAACCATAAAGGAATCGATGCTCTGAAGAATTTTTGAGACTACATAGTCTTCCCTCCATACACGCTTCAGATTGGGTAGCTCCATCAACTTAAGTTCTCTTAAATTTTCCAGCACCAGATGTTTCCCCTCATCAACAAGCTCCTCGTCAAGGAAAATATCTTCAAAGGAACTACAAAAGACCTCAAGGCTTTGCAGATTTGGAAATCTCTCTAGGAAGGATCTAGGTGGAAAGACAGACTTTTCATCATGAAAGCAAGCCAATGTTACTGTTTTTGTTTTGCCAAAGATGTCAATAGGAAATTTTCCATCCTCTTTCATCTGAATTTCCTTCTAAACTAATAAAATTCTCTCTAAGTTGAGAAAGCCCTGTAAAATGGCCTATACAACAAGAGGAGTAAATTCAACAAAGGCTCGACAATAAATCACGTGATGTAAAAAGTAAATCTAATTTGAACGATCCACATAAAGTCTCAAGTACAGGCTGGTATGGTTAAGTTGGTAGAGTGAATATAGATTCAAGAGCCCTCCAACTCACCAAATTCATCTTTATTGGAAGTATCTTATCTTCCTCACCAAAAAACTATCATCTTTGGAATTTTATGGAACAGGATGCACTCAAAATATTACGAAAAAATATGGGGTCCACAGTTTTAAAAGTGTGCTTAAAATATAAGATTTATATTATGTTTGTCTCCAAACACAGAGGTAAGAGTTTCATGTTTCCTATAGTAACATGAAAGGATGACTATGCAATGAACAAGTGAATTACGAAACCAATAGAATAGAGTGCATTACAGTACTAATGTTGTTCTTGTTTTGAACAAATTGCTTGCCTTGATTCTTTCCAACATTTTTAGAATATGAGATAGACAAGAAAAGTTCATATGTGCAACATGCGTCAATAATTGAGGACCTATTGTGAAATTCTCGTCAATTTCCCCAAGAAGCATCGTTAGATTATATTAGGAATATATTGTATTATAAAAAAATCTATAAATTTTTTGTAATTCTTGGTAATGGAATATCTAAAATGTCCATGAATGAAAAGTATACCTAAGATTATGTTGTCGACAAAGTAATAAGCAAGGGAGATTGTACTTTCTAAAGCATTATAACGCGACGTGATTATGTTGTGGACATGAGATCAGCAAGTGATTTGAAGAACAAAATAGAAATGGACGGAGAGCAGCATTAATCATACCAATGAAGAGTGTGCTTCTTGGTCTAAAAGGTACCATTGATCATCTCTTTGAGCCCAAATGTCAATGGATGCCACCAAAGACAACTTGCTCAGTTTGTCACAGTGAGTCACTCGCAATTGCTCTAGCAATGGCCAATTCAATGTAGGCAGGTCAAGACAGAAGCTCTTGAGTCGTGGAATATCATGTAATGCCGAGGTTAGTTTCGGGAAAAGAGCTTGAGCAACATTAGAATGTGGAGTGCCATGTCCACTAGCAACTATGTCCTCGATCCCACAAGATTCTAGTAGAAGACTATCCAGTTGGTTTAGACTTGTAGCCACCCAATATGGAAATAGATTTTCAAGGCTCTTGCAATTTCGGGCCTCCACTCTCGTTAGATTATCAAAAGTGAGAGTTCCTTGAAGACTGTCGATCCATAATTTGCTTAAATTGTCCATATAGGAGAGAAACATCCACCGAAGCTGAGGAAATTGTACCTGTCATTTAAAGTTCAAAGATGACATTATACATCACGCAAAAATTTTGTAAGTAATGTCATTTTTCCTATAATTAATTTGCAACTCGAGATTGACAATATTGAATGTGTCTTCTCATGAAAGAGAAATTTCCTCTATTTACTATGAGAAACGCTACTTATTCAACAATAATTTAATTGTAATTATTATTTATGAATCTTCGAATTAGAAAGTTCATTAATAAGAAGTGTCATGAAAATATTTATGGCAAACAAGCTAAAAACAAACAACTTCAATTGTTTACAGGTTTTTTCTTTATTATGAACGGAAATATTTTGTATTGAATTTTTACCCAAAAAAATATTTTTTATTGAATTATATATATATAAACAGCCATGGGCACTACTTCAATAAACGTGTTATGATCTCAGAAAAAGCAAATTGGGTCAAATTTGCTAGTTCTACATCGGACCATTAATAATTTGCTTGAAAAAATATTTATTCACTTTTGAGGTGAAAAGTGAAAATTGAATCTTGCGGTGGGCCAATGATCCTACAGCTGGCAAAAAGTGGGTGCATGACAGGTAACCAATTTCTTTTTGGCGCCCACAGAAGGAAAATAGCTCATATTTGACATAAAAAGGCTATCACAACTTGGGAGAACAAAAAAAAATCAGATGACTATTTTCATGCTTCTCCAAATTTATTAACGTTCTTGATTGAGTATACTGTTAGTCTTCTTAAGAAGTGATCTAAATTGAATTAAATTTAGTAGAAGTATTGAGCTCTAATTCACTTAATTAATCAAAATCAATTTGAAAATCGACTCTATTCTTCAATGAATTAGGCAATTGTGCATGTCGTATATTCCTTAATATTCTATTTGGACAGCAATTCCTAATAAAATCTATCGAATGAATAAAATGATCATACAATTTTAAAATTGTATAAGCTTCAATTTCTGAAGAAATTTTTTTATACAATATATTTAACAAATATCTACTATTTATTATCTAGCTGTACTTTTCTCTCTTTTATGTTATCCATTTTTTCTTTCGCCTTCTCTTTTCTGAAAAAAAGCAATCTGCCCTTTCTCTTCCCTGACACAGGTTGTATGCGCTGTACGATTAATATTTATATATGCTCAAGATCAGGAAATTATTGATCTTTTTACTAAATGTTAACAGATTTTGTACATAAATCCGTGCAAAGCACAGGATTGTTGCTAATTATTAGAAATTTACTTATAATTAGATTATTTTGAATTTATACATATATATATATATATATATATCAATACCTAAATTGTTCTCCATTTGAAATTTATGAATGTGATTATGGACTCCTATGGGGAGGTAAATATCTGTTCATCTCTGTTTAGGTATGAAAAACAAGTCTCGGTTATATTTCAGCAAAGCATTGATGATTGATGCTACAAACATCTATTTCTAGCATTTTTGTCCGCACATAGAACATTCTTGAGCATTGTCTAATTTTACAAGAACATGATCCAAATGAAACGCCAAATTTGTATTTGTTTGAAAGACTGACCTGTGGAGTGAAAAGACAAGGGCCGCTAGTAAAGCTTCTCGTCTTGGGGCAGTAGTCAATGCTCAATATTATGAATTCAGGACATTTCATCATATGATTCTTCCCCGAGAGGAAGCTAGTCAAATTGGGCAAGTGTTCCAGCATTATCCAACGAAGCTTTGCGAATGTGATCTTCTCCAAGGGCCGCTAGTAAAGCTTCTCATCTTGGGGCAGTAGTCAATGCTCAATATTATGAATTCAGGACATTTCATCATATGATTCTTCCCCGAGAGGAAGCTAGTCAAATTGGGCAAGTGTTTTAGCATTATCCAACGAAGCTTTGCGAATGTGATCTTCTCCACTTTGCTTCCTTGCCCTTCTTCCTCTGCGATCACCTTTTCCATCTGACCACACTTCTTTATTTCCATCCACCGAAGACTGGCAACGCATTGAACCATGATGGAGTGAAAACATGTCTCAAGTTGCTACATTTATAAAGGGTCGGCTTAGTTAGAGATTTAAAGTGCAACATTCCTTGAAGATCTTTGTTCCATAGTTGCCTCAACTTTGGCAAATAGCCCAATGTCAAAGTCTCTAACTGAGGCAACACTCGAGTGTTTTCCTTAACCTCCAGTCCTTCGGGATCATATATTTCTTCTAGCAACTCACAGTTGAGAACTCGCAATATGATCAAATTGTCCAAAGCAAGCATCAATTTGGGTGGGATAGCATTAACAAATGATGGACATTCATCTACAATCAGTGAATTTAATTTCCAATATGACTTGATGGGATTATGTTCGCTCTGCCATTTTCCAATCAGCTTGGGTATTTCAGATAGCCACATTTCCTTTACTGTAGCAAATGTACCCTGTCAAAAAAGCACCATTAATAGTTAACTTCTAGTTAGCAGAAGACAAGTACTCTGTTAGTGATCAAAATCATCCAATTGCACAAAATTTGATAACTAATGCATACCATTTCTTCACACATATTTTGGATGGCGATGTTGACGTCTCCCTCCCAAAAATTTTGCTGCTTTGTTGACTCAGAAGATTCCTTTGGAATTGCTTGTACTCTCTCCAGATTAGGTGCATTTATTAGTCCCTTGGAGAAAAAATTCATGTTCGGATATCCACCCACAGTGATATCTTCCAAGAGAGGAAACGTCAAATTGTATTAACCTGAGCTGAAACATCTCAACTCTTTTAACCCATCAAGCTTTATATATTTCAATTGATGGAAAGCGACTTCACTTTCTATCGGGGATGCCAGAGTTTCTGCTATTTCCAATCCCAACCCTTCTTCCTCCATAATGATTGCCTCCATCTTATTGCACTTTGATACGGTTAGATCTCTTACTTGTGAGAGAGATTCAACCACGGAGGAAAAACAAATAAACCGGAGGTTATCCAAGCCAATGATTTCTAATGTCTCCAATCTCGGAAAGGCAACCTGAGGTATTAGCTCACGGAGTAGGTTATTCAATTAAATTATGTGTTCATGAATCTACAAGATGTAAATATTGATGAGTGTTAAGGGGAGAGAGGGATTGTTAAGTTGCACAAAGGGAAATAAAAAATGGAGGAAAAAAATCTCCATAATAGTACGGTTTTTAATTTCTATTCTTTCCTCAGGAAAATAACTTTGCATTGTACAGCTTACTTTGATTAGTAAGCGTCATTCCATCCGAAGAATTTCCCCTTCTACAGTACTTTCAACCTCAAATTTCGGCCCAAAAAGTTCAAAATATATGCACGGCCTGTCTCCAATAAGAACTAGCCTATTCTTTACATCGAGCAAGATGGCAGTATGCGTATGCACCTATAGCAATCAGATTGGTCTCTCACACATATCTAAATTTAAACCAATCTTTCCCTCTCTTCAATTTAGTTCATTTCCTAATATAATCAAATCAAACTTAGTATAGTGTATTTGATGTCAAGGAAAATGTCCCATCCTTCCGTTATCAGCATAATATTAGTCACCTTTATAGAGTTCAAATAAGAGAACACACCGATGCCATCGAACGGAACCATGTCAAAATATTACTGAATTACTTTGATGGAAAAAAAATCCTTTAATTTTGCCTTATAAAACCATGTTAATACAGATATACTGCAGAATGTTAATTTAAAATAACTTGCAACCTATCACAAACTAAATTGACATAATTTCATACATTTAGTTGGATTTCTACTTAATTAAGAGAAACTGAAGATTGCTTTAGCTAATTACAGGGAAGGCATGAACGTACAAGGCAATGAGGAAGAAAATAAACTGAAAATAACAAATTGTATAGGCATCATAATCTGAGTTACATCTAGTTAGCAAATGAAGGAAAAATTAATAAATAATTAATACTCTTTTAATAGAGAGTTACCTGTTGTCCATTGAAGAATGCAATTGGAGTGCCAACTTGGTCGTCCAATGTCCTACTCGAAGAAGCTGTCCCGTCGGTGAAAAAACTCTTGATATTTGGCAAGTTCTACAATTTCAATACACGCAACTTAGGCAACTCCAATCTGCCACGATCATCAACTTCTACGATCCCGCACATTGACTTGCAATTATCAACTGCAATCTCTTCTAGCTGTGGAAGTCCTCTCACTACTGAAAGAGGAAACAATACTTCCATCTTGTCACAACTTTGAACTGTTATTACTTTTAATGCACAGAAGGACTTGGAGGATATATGGCCATGGCATATCTTCTCTAATCTGATGAGACTCTTGAGAAGTAAGAACTCCAACTTCTCAAAATCTGCACATGATCGCGATTGGAGGATGTAATAGACGGAGGGACTATTCACAACCTCAAGATGCTTTAATTCTAGAAGCCTTTTTGAGATATCATGCAAATACTTTGCTCACTTCCATTTAAATCCTCCAAAAGCATTTGGTCGGTTTTGCCTAAGATACTTTGTATGCATCCTTTCCAAAGTACATCACTTTTTGGATCCAATCGGAGGTCCAATGTGCTTGATCCTTGGCCCCATGGCCAGCGCCGTAGCTTACCTATGTTGATTCTGTACTTGGTTAACCACTTGAAGTTTAGATCCTGTGGAAGCACACTGGAATTGGGAATGAATATATATAGAGTCCGGAGATTCTTCATGTTATTCAACTCTATAAGACTGGCATTAGTTGGCGGTGTTTGGTCCATAGCACTCCATCCGACAAAGCTATCCTCTATATACAACTCCTCCAATTTGGTCAAGCTTCCAAGCACACCCGGTTCAATCATCTGAAGTTCTGAACAACCATCCAAGTCGAGCAGCCTCAGCTCTATCAGTTGCCCTATTTCTTGTGGCAATCGCTGAAGGTTGAAGCTTCGAATGCTCAGGATTTGTAGCTCTTTCAGCTCGCCAAGAATGGCCACATTCTCTAAAGAACAATAACCAAGACACAGGGTGTGTAACTTCTCCAAGGATTGGAACGGTGAAGGCAAACGAGTGAGACGTATCTGCTTAAGATCTAAGACCATGAGATTTTCCATAGAGTTGAAATATGAATCCGGGACTTGAAGAGGATTATTGTAGGCGTACAGCATAAAGATCTTCAAATCGGGGCAATCTAATTATTCAGGAAGTTCCTTCAAGCGAAAGGAGGGCAGCCATATCGCCCCACAGCTTTTGACCTTATCCTTCCACAACTCTGCAACTGACTCATCTTTCAACATGAGAAGAGGGTGATCTCTTGAAACGATCGAGGCTACAAACATACGAACCAAGTCGTGTATCTTGAAACCATCATCATCATCTCCGCTGTGTAACAATAGGGAGGAGGCTTGAAGATTACGAATCAGTCTGCCCAACATTACTCCAGTATCTTCCTTGCTCCTATCTCGTCTAAATAACCCCAAGCCCACGCCATACCTCACCAAATTTTCAAGATATGGCCTAGGGACACCATAAACAACACAGAGTCCTAACAATGACTGCTCCTCCATTTTCAAACGATTATAACTTACTCGTAATGTCCTATCTATCTTTTCACCGCCTTCTCCTTTCCAAATTTCATTCAAATCATGTTTGCATTCAGAGTAAGTGGTGTTTATAAATAGCTTTGCTACAACGTGAATTAGGAAAGGCAAACCTCCACATATGCCGAGTGCTTTCTCCACCAATGGTTCTAACTCAACTCGAACTTTGCCTCCCACCGTCGCCTCAAACAATCCTTTTGCCTCTTTGTCCTTGAGGAAACCAAGGTGGAAGGCAACGTCACAGAGCATTTCCCTTTCCAAAACATATTGATGTATCGCCGTCATCAACAACTTGCATCCTTTGACTCTGTTGATGTGTGCGCAAGGAATGCCGACTTGTCTCAAGTCGAGCTGCTCTCACAGGTTGTCTAATACTATGAGGACCTTCCTTTTGTTCTTTTCCTCGTATTCCAACCTCTCGAGCAGAAGCTTCGCACGCCATTTGACGTCCTCTTCTTCCTTTATGGTACTAAGGCCCAAACAGTGCGCAATCTCTTTCTGAATCGTCTTGATGTTCGGATTTTGCGACACGTCGGCTTTGGCGACCCAATGAAACGACTTTTCTTTGCGTAGTATCCTTTCGACATCTACCAAAAGGGTCGACTTGCCGACCCCGCCCATCCCGTGAACCCCAACCATGCTCTTCGTGTCATCGGCGAGTGCATCCATGATCTCTTGCATGACAGAAGCTCTGGATTCAAAGACGCCATCGTCCCTAAACTTAATCCACGTCGAGGCAGAAGAAGTGGAAGCCGTCACGGTGGTCGGCTGGACGACATCTTTGCCTTCTCTCTAGGCAGCAACGTCACCCGGAGCAGGACGGCCGGTGGAGATCTCCTTGCCTCCGATTTCTAGAATGAGATTCTTAATGTAGTCGGTCGTGCGCTTGGCCTTACTGCTGAACCGATAGCGACAAATGGGTGCGCATGATTGGCACCTGTTTTTGTTTCAGAATGAGTTCTGGACCAAAAAAACTTATTATGAAATAGAAACCTGTTTGATAAAAAAAAAGTTTGTTTTCTATTTCTGAATTGATTTTCTATTTCAGAAATAGATTTTGGCCCAAAACGAGAAATCAAAATTTTGGTGTTTCTGGTTCTGGCGGAGAAAATGAGAAATCGTTTCTCTTCTCTCGCCTCACGATCGTTCTTTCCCTTGACATAATCGCCTCTCCTCTGGTCTCCTTCACCTTCTCTGTCTCCCTCACCGCTTGCCCTAATCGCCTCTCCTCTGGTCTCCGATGGCCTGCGGATGAAGACCGAAATCGTTTCCTCTCTGTTCAGGGCAAAAGAGATCAAAAGACTCTGCCTTCGTTGAGAAACGCTCGATCTTCAACCCCGATTCTCGGTGGCAGAAGCCCTACAGAACAAGTCGTCTCGCCTTAGTCTCGTTTAGGTTCTTCCCTCTCCGATCTCCGTCGCCTCTCTCTGCACCTCAGCTCGCGGAAGGTAATCGCCTTTCACATCCCTCAATACCATGTGGTTTCGGCTAATTCTCCGTCTTGTTATCGGAATAACCGGCTAAATTACAGTGTTTTGGACCCCTTTTTCGGTCTATTGGTGATTTGGGTGGCTGATGAATCGCTGGGTGGGTGTTTTATTTTTTCCCTCTCTTTTGAATTGGTGTTACCTGCTAACGAGGGCCAGCCTAGAATTGAGTTTTATCGGAAAGCAAAGCCTTTTGTTTCCGAGTCCATATGTGACTAATCCTATGGCCTTTCCCTTTGATTGTTCCTTTGCATCCTAATTCAGTGCTGATCTTTTGTTAAAACTAGCATGAGTTGGCGCGCAAATGTGCTGGATTCTCTATTGCTCGCGAAATTGCTAGAGTTCACCATTGGAATTTACTGATTGGTCACGCCACTCAGCTTTGCTATTTGCGCGCCCTCACCAGGAGATGCTTTCATTGTCCCTGCGCTTAGCTGTTGTTGGATTTTCCCAACAGCAACTATTTTTGCCCTCTTTTTCTTCAGTTTTAGGAATTTTCGTCCATTCACACATTCTATTCCCTCTCGTGGAAAAAGTATGGTATTGCAATGCTTTTAGGTTTTTGAATTATGCTTGTGCATTTCTTTGTGAAATTTAAGTTCATTCTCGCTCATTGATGGTCATTGCTCCAATGGAATTTAACTTATTATGAGGCTACTTGCATGATGCTTCTTAAATTTCGCCTGACCACAAGATTGTTTTCAGACGTGATCTTTGAAATGCACTAAATTATGTCATGCATGATAATCTCTAGGTAGCACAACGACATGGACGTTCATGGTGGTCTGAACATCCTTCCTCATAAACATTGGAATGTGTATAATTACGAGAACAGAGAGAAGATCCGGCAAGATGAGGAGGCTGCTGCAGAAGAGGAGCAGCTTAAGCAAGAGCAAGCAAGGAAGTGTGATGCTGAACTGAGGCTGGAGATGACAGGGATGGATTCAAGAGGAAGAAGATGAAGAAAGAAAAGGCCCGAAGGTGGTAACTATAGAGGATGATAAATATAGATTGGGATTTAGGCTTGCTGGAAAATGAGTTAAATTGTTATGGTATCTTGAGAAGCGGGGTGATCACAATGACGGTAAGAAATTTGGGGATGAAGGGTCACAAGGGGATGTGAAGGAGTAGAGAAAGAAAAGTGGGAAGAAAACAATTGAGGAGCTGAGGATGAACGGTTAAAGAGAGAGAAGCAGGAGAAAGAAGGGTAAGGACATTGATAATAGAGAAGAATCGAAAGGATAGAGCTCTGTCGAAGGAAAAGGGGTTTCGCAGGAGGTGATATAGCAGATTTTGTTAAGTGTTGGAGCTTTGATTGCACTTATATGTTGTTGAGACCTTGTCTTTTAGCTGCTTAGGAGAGCCTGAACTGCTATTAGTTTTGCAAAATTTGGACGTTCTAATGTCCTATTTTAAGAGGTTTGCCGTTAAAATAGCTCCTCTACATATGTGAATGCTTCAGTTTGAATCCTCTGTGAGAAAGACAATTTTGTAAGCGTGCGTTGGAATGGTTCACCTGTGCTTTTCAAATCCTGGAGATGATTGACGGATAATCTGCTCTCAACATCAAAGTTTGTAAATGTCGATCCTTTCAGTTTGGCTTTCTTGTTTATCATGGCATCATCATGCGGAATGATATCACTTTGTTCCTTGTACAAGTTATTCAGTTTATGTAATTGTCCATAACATTGTATCGACCAGTGAATTTCTGAGTCCAAGTGGTGAATAGAGTTGTTGAACTGTCACCACCCTTGAGTGCTTTTTTTTATGAATTAATGCTATGTAACTTTGTCGTCATTTTCCACATCTAGCATTCATGTGATTTTTCCCTGAGAACATCCTTTGAGATTTCGGACATTTTTGAGACGTTAACGTTAGTGGCCAGACATTTTCAAGATCTTAATGTTAGTGGCCAAATGATGAAGTTCGTATCTTTCTATTGTCCGCTATTAGTATCTGGTTATCTTATTGCGAGAACGGATTTTTTAGGCAACTAAAGTAAATTCGAAGTTACACAACAATAAAAAATGTGATGAAATTTGTCAATTTTTTGTGCTAAATAATAAATATTTGATTTTTATTAGAATAAACATCTTGCAAACTAAAAAATAAAAAAATATATTCAAATAAAACAGAAACAAAAACAGATTTTTTTTTTACAATATCAAACGGATTTCTGTTTCTGAAATAGAAATTATGTATCCTTATCAAACGCATTTTTTTTCCTCAGAAATTCATTCTGAAATAGAAACTGAAAAATTTATTTTTGGCCAAAAATTGATTTATGAAATAGAAACTCAATCATGCGCGCCCGAAGAGTCCCGTGGCAGCAAGTCTTGCTCATATTTTCGAATTCGCCCGACAGATCTCCCGCCTCCTTCAAGGCCTTCTCAGCACTTTCCAGAAACTTGTCGACCCATTTTTTTGTATCCTCAAGATTTCTTGTGGCCCTTTCCGCGCCACGGCGGACCCTATCAGCCTGGTACTCCAGATTCCTGACTTCCTCCAGAAGACAGTCGGCGTATCTCTTGGAGCGCAAGACGTATTCCCATCGATGCTTGATAGAAACAAACACGATCTTGAATGCATCCCATGCAACAGTAAATACAGAAGCGGGAAAATTTTGTCTTTGATTTTTGTTCGAGAAACAAAGATCACGAAAACAGAGAGAGAGAGAGAGAGAGAGAGAGAGAGAGAGAGAGAGAGAGAGAGAAGGTGATGAAAGCAGCAGATAATGAAGAAGAAGCCGTGGAGGAAGAAGAAGGTTGTGCGGAAGAGCAGAGCGGAACAGAACAAGAACGCAAGAACCAAACGGAGATTTTGAGTGCAGACGACCTCAAGACTGACGAAGGAAGGGAAGCAAGAAAAGACCGGTCATCACCTCTGTGCCGCCAAAGCACAAATATTGATTAGGTGTGAGGAAATTTTAAAAGTAACGAGTCACAGACTCACAAAATTGGGTAGAGTGATTTCTTTTTCCAAAATTGAAATTGCAGCCGCATCATGAAGCAGCTTCGAAGAAAATGAAAAAAAAATCATATAATTACCAGCTGTCAAATTAACAAATAGACTCCACTTAAATCACTGCCCATGCAAGGAGTGCTTTGTGCAGGGGTCCTCATCAATATAAGAAAATGTGAATAGTAAATAGAATAAGCAGACAAGGACAAGCCACATCCACGTCCCCTATAATCTGTTTAGAGATAGTAATATGAGGTTATTAATTCATTTTATTATTCAGTTTTAGGGAGCTAAATTATTTATAATCACGTCAAATTTTAAAAA
This sequence comes from Melaleuca alternifolia, assembly GCA_019926035.1. Lineage (NCBI taxonomy): Eukaryota > Viridiplantae > Streptophyta > Magnoliopsida > Myrtales > Myrtaceae > Melaleuca > Melaleuca alternifolia. Next base: position 920,155 of record JAGKPW010002417.1, on the reverse strand, counting down.
CCGATTGAGATGAGCTTAATTGGGTTGCGCTTTTCCTCAAAGCCTTAGCACTACAAAGGTTCAATTTAATGATTTACAACTAGATTGGTTCCCGTATAATAAGTTCAAATCTAATAGTGCAACTATCCTAATTATCTATCTAGTTAGTAGTGCGTTACATTTGCCGATGTGGAGCCCAGATGGCCAAAATTTTTACAAAGAGCATATGGATTCGTCCAAGCGAATGCAAAATAAAAAGTTGATAGAACTCCGTGTGTCAACCTTCAAAAGTAGGTCTTGAGAAATAAAGGCTGTTATTGTATAATTGTGTATAGACTCCTCACATTGTTTTTATTTTGGGAAGTTAGGGCATAATTTTATATCAAACATTACTACTTCTCATAAATAAATTTTACACCCAACAACCACCATGATAAGCATAATCAAATTGAGAGGACTTTTCACACACAGAGATATCGTAGGTGAAAATGGAAAAATAACAAAGACAAAAGAAAAGTAACCGCATGCTAAAAATGTGGAATGTGGGAAGATAACCATAATCGAATGGGCTTTTAAGCATTTTGTCCTTTTTGGTCTATTGAGGAAATATTACATGGGGACAAATTTGGGAACAACCTTACAAAGTATCACATATAAAGTCTTCATTTTTTCACAGCATCCAAAAAAATCAAGACCTTTTTCTTTTAAAGAAGGGCTTCTATCATCAACTGAATTAACCATAAGATTATATCTTTTGTCGCCAAAAAGTATTACAAGCAATCTGTATGGATGACTCATATTGACAAGATTGCACGTTAATCTTAATAATAAAAAATTCATTTAGATAAATGGATTCTTAATTTAAAACATCACGTTTAAACAATAGCCGTTTAAATTATTCGAATGTGGTATGGATTGTCACCTTATCTATGTACAAAATGCTTTTTTTAATACCTTTTAATACGACAAAAAAGGTATTGTCAAAAAAAGAAAGCATTATGAACTTTAATACATTAAACTTTGCTTGTGATGTGTAAGACTTTACTATTGAGCACATATATAGCGATATTTGCATTATGTTTCTCACCCAAGGATATACACCACGATGACCGCACCCTAGCATCATGCACTCGGCGATGGACCGGAGGTCCGACACCGTGGCCGTGGAGGCCTCCTCCACTTCGGTGATGGAGTCCCGCGGGGCGCACGCGTCATCGTTGCCGTCATCGCTGTAGACGGAGGTGCTCGACCGAGCGGAGGCGCGGGACGACCGGGCCGAAACCGACTCGGGATCAAGGTGCGCCCGGTTCAGGGAGAACATCTGGTAGAACTCCTTCTGGAGCCTCTTCATGGCGATCTCCTTCATGAACTGCGCATGGACCAGCCGCTCGTCGGAGGCGGAGTTCGCCGACGCCCAAGCGTGCATCGACTTTTGGAGGTTGTCGACGCAGGTGATGAACTCCGCAGCCTCGCGCTTGCTCTCGTAGAAGATTGAGGTCACACGGGCATAGGTCGAGATGTCGGGGTTCCACTCATCAGATTAGGATGCATTGAAATGTGAAACTGGACCAATTCTTCTTCAATTTTCGATTTTATCCCCAAACCATTTGCACCCTAATTGAGGGTGGTTGTGGGAGCTGAAATGGTTTTCTGCAAGCCAGTAAATTGTTCCTTTACTCGAACCCCTCCATCCTTTCGTCCACTGGACAAACATCAAAGTATGCGTAAATAAATGGAAGCAGCTGAACGGGCGCCTCTTTCCTTGCACTGTGAAGAAATATTGCTTACTTTCGCCTCTCCTGAGGCAGTGACCAGTTCAGCAAAGAGTTCTCACTTGTTAAGCTAAAATTGACAACTTTCTTGGCCACGTCCAATTGAACAAGCTTTCCCTTCGCTTCAATTAGCCCTTGTTGCATGAGTATATATACGTGATGTCCCATTGAGAGTTGAAAGAGATATGGAATCTCGATGATTTGCCAATGCAAAGATTATATCGGATATAAAGTTTTGATTATGTTTTGCTCATTGACACATTAGACTTGGGCTAACTTAAACCCTTATATCTAATTAATAGAAATCATTAGTTGAAATTAAGTATCGACTTTTGTCCAAATCCCTTTTTCAAGAAGCTTCTTATTGAAGGTCAGACTGCGGAGGGAGATGGGACATCCTGCCGTGTAATGATTGTCTAGTCAAATTATTGCATCTTCTGGGCATCAAGGGCATAACTTTTTCTACTAGCATAGTTCTATCATGCGAATGAGTACATAAGGTTCATGGGATTGGGGCAATGATGCATCTCTGCCTCCTTCAAAATAATAACTTTAATAATCACGTCATAGTGAACCAAAGTATAGACTCAGAATTATCGATTATAAAACTACAAGTGGTGCCACCAAACTTTTGTGATCATAATACGGACTTGGCAAATAACAAGGTAACTGTAACTCAATCCTCATCTTTTTAGCAAATTGTGATGGATTCTCGAATTCACCGTGCACGATCTATCATATCAAATAGTAACGATGCAATTTTTTTCTCAATATATCCTTGAAGAATGCAAAGCGAATTGTGTGCCCGCACGCATATTTGAACTAGGATTGTATGAATATGAATAACCGTAGTATAAGCATATAGAATGAAAGAACACGACGACATGTACATTCACCTTGATTTTACGTATTTGCTAATTTCAAGATTTATAATATGCAGTCTTAACTACGGGATATGGTGCATAATCGGAATGTCAAGTATCTTAACCTGTCAAATTTTGTGCTCTTGGACTGCACATCTGTGCGCACAATATAATCTCAAAACCAAAGGCATGAGGAGTACTGCAAATGAAGCAAAAAACTCAGAGTTGAAAACAAACAAAAAAATGAGGTAGGCTTTCAAATTAAAGACATGCCACTAATGAATCAATATTGGGAGCTTTCCATGAATATCTTTATAAAAAGACGGCCGCATTATCACTTAAAAAAAAACATAGACATGTCGATTCATATTTATTAACTAATTGAATCCGACTAAATAATATGTTTGGAAATGAGTGACCAACTTTTTATCTCTTGAGAGGTTATGAAATCATGATCCTTAAGCAGACTGCCCCACAGCCAAGATAAGAACGAGGGACTTCTACACAAATCCAGCCATGAAATAGAATGAAAATGGTTGATTTGTTTGCATGTTACTGTTGCTTGATCAGTCACCACCACTGACGATCCACCATCTGGATGTACGAAAATTCTTTAGCAAGGACAATCTGGGAGCTGAGATATGCTTTTTTGTCTGGGAAATAGGTGGCTTTTCTACATTTTACTGTTCCCCGACACCGTCACTGAGGTCTCTCTCCACGTCCTTTCGTCCACCGCGCCTGGAGAGAGAGAGAGAGAGAGACAGAAGGACAGAAAGGCAGCAGAAGAGGGGCAGAGAAAGAGGGATTGAGTGGGAAAAAAGAAGAAGAAAACTCTGTTTTCTCCCCCATTATAAATTCATGCTATTATCTAGAGGCAGCAAAGAGGTTTCGAACCATTTGGTTATAAGATTGAAACATGGCCTTGAGGCAGGATGTGATTTTCAAATATGTAAAAAATGGGGTCCAACAACTCTGTTTTCTCCTCCATTATAAGATTTACACAAGAATGTCAGACACAAATAACAGAGCAACTTTAGAAAATCAACACTAATAATAAAAAAATCAATTCTCTTTCTATCTGCTTCCCTATGCCAACGTCCGTATTTATCGAAACTTTGATCCGCTGTCAAGATATACCTTGGATAGAGAGAATGCTAGGTTTCACGTGACCCCCAGTCTCTAGCCTCACCTTAATGATGTAAGGCTCAACATTTTGTCAACAAAGGAACAAATGAACGGTCACATCTAAAAAATCTCATGGCCAGAGGTACTTTGAGACTTTGTTTGACAAAGGAAGAAGCTCTGCATTGCATCAATCTGAGTGACATGCAAACGGAATTTTTGACCTTTTAGGGTCCCCAAGGTAATTTATAGAAATTCACTCAACCTTGACTTGATATCCTTCCTAACCAAACATAACCCCCCAAACCACCCCCCCCAAAAAAAAAAACACATGCACAACCAAATGGCCTTGAAGAAAAACCTCAAGGCCATGAATTATTAAATTCATGAGGTAGGTTCTCTTTATAATTTAGTTGATAAGGATCGTTTGCATAATGACTACGTAGTTTATGATGAATACTTACATATAAAAATTAACCACATAAATTTAAATTATCCTAAATAAAACAATTTTTTTTGTATAAACACAAAGATATTTACATTCATGGCCCTCGAAAATATCTGCTAGTTTTATGATTTATGATATGCAGCCTTAACTATAGGATAGAGCGCATCATCCGAACGCCATCTATTTTAAAATGTCAAAGTTTGAGCTATTAGACTAAACATCGGGTACATAATATAATCACGAGTCTTAGCCACAGGTACAAGGGATAGAGCGAACTATATAAAAACTCAAGCTAAAAACAAACTGAAAATGCAAGGAAAGCTTTCAAACCTTAAGACATGCCACTAATGGATTAAGGTTGGGATCTTTCCATGAATACCTTCATTTAAGATGGCCACACTACCACTCTAAAGAACAGTCACTCTAGTTCAATTTTGTTGGCTATTTGAATCCTACTAAGATTAATGTGTTTACAAATGAGTGACCAAACATTGCGATAGTGTGACCAACTTATTCACATCACTTCTATAAAATTCAGTTTTATAAATAAATTCGTGTAATTGTGGTATTACTCTTTCTCAATAATATTCAAATGATACATACGAAAAAGAACGAATTTTTTTATATCTTGACTTGTGTCTGGCTAGACACGAAGCTAGACACGAGCTTACTCTATACTCTAGAGTAAGAAGGCATTAGAATTTCGATAATAAGAGTAATCGAAATAGACAACTCAAACAATTGTGAAAATAAGAAAAATAGAAAAGATCGGGTCGACCTTGACCAAAAGCATGGCTTAGGAAAATCATCATGCATGAGTCAAGGATGTTCCCCTCAGCAATCGGAGCCAAATTTTGAAGAAATAAAATGATTTTTTAATCGGATGAACCCAATCCTCATGCGAGCCCAAATGATCCCTCAATTTGGATTAAATGATTTTTAATCGAGACCCCAAGTATCTCCTAACATCAATCTATCTAATTATTTTAATAGTATTTAATTTTCAATATGTGGAAACAGAGTTTCGCATTGAAGGGAGGACATAAAATTAGATGATTAGAAATGATAAGCGCAAATTATTAATTTACATGAAAAATTAAACTTACGGGGTTAAGAAAAATTAAATTTATCTTGTATATATCCTGGTCATTCCGAATATTTTCAAATATACACTTGTAATTTTTTATGCTACCACTATAAACATATATGGCTGGTTAATTCGGATGCAACAATATCTCGTATCACTAATTAGCTCCCTAGATTGAGAAATGTAGAAACCGACTTCATCAAAGTTGTTTGTATTACAAGCAAATTGTACGACAACACGATGCACTGTAAAAAGAATATTCCGACTATTTTCCATTTTTGAGCCATCTCTCCAAAATCTCCTGTAGTCCTCTTTATAGTTTGCATAACCTAGACATACGTAACCCTTGTATCACCAAAGCCTACAAATAATTAAATTTAAGTTTTATTATCTTGTGAAAGAAGCAGGAAATGAGAAGCCAAGACACATCAGAGCTATACAAAAACTTGACGTGAAGATCCCGAATGCGGTTAATATTTCTTCGGCGACGGAAACATTTGGCGGGCTCTACTCTCTCTCGAACCTCGACCAGACCTTTCCTTACGTGATTGAGATCGTGTTTGCCTTCAAAGGCGAAGGGAGGGGAAGGCGTATCACTGCGATCGAGACGATCAGAGAGTTGCTGGCCAAGGCACTGGTCGAGTTTTATCCATTCGCAGGCAGACTTGTCATGGGGAGTGACGGGAAGATGGTGGTGAGATGCACTGCGGAAGGTGTCCCGTTCGTTGAAGCGATGTCGGAGAACGACATTGGAGTGGTCGGCGATATCACCGCCATCGAGCCCACCACCATATTGGAAGTACCTCCGCTAACGGTGCAGGTAACGTTTCTCTTTCTTTTTCTCACCGAAAAATCCGGATAGTTGACGTAAAGTCAGACAAGGAATAGGGGGATTTTTTTTTTTGAGAAAAAGTTTTTTTTTTCAGCCGTCCCATTCAAATTAAACAGCTGAAAAGGGGATAAGTTAATGTTAGGAAATTTTTTTACCTGAAGCATCCATATTAGTAGCGGGTCACACCACATCTGACATACATGTTTAGTTTAGTATGCATATTGATTCATTGAACAACTTCTTGTTATTAGAGGCCCATTTGAATATGACCTACTTCTGGAGATATTTGCTTATAACTTATCATATAATCCAGGTGATGACATTCAAGTGCGGAGGGATAGTCGTTGGCATCGTCATGAATCACGTCGTCGTTGACGGCATAGCCCTGACGGATTTCATAACTTAATGGTCTGACCTGGCTCGAGCCAAGCCACTATCAGTTTTTCCCTTTCTCGACCGATCGGTGTTGTGCCCGAGGCGACCTCATGACGGTATGCTCCGAGAGGTCGGCGGTTCGAAGGCATAGTCAAGCCCTTCTCGTTCGCTGTCCGTACTGTGCACGAGGCGCTCCAAAGCGTCACCGAGAATTACATAAGGTCGGCCATCGACCAGGTTGAGCTGAAAAGGGTCGAGGTCGATTGTGAGGGCAACACTTGCTGCATCAGCAAGTGGAGTCGGCTCCTTTTCTACAAGATGGATTTCGGGTTCGGGAGGCCATTCCAAGTGGCTCCGGCAACGGTCCCGGGCAATGTCATCTTGGTTGCTTCCCAGAGCAGGGAGAGCAACAACTTGGTCGTGTCTCTGGCGCTTCCTCGTGATGCCATGGACGCTTTTTCAAAGTTGATTCAGTATGAGCTCACACTAAAAAGCAAGTTTTAGTCTCATTCATGGATATGAATAGATGTGCATGTTTTCGTAAGACGTGTGGGGTCTAGTTTTTGTGTCTTAAGGAATTCTCTGTTAATCCCCATCACCCTTTTCACACCGATATGATGTTATTGTTTCACTTTTCTAGTTTTGTAGTCTAGGTCGAACAGGTCGAAGCTTGGAGAATCATTGACCTCGACAGATCCTTTCCACAACTTCTCAAGAAACCTTTTGGAATTAATTTTTTTATGCAATAAATCATCATGATCAAACCAAAGTGCATAAAGAAAATGAAGAAACCTAAAAAGTTTTAAATTCTGCAATGTCTACGTAAGATCAGTTTCCGTAAGTGGTGTGCGAGGCCTCCTCTCGTTCTGCTCTGTTTGCTGGTCAGGACGCCCGAAAGTGCATGAATTTTGGTCTTTCCCCCTTCGCCTGCTCCGATCGTCAACGTCGACACCTCCAGGAACTTTGTATCGGATCCGATCACAAACCGAGTTCAAAAAACTCACTCTCATCAAGGTAAATTCCATACGCTCTGTTTCTGCCGCTTATGAGCGAAACAGAGCCCGCGAGCTGTAGCCGATGTTTACGAGTAATTCAGTTCCCATGGAAGCTCTTTTAACAACTCGGACTTGTACTGTTATTTTTATGATAAGATTGCAGCTGAGTCAGAAAAGGGGTGCAATTACAAATAGAAGTGCACTCTCATCCGGTTCATCACTAACAGAGTAGGGGCATGAATCGCTTTTGACTATTGTATGCCCTAAAGAGACGATTCCAATTCAACCCAATCAACGTCGCTTTCAATGAGCACAAGCATACAGACATCCCATTCACTCATGATAACTTTGGCTGGCAAACTTTGGACCAACCAACAGAGAAGTTTGGTACACCGTATTTTCGATAGGCTCTGATGGTCACAGGCCACGGCACGTCCGAATACCAAAGAGTCACAATTTGCCGGTTTTCATGATAGCATGTCTTCATGCATTCACAAGGAACGCTCTGCTCATGAAGACATTTGACCAGCCGATATATGATAATGACATGGGAATGTAAGCTATACTACAGAGAAAGGCAAACGAGATGTACATTCATGCTAGTATTTGCTATAGTTTCCTGATTCCATATTAGCAATCTAACTAGTTTAATAAGAAAGTCTTTAATTATAACTTGCAATCTGAAATCAAAACATCCCAATCCTGTGCTTTTAGACTCTACGACAAGTACGTGTAATCGGCATAGGTACATGCATGAATCTGGTGAATCTCAGAATCAGCAATTGCATTGCGATGTGCATCGAGCAAACATGAAAAGCTGCACCCAATGGATACATATACAAATAAAGCAAGTAATCTTCTTTTCATGGGTAATAAGAAAACAAAAAAACAAAAGACCATCCCTAATAAAAGCGAGCCTTCCGCTTCAGAAATCGGGCGATCTCCATAGCCATCTCCATATCCGGATCCTTCTCGGTCCTCATATCACGGAACCTCGAAAGATCAGAGCAACCACAACTTTGCATACCAAGAAGATCAGCGACACCACGGCACGAACAATCCCACCGGATCCACCCAGTTTCTGTCGCTGCGCTTGGGCTCGGGTTGGACTTTTCCGGCGACGGGCAGGATATCGGACCCTCCTCGGTCCACGGCCTGACCGTCGCTTGATCGGATGGGCCACAGTGAGACGCCGATGGGCAGGCGATCGGACCCTCCTCGGTCCACGGCCTGACCGTCGCTTGATCGGATGGGCCACGGTGAGACGCCGATGGGCAGGCGATCGGACCCTCGCCCCTTTCCCTCTCCTCCGTACACTCTTCGCAGACGATGTAGCTGCCCTTCTCGCCGGCGGCCTTCCCAACGAGGTCGAATCCGTCGCAGGACTCGCGACCCTTCGGGACATTAGAATCTCCTGGCGGGCGTCTCAGCACCGTGGCAAGGTTTTCCGTCGCGTTCTCCGTGGTTGTGGCGAAATCCATCTTGCTGTGGGTGGCTGCAATTTTTATGGCTGAATGACAGATGCAAAAAGTTGAATGAGAGAATTGGTGATCAGTCTATCTATATATACTATCGCAGCAAAGAGTGGAGTCTCTTTAGGTCTCCAACTTCAAGAATGATTCTAGATGAAAGGTAATATATTAATTTTTATTTTTATTTTTATTTATTCCTCTGAATTTGAAATTGTGAAATATTTCAATTTGACTAAAACTAGTGTTGATATCTACATTTTGGGATTTATTGAAATGGTATAAAGCATTTCACATTTTAGATGAAAATTTGAAAAAATTGAAATTTAGATACGGTGATATTCCTTAAAAGATTTAATCAAAATTGTGTTTATCCTTTTTTGAAGGCAGATGAAAATCTCTTAGAAAAAGGATAGGAGAAAAAAAAATTAGGTCAAATCTTTCGGTAAAAAAGATTTGGGAGGGAGCAGGGGTAATCACAAAAACGGTGCCTGCATCCAAGAGGTCAGAAAAAGGCAAAAAAAAAAAAAAGGACAGAAGCAGGAGAAGCATGGGGAGGGGAACCTGAGCGCGAGGAGAGCCAAAAAAGGGAACAAAAAACAGAGAAAAAGGAAGAGGGAGGGGGAGGGGGAACGCTCTCGGGGGTGCAAAGGAAGACAACAACAATGGCGCCGCCTCATCCCTCGCCCACGTTGGCACCCACACCGACTTCGGCGCCATGATCCGCCTCTGCGATGACCAGCACATCGTGGACCTCCAACACCCTCTTCCTCGTCGCCTTCAAGATCCCAATCGGTTGACCATTTAAAATTCTCCGAGAGTCATCTACACATCTTACGACTAAAAATTTAGTACGGGGTCATCATGCAATATATTATCTTAGCATTGGATACATAGTTGATGTTTAGGAGTTTATGTTTGTAATATTTTGAAGGACAATCTTGTCATCATATGCTTGATCTTATTTTATATCAGACCCGGTTTCTTACATGGAGGCAACACTCCATCATTTATTCAACAACAACCTTTGTGGTTCTATTGAAGAAAAAAAGAATAGGAATGAAGGCGAGTGTTGAATAAATTTGATATATATATATATATATATTTATATGTTGATCTGAAAGGCTACCGGAATTAAAGAAGAGAGACCTATATATACTAAGCTCACGCATGAGGTTAAGTTTAAATATTTAAATTTGCATCTTAGAACCCTTAAATAACCAATCACCTTTCAACTGCAGAACAAAACTTAAGTTGGGCTAGAAAGGTAGGGGATCGTTTTCCGAAGAAAAGTGATAACATGATCTAATTGAACTTTAATAATAAAAAATTCTAATTTAGGCGTCACTAATAATGATTATTGCAAATCCTAACGATTTGATTGATTTTGAGTCAAACCCCTGCTCGACTATCTTATCAAATTAAAGTTCAAATTCGCTCAACAAGCTTGTTAGCCTAAGCTCGATTGATTCGTTCATTGCTTTATACCATATTCCTATAGTATGTCTAATGATAGATAATGACATTTTATGAAATTTTTGAACGAAAGTCTGAGATTGGTATCCATCCACTTCGAATATTGATTATTTTTTATTTAATTGAGATGAGCTTGTACTTGTCAAGATCTAGCACTGCCATTTTCGAGAGGGGCCAAGCTCAAACAATGTCATATTAAATTGATCCATACTTGCAGACAATTAATCAATTCAAACATATACAAAGATGAATTGCGCCAACGAAGCAACTCACATTCCACATTTATATCAGTCTGCGATGAAACGTTATTCAATTGCGGATTCCGTAGATGTGACACAACATGATATTGGACATTTTCCAATACAAGCTTAGGTTTTACCTTGAGTTTCTATTGCTCATACCTAAGTCTAATATTTACAGATATCCCCAAAAAAGAGATAAATTAGTCAGATGTGTTGTTGCTATAGGCTTACCAACAATGTGGCGGCCATTTTACTGCATATTTGCTCTAGATCAATATTAGATGGAATTGGGCACATTGCACATGGTCGAGGCAAGACACATTATGTGTTAATTGCCAAACTATTTCTAGAATTCAGAAATTAAAATATAGAGAGTTTCGGATGGATCAATTGTAAATTTTGATAATATCTTTTGTGGCAATTCATTTATTTATGAAATTATTAACATTGGTGTTGAGAGAGAGAGAGAGAGAAGGAGAGAGAACTTAGCTAGCGATAGAGCGAGCTAGACAGAGCCTCGAGCTGATGGGGTGACATGAACACAAACCGGGGCAAAAGATCTTTATCCCTTACTATGCGCATAAAAATTTCTTAGGTTGCATGGAATTCATGAACATAAAATCTTCCTGAATAGGTAAAGAAAAGCAATATAACTTGTATGAATCCCGACCAGTCACGTATTATCTAGAAATTTTTTTATTATGTAGTAAAGATTAAATTAGACCACATTTTCACTTTTACATTAAAAAAAATATACTCCTCCACTTTTCTAACTCCAACTCAACTTTTTGTGGTGTTAACGCTTAATCTTAGATGCAAATTGGGAGTTTCAAACATCAAGCAAGCAAAGTGGTGTTTGAACTGGTAACAACCGATTGTGAGGAGGGCATTTAAAATTTTACACAGTTTAAATTTATGGAAAAAGAATATTATATTTTGTTATGACTTAAGTGGATTTTAGGAGATAAGCAAATAGAAATAAGATATTTATACAAAAAGATTCCATCGAGAAATTTGTCTATTACGACAAATGCCAAATTCACATGTTCATGTGATGGAAAACGAGCAAACCTTGTAACAATGAAAAAAAAATTGATGATTCACATTTAATGAATGTCCTAACGTTCTTCAGGTATCACAAAGCTATATTTACCGCTAACATAATTATGGATGGATGATTAATTAAAATTGCTCCTGAGTTTAATTAAAGATGAGAAATATTTAGTGTGATAAATGATTAAGTGATCAGCGACTTAATCAAAGGGTAAATGATGGAGTACCATCTGAGACAGAGTCCTTTTTATAGCCAAAATCCAAGTATGTGTTTCTCTTTGGTAAACGAAAGTCAAATCAAATAATAAAATATGATGATGTTTGCTTCGGGAGTTCTGGAGGCTCCTTCATCGTTTCTCCTTCAACATCCTCCTCCAGAAACCGTCAATAGCCGCTCCACCATCGTCGATTTCGCTGCCGCGAGGTCTCCTCTCGTTCTGCTCTACTTGCTGGTCAGGACGCCCGAAAGTGCATGAACCTCTTGGTCTTTCCCCCTTCACCTGCTCCGATCGTCGACGTCGACACCTCCAGGAACTTTGTATCGGATCTGATCACCGACCGAGGTACTCGTCCAGGTAAATTCCAAACACTCTGTTTCTGCCGCTTATGAACGAAATAGAGCCCGCGAGCTCCGGCTAATATTTGTGAGTAAACCAGTTGCGATTGAAGCTCTATTGTAATGCTTTTGTTGTGATGATCTGAAAGCAAATCTTTGCTCCTTGATCCAAATGCGTATCACATCTTTGATTAAATGCTCGAACAGGATCAGTCTGCACTTCAATTCAATCCTTAAACCGCAAATCATTATCACGTAAATAGAATTTGACCTTGACTTATTGAACCCTTATTGTGGCCAAATTTATTGGAATTTGACACTCGACGCGCATGAACAGAATCGAGCTTCGAATGTGTATTCTGTTGCGATGGAGTGTGAGATCTCTGCATTTTACTGTTCCCTGACACCGTCACAAAGGTCTCTCCACGTCCTTTCGTCCACCGCCCCCGGAGAGAGAGAGAGAGACAGAAGGACAGAAAGGCAGCGGAAGAGGGGCAGAGAAAGAGGGATTGAGTAGGAAAAAAGAAGAAGAAAAACTCAGTTCGCACAATAAAATTCAACTAATCAATTTTTATGCCAACCTTAACTATCATCTTAGAAAGTGAAATTTCTCCTGAATCCATATATCTGGCGTGAATATTTAAAAATGTTGTGAATAGATTCTAGCCCAAGAAAGAAATATGAATTATTAAATTCATGAGATAGGTTCTCTTTATAATTCAGTTGATAAGAATCGTTTGCATAATGACTACGTAGTTTATGATGAATAATTACATATAAAAATTAACCACATAAATTTAGATTATCCTAAATAAAACCATTTTTTTGTATAAACATTTTTCATATTTACATTCATGGCCCTCGAAAATATCTGCTAGTTTTAGGATTTATAATCATCCGAACGTCATCTATTTTAACATGTCAAAGTTTGAGCTCTTAGACTAAACGTCGGGTACATAATATAATCACAAGCCTTGGCCACTGGTACAAGGGATAGAGCGAACTATAAATAAACTCAAGCTAAAAACAAACTGAAAATGCAAGGAAAGCTTTCAAACCTTAAGACATGCCACTAATGGATTAAGGTTGGGATCTTTCCATGAATACCTTCATTTAAGATGGCCACACTACCACTCTAAAGAACAGTCACTCTAGTTCAATTTTGTCGGCTATTTGAATCCTACTAAGATTAATGCGTTTACAAATGAGTGACCAAACATTGCGATAGTGTCGCCAGCTTATTCACATCACTTCTATAAAATTCAGTTTTATAAATAATTTCGTGTAATTGTGGTATTACTCTTTCTCAATAATATTCAAATGATACATACGAAAAAGAATGAATTTTTTTTTTTTATCTTGACTTGTGTCTAGCTAGACACGAAGCTAGACATGAGCTTACTCTATACTCTAGAGTAAGAAGGCATTAGAATTTCGAAAATAAGAGTAATCGAAATAGACAACTCAAACAATTGTGAAAATAAGAAAAATAGAAAAGATCGGGTTGACCTTGACTAAAAGCATGGCTTAGGAAAATCATCATGCATGAGTGAAGGATGTTCCCCTCAGCAATCGGAGCCAAATTTTGAAGAAATAAAATGATTTTTTAATCACATGAACCCAATCCTCATGCGAGCCCAAATGATCCCTCACTTTGGATTACATGATTTTTAATCGAGACCCCAAGTATCTCCTAACATCAATCTATCTAATTAGTTTAATAGTATTTAATTTTTAATATGTGGAAATAGAGTTTCGCATTGAAGGGAGGACATAAAATTAGATGATTAGAAATGACAAGCGCAAATTATCAATTTACATGAAAAATTACAAAACTTACGGGGTTAAGATTGTGTCACGATGATATTATGACATACACAAATCTTTTATTTTCATAAAAGTTCGAGATACTGGTCTTTTATCTTCGTTTGTATCTTCACCTTCATCATCCTCATCAATTCTTCTGATTTCTCACAAAAGAGACGATTCCAATTTAACCCAATCAACGTTCCTATCAATGAGCACAACTATACAGACATCCCCTTTACTCACGATAACTTTGGCTAACAAACTTTGGACCAACCAACAGAGAAGTTTGCTACACCGTATTTAGGCTCTGATGGTCACAGGTCACGGCATGTCCGAATACCAAAGAGTCACAATTTGCCGGTTTTCATGATAGCATGTCTTCATGCATTCACAAGGAACGCTCTGCTCATGAAGACATTTGACCAGCCGATATATGATTATCACATGAGAATGTAAGCTATACTGCAGAGAAAGGCAAACGAGATGTACATTCATGCTAGTATTTGCTATAGTTTCCTAATTCCATATTAGCAATCTAACTAGTTTAATAAGAAAGTCTTTAATTACAACTTGCAATCTGAAATCAAAACATCCCAATCCTGTGCTTTTAGACTTTACGACAAGTACGTGTAATCGGCATAGGTACATGCATGAATCTGGTGAATCTCATAATCAGCAATTGCATTGCGATGTGCATCGAGCAAACATGAAAAGCTGCACCCAATGGATACATATACAAATAAAGCAAGTAATCTTCTTTTCATGGGTAATAAGAAAACAAAAAAACAAAAGACCATCCCTAATAAAAGCGAGCCTTCCGCTTCAGAAATCGGGCGATCTCCATAGCCATCTCCATATCCGGATCCTTCTCGGTCCTCATATCACGGAACCTCGAAAGATCAGAGCAACCACAACTTTGCATACCAAGAAGATCAGCGACACCACGGCACGAACAATCCCACCGGATCCACCCAGTTTCTGTCGCTGCGCTTGGGCTCGGGTTGGACTTTTCCGGCGACGGGCAGGATATCGGACCCTCCTCGGTCCACGGCCTGACCGTCGCTTGATCGGATGGGCCACGGTGAGATGCCGATGGGCAGGCGATCGGATCCTCGCCCCTTTCCCTCTCCTCCGTACACTCTTCGCAGACGATGTAGCTGCCCTTCTCGCCGATGGCCTTCCCAACGAGGTCGATTCCGTCGCAGGACTCGCGACCCTTCGGGACATTCGAATCTCCTGGCGGGCGTCTCAGCACTGTGGCAAGGTTTTCCATCGCGTTCTCCGTGGTTGTGGCGAAATCCATCTTGCTGTGGGTGGCTGCAATTTTTATGGCTGAATGACAGATGCAAAGAGTCGAATGAGAGCTTTGGTGATCAGTCTATCTATATATACTACCGTAGCAAAGAGTTGAGTCTCTTTCGGTCTCCAACTTCGAGTATGATTCTAGATGAAAGATAATGTATTAATATTTCTTTTAATTTTTATTTATCCCTCTGAATTTGAAATTGTGAAATATTTTAATTTGACTAAAATTAATGTTGATATCTAAATTTTAGGATTTATTTTGCATAAAACATTTCACATTTTAGATGAAATTATGAGCGGTGATTTGGGAAGAAAAATTTGAAAAGAATTAAAATTTAGATATGATAATATTTTTAAAAAAAATTTATTAAAATTATGTTTATCCTTTTTTAAAGGCAGATGAAATCTTTTAGAAAAAGGATAAGATCTTCGCGGTCAATGCGCAGAAGATCTTCGTGCTGGCCATTTGGGGGGAAAGCAGGGGGAATCACAAAAACGGTGCCTGCATCCAAGAGGTCAGAAAAAGAAAAATAAAAAAGGACAGAAGCGGGAGAAGCACGAGGAGGGGACCTGTGCGCGCGGAGAGCATAAAAAGGGAAGAAAAAACAAAGCAAAAAGAAGAGGAAGGGGGAACGCTCTCGAGGGTGGCAAAGGAAGACGACAACAATGGCGTCGCCTGATCCCTCGCCCACGTTGGCACCTTCACCGACGCCGGCGCCATCATCCGCCTCTGCGATGAGCGCATCGCCTACCAGCACATCGTGAACCTCCAACACCCTCTTCCTCGTCGCCTTCAAGATCCCAATCGGTCGATCATTTAAAATTATCCGAGAGTTATCTACACATCTTACGACAAAAAATTTAGTACGGGGTCATCATCAAATATCTTATCTTAGCATTGGATACACAGTTGATGTTTAGGAGTTTATGCTTGTAATATTTTGATTCCTCATTATCATCATCGAATCAAATAGTTACGCATGCATGATGTCCCCCATTCACTAAGAAGGACAATCTTGTCATCGTTTGTTGATCTTATTACTTTCCATCATTTATTCAACGAACAAATCTCACACCAAACGTCATTTGATAAAAGAATACATCTCATACCTAACTCTACAATCCTAGAGTTGAATCTGAGCGCCGATAGCGTAGCTTCACTCTTGAAAGAGTTGCTGTCTCGCAGAATTGATGCACGCGGTACAGTCTGGTTGTTCAAGCATGCCATTACACGCTCCATGGCCAAAACATTGAAAGCCAGAATCGAGAGACGAGCTATAGTAGCTGTACCCATGAGTCACCGTGTTAGCACTCAAGTTGTCTAGGACCGCATTCGTTGTATTTTCATATGGACCGTAAGCGTAATACTGTTGTCCTTTGCAGATTTTAAATATCTCGGTCGTGTCCGGGTCGCCGCTCACCATGGTGCATAGAGAAAGGAACCCGATGATGATGCCCACGATTCCTTGAAACGACGTCAACACGATGTTCTTATACGTGATATGGGTGTGTCTTTACTTGTAGTAAATATTTCTCTAAAGTTTAGTGCAAGCCAGTTTTTGGCTATATAAGGAGGCTAATTACATAGGTTGGGCCGCTGCTCTCATATCATTACGTCAATGCAAATGTCAATGAAATAGGTAACATCGACTATTCCATCTTCTCTCTTGAATACTCTCAGCCGCGAGATTCATGACTTCCTCGATTTACTCTCAGCCACAAGCTGGTAGATGACTAGCACCGTCTCCTTCTTGACGTTGATACCATTCTCGGTGCCCCAAAAACCATCGCGGCTCCTCTGGGTTCCCCCACCTCTTTGTGTTTGCTTCAGCATTACGACGCCCATCTTTGGAACCATCTTTTCACGAGTCAAAGGTTGCGAGGCCCATCTTTGGCTGCGATTTTGCGACTCGATGACTGAATATTGATGGGTTAAGAGTTCGAGTGATGATAGCACTGTCCACTCACTGCATGCATGTATGTATGTATAACACGTTAGGGATTGAAACCCATCTGATCCTGAGTAGGAAATATTTGACGCCGAGTCTTGGTTCTTGTTTAGGAAAGAAAAGGCTGAACTCGATGTCTCTCGCCCACGCTCCCAGGCTCAAAACTCAAAACCCAGTCCAAACAAAAATATCGAAGAAGGAAATCTTTCCTATTCTGCAGTTACTGTAATTGTGGAACTTGACTTGCTTTTTTTCTCTCTCTTGTTTGCTTTTCTACGATCAAAAACTCACCGACCTTTTAGTGCAGCGTATTACATGATGAGGGTGCTTTTAAAGTAATTACTCCATCATCGGTGTGACGGTTCGGTTCAAGTTCGATACTAGCTGAACCAAATCACACTGAAAAAGAAAACAAATTGGAATCATTGAAACCGAATCGAACAGAACTAATAAATAAGCAAAAAGCTAAGTTGTCAATTGTAGCCTGGATTTTTTGCCATATCTTCTACTAATGCATTGTTGATGATCCGTCTTTGAATGTGTATGTTCCTATATCAACAATGCACAAAAACAATAAATCAAATGACTACCTGATTTCAATGTGGTGATCCTAGAGATTTCATCATGCAAAATTTGACAATTTACATTTACGATATGATTATGCATTCAAAGAGTATGAGCAATTCAATAAAGTAAACAAGCTAGATCTCCAAATACGATTAGGTTCAACAAATCTATCTCCACATAAACTCTCAAATAAGTACGGTTAATCCCGAAAATCACTCATTGAATCTTCATCGGATCATGACAAAATTTTGAAAGAGAAGTATTAGCTTTGATAAACTTGATTCGAAACGGAACGAAGCCAAAAACATTGACAGAATCGAGTTTTAGATCTTTTTACGATAATTATATATAACACGGGGTTTAACCAATTCTTTCCACCATGCCTGGATCCAGGCCGAAGTTTCTTGCTGATGGGCGGGCGATTGTACTTGCCTTGGTCCTGAATCCAATTACCACCCTGTCATTTGGGCAAAACTGAAACCCCAACCCATCAGCCCTTTTGAAAATATTAGGTATCGGACCGGTACCACGTTATTTCTATCGGATTCACTCATAAGCTGACACCTGTCAAAGGGGCCCACCATTTTCAAAATTCGTGCACGTCTCTGCAACCTTGGTCTCTCTTCTTTCTCTCTGCTCTTCACGGCCGTGACACCTTTCTCTCGCCTCTCTCTCCGCTCTTCCCCTGAACTAACACATGGCAGCTACGCCGCCTCCCTCCGACGACCGCAATGCCACCACCTCCGATGACCGCAACGCCGTCACCCTCCTACGACGCAACGCCGGCTCCTCCCAATTTGGCGTTTCGGTTTGCGCTCTTCCCTCGACCTAACACACTGCAGCGACGCCGCCTCCCTCCGACGACCGAAAAGCCGTCACCCTACGACGACTCGACTCCGGCTCCTCCCGATTTGGCATTTCGGGAGGAGATGGCAGACGGTGAGGCCCCATAAACCTGCGAATCTCTCTGTACATAACAACAAAGACGCAACAGGCGAGGCCCCATGGAGCTTGCACTTCCCGGTCGATCATCGACGACGCAATCAAAAGTACGACTCCAATGCCGCAGTCGTAGCTACTCAAGGACGCGTCTCAGCTCAGGAGAGAGATGAAGGCCCGACTTAGATCTGGGTTTTGGTTTGCCGTTGTGTTGGTTTGTGTGGGACTGGTGAGCGTCCATGGAGAGAATCGGAGACCCAAGAACGTGCAGGTCGCACTTCGGGCCAAGTGGTCCGGCACTCTGTTGAAAATGATGGGTCCCTCGGATAGGTGTCAGCTTCTGAGTGGATTCGATAGAAATGACGTAGTACCGGTCCGATACCTAATATTTTCTCATAACGCGATGGGAGGGAGCCAAGGTGATCACGAGGATCTAAATCCTTCTTGCGTCTGGCATACACACGTAGACTACAGAAATTTTCAAAGAGAGTGATTTATCGCCCTTGTACAACTCGTAATCGAGGGGGGGATCGCACCAGCCGTTGTCGGATGGATGTGCAAGCCTTCGCTATTACGACACGAGTTATGAGTCACGGCCTACATCGTCCACGGAGGAAGATCGACAGCTGAGGTCGATTTGGGCCACATTACGGTATTGTGCATGATAGACGAATACACCCGCATTTGGAAAGGGACAGTTTCTTTAGTTTTGGGTTGTGGGGATTGTCGCCCCCACATATTTTTTCAGAATCGCTGAATAAATTGAAGGCTTTTGACTTATATTCAAGACTATTTGGGCCTGGAAAATGAATCTTGTCCTCATTGCATTTTCTGAAAAGTTATATAACTGAGGCAATAATGACCATTTTTCATTTTGATTTTCCCCCACAAATTGATGAAGCTCAATGAGCGAGCTTAGAATCATGAAGATCTAGTTGCCAATAAACAAACCAAAGTGATACAATGGCAATTTTATCACTTCTATTTTAGCTCAAGAGCATTGGTTTATCTACTGAAAATAATCATCATATACCGAAGTCTGCCTCCAGCCCACTAACAAAAATTTCTGGATACACCCATGAATTGGCCATAATTTGGTCGGGTTGTGATTACTTGCACAGTCTCAAGTTCATCGACAGTTGAAATCAAAATTTAATGATCCGATTGCAAAAATGTGTTATGTAATTCGATCATCACAATTGATTTACCTTAAAGAAATAGATCTTATTTTTGAAAGTCAATCTTTGCGCATCTAATATTATTCTTTTTAAGTTACGTGTTCTTTTGGATATAGATGGACCTAGCGGCCATTCGTAGTAGCCACTATCACCACCGGAAGTGACTTATCAAAATCAATATCGTCTGCATGTAAAACCTCTAGAATGAGCTACAACAATTCTCATTCAACTGATCTTAATGGAGGAATTATCTGATACTCCGATTTTGCAGCTATCTTATTACCAATCCTGCTATAGTATTTATCGCCATTCAGAAAGAAGAAAAAGAAAAAAAAATGATATCGATGTAATGAAATGAATGTAGCATCAATCAAGAGTCAACCGACAAACGTCAAATTCCAAGACCACAATTTTGCTAAAAGAGTTTATATGGGCTACGGTGGCGTTGCCATGGTGGCTCTCAATCCTGATTCAAATTGCAAATTTTGTTAATTTTTTACCTAATTATGAATTTAGGATAAAATCGCCTCAATTTAAATGACAGAAAAATGTCAACCGCGGTGAACATTTGGCCGGACGGGTGAGCTCAAATCCTCATTTAATTCTGATTTAGCCATTTCATGCTCTTCTTCTCTACACAGTGCGCTCTAAACGTAAAAAAAAAAAAATATATTGTCCCGTTTCAGACTTTTATAACGATTTTTTTAAAATTATGCAATGGTTATTTTAGCAGCAGAAAATGCAAGCACAGTGATCCTGCCCTTGCACGAGGTTAAAATCTCTGGCAGTCCTCAGAAACATAAAATAAGGGTGAGGAGATTCTGATGGTGGGCGCCGTCATCATCATCTTTCTACACGAGGCGAAAATCCCCTTACTCTTTGTTTTCTTGATTTAAGCTTCCATGGATCAAGCTCAATTATATTAACATGGAGGAGCTGCGCTAGAAATCTTTGCACGAAGACATGTGTACTTGGACTTATAAAAGCCTTTGGACTATTATCAAAGAAAAAAAGTTGTTGGATATTTCAATTTTGAAGAGTTTTGATACTTAGAATCATATCTTTCTTGAATTTTCTTTTTTTCACGATCAAAATGGTTTACGCAGAACAGTGATTTTGTAAGATACATCATTATAAGATGATACTTATTTGCAAAATCTCTTTCCTTGAATAAAAAAAGAGGGTTAATCCAAATCCCTTCGTATACAAAGGAACGTAAGTTGTTGCTCTCAAAATCATTAAGATCTTCTTCTTTTTTTTGCGTATCATCTCATCAAATTTGATAAGGCTTTTTTTTTATTGTTGTCAAGTCGCAAATAAGGATTTTTACAATTATATAATGGAGAGATGGTTGTTTACTTATTCATTTATGTGATCTCGTGCACTTAAAATTTATTAACCAAATCAGTCTATCCCAAAATATGCATGGTGGGACTAGGTCAGCTTTTCTCAGGTGAAAATCATATCCTAAGTCTCTCCATTTGACCTCAACCTTCGCGAGCGGGCTTGGGAGGACATATTGCGCATCCACGCCTATAATCAAGTCCAGCGAACACGAGTAAAGTGGCTGGTAACTCCATACATTACATGTAAAAGTTAAGACACTCCATGGAGAGGCTCCAGTCATATATTGAAGAAGCATCAAGATTGTCAATGGGAAAAATCTTCCAAACTCATTTTCACGATAGTGCTATGTATTTAAACTCCATAGAATCACATAAACCTTTCATAGAACAAAATCACTCGTCCTTTCTATTAGGCTTCGACTTTTCTGCTGAAGTCGAGGATATCAAAGGGCCAGAGGTCGATAAGAATATAGTTTCATACCTTGGTCCAAGCCCGAGCACCAAGTTGATCCCGAAACATCCTCGTTGGTGGGCATGATCTGATTATGCAAGCCGACGGAGCAATTTGATCCGAAAGGGAGACTTGCTCCGCTTGATGGACAAGTTTCACACCCCTTAATTACGCAAGTCTCATTGTGGAGGTATGATGTGCTGACTATTAACACATTTTACCTTTCTCATTTTCGCCGCCCCCCCCCCCCGGGCCAAAACTACACTTGCTCTTTATGATTAAAAAAAACCTTGCTCAACTTCTCTATCTTGCAATTAATGAATGTTGGTATTATGATCACTTCATGTTAGCATTGACATTTTATTAACAAATGATAACACGTTGCAATATACGCTATTCTTTACTTTAATAGATCATACTTCCTCCCCAAGATTGTCATAGTTGATCGAGTTGTTGGAGGATTTGAGGTTTGAGAATATGAGATTGCTCGTTTCAATCCTAAATACTATATGCAAGCTGCTCTATGTTGCAACCACCTATGCAAGCCAAAGGCCTAAGCTTAATGGGCTTCTAGATAGATTGATCTCCATGCCCATCCTGAATTAGAAAATTGAATAAGAAAGAAGATAGACGAGACTGCTAATATTACAGGGAAATTTTTTGTATACACTTTTTCCTCATAAACTTAGTAGTTATTATGCAAAAGGTCCTTAACAACTTAATTACTAGGAGAACTTCCCTCACGACATAATTAGTTACAAGTTTTTCTCGGTTAGAAATTAGTATTACCTTTTCAAATAGGCATATTAGATATATCGATTTATGAGCAACTTGACATGCTAATAAAGCAATTTTCGTTTGCAAGTAAATTAAGCAACTTCAAAATTTCCTTTTGAACTGATCTTTTTTGTTTCCGGTTAAATGGATCGTCATGAGGAGCTTTCTGTTAATAGATCCATGAAAACTTGTAAGATAATGCACGGAAAGTCAATACTTATTTTCAACTAATTAGAGATAAGGGTCTAAGTTAGCTCAAGTCTAGCATGCCAACAAGTAGTTCACTATCAAATCCACAATTCTATATATAAATCAATAATACGACCATTTGAGAAATTTGGAGAGAATCAAACAATATTATGAGTACAGTTAGTAAAATCATGTCAAACAATGTGTAATATATAACATGAATAAAGATCTTGATATGGTGAATAGGAAAACTTACTCCCTCAACAGTTGAATCAACAGGACAGGGCCGCAAAGAAGCCCACAAGTGCATACCAAGATTTGGATTTGACAATATTCGTTCCTTACAAGACTCAAGCGAAAAAGAGAATGAAGAAAACGTAAAGCGCCTTGGCAGACGGGAAAAAAGAAGAAGCACCATCAAAGAATTGGAATTTTGATAATGCTTGTTCCTTACTTACAGAATGATTCCGGCGCTTTAATTCAAAATCGATGAATTGATATTATGAAATCTCAGCCGTTGATTATCGACTTTTCCAGTAAAAGGTTGCTGTGTTTCGACGCTTCCCTTCCTTCATCCACTTCTCTCGTGGGTCCATCAATTTGTCTTTTGTCTCCTTTATTTGATAGTACTTATTCCTTCATCCCCTTAGATTCCAAGGGTAACTCATCAAAGACATATCTTGAATTCAAGTACACGAATGCTCTCTATCTCTTGTCTCGTGTTCATGTGTATTGACAAGTTGATGTAGTTAGGGGTAGAAGACAAGAATGATTGGATAAGTTTATAGTCCTTTTATATGGTGGAACATGAAATGTTATGTCAAGTTCTAATATATGAGTACTTGGTATTTACCTCCAATTTTTCTGCTTTTGATAAGTAAAAGAGGAGGAAAGGGCAACCGGCGTCAACAATTCCTCCATTCCAAAACTATGGTAAGGAGGAACGTTCCAAACTTCACCATTGGAACCAAATACCATGCATATGTAAGAAGGCATTTGTCCTGATTCCCAAGTTTAATTAACATTGTTTCTTAATGAAACCACATTCGAGTGATCAAAGACTCTTTTTGTTGGGTTGGGCCAAATATTTCTTAAGACTTCGGTGCTTCTCACTTGGAATAATTTTGATGTCGCTACTGCATTTTTAACAATCAATTGGAAGAAAATGATAACCATGATCATGGCATTAGCAAAAGAATATAAAACACTGTCTAATTTCGAATACGAATTGAAGTTTCAATATGGTAAGTAGAAAAACTTACCGGTTAAGCAGCTGAATCAAGAGGAATGGGGCCTACAGAAAATAACACAGGTGAACAAGGAGATCTGGATATGATAAAGCTTATTCTTTACGCAACTCAAAGCTAAAAGGAGAAAAAAGCAAAAAAGTGAAAAGCCTTAACATTAAGAACTCGTATTCTATATTTTCTTTATCTAAGACATCTTTATGAAAGCAGTTGATTCTGGGAAAGCAGTCATTCATTATCACGAGAACCCCATGATCGAACAATTCATGCAAAAAATGAGGTCGATATGTATTCTTTTGTCCAATGGAGCTCTGTCACTCAGAAGAAAAGTAATGCACGTCGCTCAAGAACAGAAGATACAACAATTTAGCTAGACATTAGATAATGGGGTGTCCCCTCCCCTCTCCAATTCACATTTACTAAAGATGCTTTATAAGAAAAGCTACAAAGACGAAAGCATACATTATTCGAGAATGACTTAGCATCAGGAGCATCGCGCACGTGAGACTTTGTCTATGTTGTGGATATGATAATTATACTTGTTCTTTTTGTTTGTGCCATTGGACCATTACGTAAAGGATGATTCGACATTTTACTACTAAATCTCAGCCATCGATTATCGATTTTTGCAGCAAAAGGAGTTGCTGTATTTCGACGCTACCCTTCTTTATCCACTTCTCTAGTGGCTCCATCAATTTGTCTTGGATGCTCCTCTGAGAATTGCTTCGTTGAACTGAAAGCAAAAATAATTCACGAGGCTAGAAAAGAATTATTCCTCTGGGGAGCCTTCCTTTCCGCCAAAATGTCCTCCACACATAAGTGTCCCCTCAAGCATCAATCCACCCGCCTTATATTTAAAAAAAAATAAAATTGCCTTTTCCATTTTCTCTCAAATCTATAGCCTTGTATCTTTTCTTATTTACTGTAGACCCTTGGCAAGGGATTCTGAGTTAAATCTTCTCACTAACTCTTCTGATTTCAGAAATTTGCTTATACAAGAACATATCTAGAAAAGAAACTGCAACCTATGGATCACAAAAAATGGCTGATTTGTTTCAAATATTGGAGCATGCGTGTGTTTCAGAATATCGAATTACATTTATGTATTCATCGCAATTTTGGCAATAATTTTTCAAAAATATCAAGACTTAATTTGTATTATTCGAATTTGAAGTTTCATGTTTTCGTAGAAGAGGTCGTTCCAACAGGTTAACTTAGCAGGAGATGTGAATTCACATGTAATTCTCTTTATTCATATGGTTATAGACAATGGTTTTGAGACATTAAAATTTATTTGGGTTTTATAGCTAATTGGTTATTTCGCATTTATAATGCTATAACATTTGGGAAACTATTGGGCGAATATTTCATTAAGAACATTTTTTAATTTTTTTTTTTTGGTTTCTCCACACCTGTATAGTTTTTTTTTATATATATTTAAGAACGACAGTTGTTGCTAAACAGAAGGAGGATGGAAGCTCATTTTGGTATTCAATTTGTCGACTATCTAAAATACAATTTTGTGGAGTAAAGAGAATCAACAACTTAGTAAATATGGATTCTATATTGAAAGAATAGTGGCCACTTGTGCTCCGCCTAAGCCGATGATTTGCACTCCTGCTTAGGTAGATCATTCATATAAGATAATATTCGATTTACCCTATATTACCCATTTTAATGATGGTTATGAATGCAATGGGGATAATTACTTTATCGGTCTTCAAATATTAAACAAAGTGTAATTTATGACAGGAATCCAAATTTAATATGGTAAATAGGAAAATTTACTGGCTCAGCAGTTGAATCAATGAGAGGGGCTGCAAAGAAGCATACAAGTGCATGCTGAGATTTGGATTTGACACTATTCGTTCCTTACAAAACTCAAGCAAAAAGGAGAATGAAGAAAATGTAAAGAGCCTTGACAGATGGGGAAAAAGAGCACAATCGAAGATTTGGAATTTTGATAATGCTTGTTCCTTACTTACGGAATGATTCTGGCGCTTAAATTCAACATTGTTGGATTGATATAATCAAAATCTCAGGTTTATTCTTTTCCAGTAAAATAGTTGCTGTGTTTCGACGCTTCCCTTCCTTCATCCACTTCTCTTGTGGGTCAATCAATTTGTCTTTTGACTCCTTTATTTGATAGTACTTATTCCTTCATCCCCTTGGTAAGATCCCAAGTGTAACTCATCAAAGGCATATCTTGAATTCATGTGCACGAATGCTATCTATAGCTTGTCTCTTGTTCTTGTGTATTGACGAGTTGATGTAGATAGGGGCAGAAGACAAGAAGGAATGGATAAGTATATAGTCTTTTTATATGGTGGAATATGAAATATTATGTCTAGTTCTAAAATATGAGTACTTGGTACTTATTTCCAATTTTTATGCTTTTGATAAGTATTAGCGGAGGAAAGGGCAATCAGCGTCAACAATTCCTCTGTTCCAAAACTATGGTAAGGAGGAGCGTTCCAAACTTCACCGTTGAAACTAGATACCATGGATATGAGAAGGCATTCTTTTTTTAATTCCCTAATTTAGTTAATATTATTTGTAAATGAAACCACATTCGAGTGATCAAATTCTATTTTTGTTGGTTTGGGGCGAAAGATTCTCTTAAGGCTTCGGTGCTTCTCACTTAGAATAATTTCAATATAACTACTGCAATGCTAATAATCAATTGAAAGATAATAATAATCATAGTCGTGGCATTAGCAAAAGAATATAAAGCGCTATCCAACTTATAATAGGAATTGATGTTTCAATATGGTAAGTAGGAAAACTTACCGATTAAGCAGCTGAATCAAAAGGATAGGGGCCTATAGAAAAAGCACAAGGGTGAACAAGGAAATCTAGATTTGATAACGCTCGTTCTTTACGCAACTCAAAGCTAAAAGGAGAAACAAAGAAAAAGGTGAAGAGCCTTAATATTCAGAGCCATTATACTATATTTTCTTTTTCTATGGCATCTTTATTAAAAGTATTGATTCCAAGAAAGCAGCCACTTATTATCATGAGAACCCCATGATTGAACCATTCATGCAAAAAAATGCGATAGATATGTATTCTTTTGTCTGATAGAGCTCTGTCATTGGAAATAAGCAATGCACGTCGCTCTGGACCAGAAGATGCAATAATTTGGCTAGACATTAGATAACAGGGTTCTCCGCCCCTCTCGAATCCACTACGAAAAGCTAAAAAGAAGAAAGCATTTATTCGAGAATGGCTTATCATAAGGAGCATCGCACACGAGAGACTTTGTCTACGGTGTGCATCTCATGATTATAATTGTTCGTTCTGCTTGTGCCATTGGACCATTACATAAAAAAACGAGTTGCCATTTTGCTACTAATCTATTTGTTTCACGAAAAATAACTTCCAGAAAAATATTTTCTAGATTTTTCACCGTTCGTTTCATAAATAATAAAATACTCAAGGAAAATATTTTCCACCAATGAAAAAACACATTCAAAAGTGGAGAAAATATTTTTCATTTTTAAAAAAGTGGTCCATCTTCTATTTTTACCTTTAAATATCGCAGCTCGCCCTGACCTTGCCTAAGACCGACGAGCTCAAGGATTGCCTTGGACTGGCGAGTTCATGGCCTTTAGTGGCGAGTTCGTGGTTTCTAGTGCCAAGTCGGGAGCTTGCCAGGGCTTGGCGAGACTTGTTGTTAATGACCAGCTAATGTAGAACAAAGAAAAAAATGAGAGAGAAAAGAAAAAAAAAATTAATTTTAATGTTTTATAATTTTTCTTAGATTTTAAACAAATATCCGAAAATACTATCATTTTTCAAAAAAAAAATGGCTATGAAAGAAATATTCCTCTAGGAAGCCTTCCTTTCCACCAGAATCATTGAAAATAGTCAGGAAAATCCTCTAAAGTTAATTATAGACACCCACCCATTTAGCACCCAATTTAACTTAAATGACATCCTTCTATGTAAGCTGACCAAAATGCATTCAACATTAGTGTCCACTCGAGCATTAATTGACCCGCCTTTTATTTGAAAAAAAAAAAAGAAACTTGCCTTTTCCATTGTCTCTCAAGTCTATATTCTCATTTAAATCTTCTCACTTCCTCTTCTGATTTCAGAATTTTTGTTTATACAATAATTTATCTAAAAAGTAATCTGCAACCAATGAATCACAAAAAAATGGCTGATTTATTTCAAATAATGGAGCATAATCGTGTTTGGCGACATCAAATTGCATTTATGCTTTCATCGAATTTTAGCTATAATATTTCAAAAATATTAAGACCGAATTTGCGGTTCTTAAATTTTTTGCATTCGGAGTTCTTGATTTTGTAGAAGAGGTCGGTTCAACGAGTCAACTTGGCATGAGATGAGATTCATATGAGTTCATACATTAGTGAATGTACAAATAAGTCTCTTTATTCAAATGGTTACAGACAATGGTTTCAAGACATTAACATTTTTGTAGCTGATCGGTTATTCTGCATTTATAATGCTATAAAACTTGGGAAATTATTCGCCAAGTGTTCCATTGTGAACGTTTTTTATTTTTCATATTGGTTTCTCTACATCTGCATAGTTTTTTTTTACGAGCAATAGTTTTTAAGCTCTTTCAAGGACTATTTGTAGACTGATTTGCTAAAGCTCTTTCAAGAACTATCTGTGCAAACTGCTTCGGATTGAGCCAATTACACAGGTCAAAAGCGTGAACTTAAACTGTTCATGAGTCATGCAATATATTTTTATGAGTTTCTATCTAGGTAGTTACATGGGTTCTCATGCCTGTGTCCTTATAAGAGAATTGCTTTTGTTTAGGATAATGCTAACTTTACATCATAAATTTTTTATATGCACCTATTCACCATAAAACTAGGTACTTATTATGCAAAATATCCTTTTCAACTTAATTTCAAAGGGAACGTCCCTCAGGACTTTAATTAGTGACATCATTTTTTTGGGCTGGAAATTAGTCACAAATTTTTCAATTAACCTTAACAGACATAAGTATTTAGGAGCAATTTCACATTCTAATCTAATATATTTGACATAATAATTAAACAACTTCATATTTATTCTGTAAACTGATTTTTTTCCACTTAAAGGGATGCCTTGAGGGGCTTTCTGTCAACAAATCTATGAAAGATAATACATGAAAAGTCGAGGCTTACTTTCAATTAAAGATTAATCTCAATTAAATATAACGGTCTACGTTAGCCAAATTTAATGTAACAATGAGGAGAACATTTCCAAAAACTGCTTTTACCAAAAAATCGAAATCACCCCTCTCTTAAACTCTTAATGGGACATCACATATCCTCACGCAACAAGGGTCAATTGAAGTGAAGGGAAAGCTTGTTCACTTGGGCCTCATCAGGAAAGTGTTGGTTTTGGCTTAATAAGCGGCGACTTTTTGCTTGACTGATCATTGCCTCGGGAGAGGTGAAAGTGGGAAAAGCAATGTTTCTCTACAGTAGGAGGAAAGAAGCACCCGCTCAGTTGTCATACATTTACGTATTCCTAGATGTTTGCCCAGTGACGATGGACGAAAGGACGTGAGGATAGACATCGGTGACGGTGACTAAGCAATTTGATTCCAAATTTTAATGCGTCCAATTCCAATTTTTTTAGGAATTGTCAATTCTGACAAATCGAATTGAAAATCAGGAACCAATTATTCTTATTAATTTATTATAAAATATATTCTTTCCTTTTTCACCTCTTTTGAAAATCTTATTTTTACTGCTTTCTTTTTGGAAAAATTTTATATTCTTGACTCTCTCTTTCACCATTTTGATAGTAATAGGAAGCAATAAAGACGGTGAGGGATTAGAGGGAGGTTGTCCTTGTCCATTAGCCTGCACAAAATACTCCGTTTTTTTGGCAAGACTAAGGAGAGAAATTGCTTGCCGCATGCATAAAGATCTCCCTATCCATCTTCTTTTCGTTTATCTTGTTGATCCTCAATATTGGATACATCGCCACAGAGAATTATTACTCTAGTGAGGACGCATAATAATTACTCAACAAGGGTTGGATCACTAAGACCTTAACCTCCATATGCAAATATAAGTAAAGTGATTAAGATGCATCATAGTGAATTTTAATAAGCCAAATAATCTTACGACAATAAGGCAACACAGTAACCAACATCTGTTCAAGGAATAGGGTGCAGTCATCTCAGTGTATATCCTTGGATGAGAAAGAGAATGGAAATATCACTATATATGGGTGTTATATATCACAAGCAAAGTTCAACGTATCAAAGTTTGTAACGGTTTCGACAAATCAAAGTTCGTAAAGTGTTAAATTAATGATTCATTTTTTTAAGAAAAATTATTTTTGAAGAACGTTTTTGGATATTCAGATGTTTGGATGACGGAAAATAAATTGTTCTACCAAAAATGTTTTTCATGATTTGAAAACAGTGAGTTTAGATTTTATGTTATGTGTTTTGGACTTTTTGTTATTTATTTTATTTTACATGTTCTTCTTTTACAAGATTATCTAATTGACAAATGCGAAATCTTCATTTTTGTTGGCGTTCACTTTCATTTTATGAAACCCCAAAAAAAAATGTTTATTCCTTGAACTCGAGATAGGATAAGTTTTAGAGTTTATAGGATATATTCTAAATTACAAAAACTGAGAACCATTCCAAGTAGGTTTCACATTGGATCCATATTCTCATGTAAAGTATGTATAATAATCATTTTATTTTTAAATAAAAATTCTAGCATATTTTCTTAATAGAAAAGCGCATGACGACACAAAATATATTTTTCTAGAATAGTAATTTTTAATAGATCTTCTTTACATCAATTCTCACCGCCGACGGCGGGCTGTTACGGCTGGCAGCGAGCGACAGTAAGCAGCAGTGAGCGGCAATGGTCAGAGCAGACTGCCCCACCGTGTCTACACTTGATGGGATCCCCTCATTGCTCTCTCTCTCTCTCTTTCTCTCAAGGGCAGAAGACTCGGGACTCAGTAACTCAGGAAGAAATTTAAAATGATGGGGAGATCCGGGAGGAGACAGTGAAAGTGACACTTGACTGAAGATGAAATAATAACACTTCCCAAGTGCAGCTCCATCCATAGCCATCTCATCTCCACTTTCTTTTTTGGGGTTTTCGAGTCATTCTCAAAATTTTAAAGCTAGTATTAAAACTCAGCCGTTTATCGTACACTTTTCCAGCAAAGGGTTGCTGTTTTTCGACGCTCCCCGTCCTTAGAAAAAAAATAAAAAAGAAAGAAAAATTAGATTTATGATTTATGAAAATCCACGTAACTTGGTTGTTAATAATTGTATGTTTTTGAAAATTTTTAGAACTGATTGGTGATGACTGCAATATTTGAATGTAAAAGACTCGTAATGGACAGAAGCATACAAAAGAAAGATAGACTCGTAGTGGAATGAAAGACCATGAAACAATGTTAGTGGTGACTCTCTAGTAGCGGAAAGACGTGGAGATAGACATTGTTGATGGTGTCTGGTCAAGAAAAGGAACAGTAAAATGCAGAAAAGCCATTAATTTCCATGTCTAAATGGTGGTCCATCAGTGGTGGTGAACCGTGACTGATCAGGGAAAAGTAAATTGCCAAAAAATCAATCATTTTGATTCTATTTCCATAGCTGGATTTTTTTAAAAGTCCATCGTTCTTATCTTGATGACAGCGACCGACGTGTACAGCATTTGTTTTTGGCCAATGACGACGTGGGGTAGTTTGCTTACCATTCGACTTCTCCTAGTGTAGCGCCATCCAGATACCCATTTCTTCCTCGGGATATCAGTCATTTCTTATAGTCAAGGTCAAGCTAATCTTTTCTTTTTTTTCTTATTCTTACAGTAATTTGAGTCGAAATAGCACCTGTTTTTTATATTGAAATGTCTTTTCGATCTAGAGTTTATAGTAACTTAATGTCTAGCTAGGCGCCAATCAAGATATAAGCTTGTAATTCTTTTACACACACAACGGTCCAATATTATCAAGAAAGAGTAATATTACAACTATTATAGTTGATTATAAAACTGATTTATGGAATTGATGTGAATAAATTGGTTGGACTATCTCATGACTTGGTCAATCATTTCCTTACGCATTATTTGGTCGGATTCAATTAGCCAACAAATGTGAATATGCACATCCAGTTTTTAAAGTGGTGATGCAACCATCTTATATAGAAGATATTTGTGGAAAGATCCCAAGCTTATTTTATCAGTGGCTTGTCTTCAAATTTGAAAGCTTGCCTCGTACCTTTTTTCTTTTAACTCGAGTTTTTCTTTTTCATTTGCTGGATCCCTTATTCCTATGACAAAGACTTGAAATTATATTATGTATGCGATTTATAGTCCAAGAGCACAAATTTTGACAGGTTAAGATAATCAACACTTGAATTGTGCAGTTTATCATGTAGTTAAAACCACAGATTATAACTCTTGAAATTAGCAAATACGATCAAGTGTCATGAATTTACATATATTTGTGTTCTCTCATTCTATATGCTTATACTATAGTCTTTCAATTTCATACATTCCTAGTTCAAATATGCATGCGGGCAAACGATTCTATTTGCATTCTTCAAGGAAATTTTGAGGAAAAATTATTGCATTGTAATTGCTAGATATTTAGATAGATCGTGCACGGTGAAGCCGAGAAACCATCACAATTCGTAAAAAAGAAAAGGATTGAATTACATTTACTTAGAAGTTCGCATCCAACAATTCCAATTGGAGTTCCCTTGAAGGCAACAATTACTCTTAACAATTTGCTTGATTATAAGATTACTTCTATATCTTAAATAAGATGTCATTCATCCGCGCAAAGAGCGAGATATTGTCCTAATCAGGAATTGTCAATTAACGGGGGAGGAAAGTACGGAAGGATGGACTAGGAACAGTGCATTGGCGGTGGCAAAGGATGAAAGGGTGGACAACTCATCAATGTCTGTCCATTAGCGGTGGAGGTGGTGGAGGAAAGGATGCAGACATGGACATTGGCGATGGTGACCGGTCCGATAAAGGTGCAATAATTCAGAAAAATCATCCTCTTTTGTGCCTAAGGAGTTGACTGATGTTTAGTTAAGGCCTAACTAAGGTTAGGTTAACGAGCTCCGTGTTCCCCAGCCATCTCCTTTTTCTTTTATCTCATGGTTTGGGTCTTTCCTAGAAAATCACCACGTCTTGAGAATCATAATTCTCAATAAATCACTTAAGTTTCATAATTTTTTTTAAATGTTGACCCAAGTGTCAGGTATTCAATAGGGCACGACAGTTAGGAGGAACACTTTCAAAAAGCTATTATACTCAAGTAAAAAGAAAAAATATTTAATATTTAAGTGAGCATCATATAAAAATGAGTATACTTAATATGCCACTTTCTAGAGATCTTTAATAGCAAAATATGCAAGGAATTATGATAGTTTGCTCGTTAGGTCCAAGCACGCTTCATGTAGCATGCGATCACTTGCTTTAGTTATAAACTTTTCCAGCAAAAAGTTGCTGCGTTTGAAACTCTCGGTCTATACTTTCGTTTTCTACGACATCTTTATTAAAGTTTTTATATCCAAGAAAGCAGTCGTAAGTTATCACCACAATCCCATGATTGAATCATGCATGTAAAAGTTGGGTCCATGTGTACCGTTTGTCTTATAAAGCTCTGTTGTGCATTATCATATTGCGATCTATTAACGGGCTAAGCACAATGCTTGGCTTGCCCGAGGTCGTCCAGACTTAGAAGATTAATAATAAGACAGTGACAAAATCAGTCCCAGATGATGCAATAATTTGACAAGGCATTGGCTAATGGAATACCCCATCTCCCTCTCAAGTCCACATTTAATAAATATACTTATACAAAGCTAAAAAGGACGAAAGCCTTGATTGTTCGAAAGAGGCTTAGCATAAGGAGCATCAAACACGAGAGATTTTGGCCACAATGTGGACATAAATCAACACATTAACGGCATGCCATGGTAATAATCGATACTTGATAAAATTTTTGCTCCTTAAGTAAGGGAATGATTTGACAACAACACTCAAGAACTCCTAGTCTATACTCCCGTCGTCTTTAACGTCCTTAGTAAAATTATTGATGTCCAAGAAAAGTAGCCATGCATTATTACCCCAATCACCATTCATGCAAAAAATGGGGTCTACATGCATTCTTTTGTCGCTCATTGGAAAAAGCATGTGCATGTGGCTCAAGTCCAGAGGATGCAATAATTTGACTAAATTCTAGATATTGAGGTGCCCCCACGCCTTCTGGAGTCCCATGCATTCTTCATTTTTTTTATGCACTTTGGTTTGATCATGTTGATTTATTACATAATAAAAATTAAAATCCAAAAAGTTTCTTGAGAAGTTGTGGAAACGATCTTTCTAGGCTTTGGCCTAGACATAACTCGACTAGACATTAGATAAATGTATTGTTCTCAGTCACAACTCTCTCTAAGGCCACATTTAATAAAGATGGGGCTAGATCCACTCCTACCACAATCATTGATAATTTGAGGCTTTAGCCACTCCTCCAAGTAACAATGTTTCTTATAAAAGAACAAATAGTGTCATTATCATACAATTTTAATCCATGCCACACTTTCGCACTTACATGTAGCACGATTGGCCGTAATTAGGTTGACGTAGATGCATAAAATAAATCAGGCAAACCTTGATCGAAAGGATTTAATCACACTTTCTTCAAACAGATGGGATTAAATTGATTTAATTGAAAGATTAAGAATTCAATTACATTTTATAAATATATGTTTAGTATCGATCATGCAACTTTCTTAGCAATACTAAAACATCAGTATCTCGAACTTTGATGAAAATAAAAGATCCATGTATGTCACAATATCATGGAGACACAATCTTAACTCCGTAAGTTTCGTAATCTTTCATGTAAATTGATAATTTGCACTTGTCAATTCTAATTATCTAATTTTGTGTCCTCCCTTCATTGTGAAACTCTAGTTCCACATATTAAAAATTCGATGCTATAAAAATAATTTAATAGATTGATATTAGGAGATATTTGGGGTCTCGATTGAAAATCATGTAATCAAAAGTGTGAGATCATTTGGACATGCCTGAGGATTGGGTTCATGCAATTAAAAAATCATTTTGTTTTCTTCAAAATTTGGCTCCGATTGCTGCAGGGAACATCCTTCACTCATGCATGCTGATCTTCCTAAGCCATGCTTTTAGTCAAGATCGAGCCGATCTTTTCTATTTTTCTTATTTTCACAATCATTTGAGTGGAAATAGCTCATCTATTTCGATTACTCTTATTTTCAAAATTATAATACCTTCTTACTCTAGAGTTTAGAGTAAGCTCGTATCTAGCCATATGCTAGTCAAGATAAAAGTTTTTTATTTTTTTTTCGCATGTATCATTTGAATATTATTGAGAAAGAGTAATACTACACCTCTAAGAATTAGCTTCTAAAACTAAATTTTATAGGAGTCATGTGAATAAGCTGATCAAGCAATCACATTGTTTGGTCAATAATTTCTAAACGCATTATTCTTAGTAGGATTCAAATAGTCGACAAATTTGAACCAGAGCGACCGTTTTTAAGAGTGGTAGTGCTGCAATCTTATATGAAAGTATCAATAGTGGCATGTCTTAAGATTTGAGAGCTTGCCTTGCATTTTCAATTTGTTTTTAGCTTGAGCTTTTATCTAGTTCGAACTTAGCTTTATCCCTTGTAAGTTGTACCTGTGGCTAAGACTTGCAATTATATTATGTACCTGATGTTTGGTATAAGAGCCCAAATTTTGACAGGTTAAGATAGATGACGTTCAGATGATGCACTCTATCCTATAGTTAAGGCTGTAGATTATAAAATCCTAAAACTAGCAAATATAGCCAAGGGCCGTGAATCTAAATATCTTTGTGTTATACAAAAAATGGAGTTATTTAGGATGAAGCTAACTTTACGTGATTAATTTTATATGCAATTTTTCATCATAAACTGCATAGTCATTAGTCAAAAGATCATTATCAATTGAAATATCAAGAGAACCTACCTCGTGAACTTAATAAGTCATATTGTTTTTTTGGGCTAGAAACTATTCGCAACATCTTCAAATATTCATAACAAATATATGGATTCAAGAGAAATTTCACTTTCTAATATGATATTTATGGTTGGCATAGAAATTGATCAACTTGAATTTACTGTGTGAACTGAGTTTTTCTTTTTTCCTGCTCAATCCCTATTTCTCTTCCCCTCTTCCGCTGCCTTTCTGTCTGTCCGTGTCTCTCTCTATGGGCGGTGGATGAAAGGACGAGGAAAGAGCCCTTAGCGATGTGATGGTGTCAGGTCAAGTAAAGGAACGGTAAAATGCAGAAAAGCCATCCATTTCCACGAGGACTTGTCGACCATATCTCAGCTCCCAGACTGCCCTAGCTAAAGAATATTTCGTACATCCAGATGGTGGATCGTCAGTGTTGGTGACTGATCAAGGAACAGTAACATGCATAAAATCATCCATTCATTCTATTTCCATGGCTGGATTTGTGTTGAAGTCCCTCGTTCTTATTTTGGCTGGGTGGCAGTTTGCTTGCCATTCAACTTCCCCATGTGGAGCTCCAAATCCACGTATCAATTCTTAAATTTGTAAATCGTTGGATCACTAGTATTGAAACTCATCAATTTATTATGAAAATTTTCCTGCAAATATTTTTGTTTCTCAACCCTTCCCATCCTTAGATAAAATTAAAAGTGAAAGAAAATTTGGGTCTATAAATTATGGGAACCCACATAATTTTTCTTGTCAATAACCGTATGCTCTTGAAAATTTTTAAAACCGATTCATGATGACTGCAATATTTAATAAATAATTGTTAAAAGTAAAAGGCTCCAAACAAATCCAACCATTTGAAAGAGAAGAGAGGAAACTCTAATTGGAGAAAGACGGACCATGAAACAATGTTACACGGTGACTCAAAATGGGTTCCTATTTTAATTTTGTCCTGTAAAGAGTAGCAGTATTAAAATTTCCTTAATAAAAATGTTACTTCTATATTTCAAGAATGATTTCATTGACCTGTGCAAGGAGCGAGATTAGGACTTGTACCTAATCAGCATTTGTCCGTTAATGGTGGAGAAAATGGTGAAATTATAATTTGCGCTTGTCAATTTTGATCGTCTAATTTTATGTCCTTTCTTCACCATGAAATTTTAGTTCGATATTTTAAAAACCCCACGATAATAAAATAATTAGATAGAGTGATAGTGGGGAGATATTTGAATCTCAAGTAAAAATAAAAAAATACAAAGGTTGGGATCATTTGGGCTCTCACGAGGGCTGGTCATTCAATTAATAAACCATTTTGTTTCTTCAAAATTTGGCTCCGTTGGCGACAAGGAGTATCCACTCATGCGTCATGGTTCTCCAAAGTCATGGTT
Source organism: Melaleuca alternifolia (assembly GCA_019926035.1). Lineage (NCBI taxonomy): Eukaryota > Viridiplantae > Streptophyta > Magnoliopsida > Myrtales > Myrtaceae > Melaleuca > Melaleuca alternifolia. The sequence goes on along the minus strand of JAGKPW010002417.1, from coordinate 882,733 downwards.
ATGGTCAAGGTCAAGCTGATTTTTTCTCTTCGTTTTTTCCCCTTTTTTTTACTATAGTTTGAGTCGAAATTACAAGCGTAAGCGCCAGGTCAGTTGTCATGCATTCTCGTACACTTAGACTATGTGTCCAGCTGTGGCAGTGGACGAAAGGACGTCGGGATGGACATTGATGACGGTGACAAATCAAGTAAAGAAACAGTGAAATGCAGAAAAGCCATCCATCTCTAGAAGAGTTAAGAGAGACTCGTCACGTTGAAGGCCAAACTCTAATCGTCGATAATTTTATATTTTTTGAAAAAAATTAAAATGGATTTGTGATGATAACTGCAATATTCGAACAATTAGTGTTAAAAATAAAAGGCTCCAAACTGGTCCGGATCCATGGCAGGGGATGCTCCCTGACATGGAGGGTCATCCGATGTTCATCGGACGGTTTTTTTGGAAAAAGTTTTTTTTTTCAGCATCAGACGGCTGGAACCAGGGAGATGTCATCGGATCCATTTCCTCCAAGCTGATCCAAGCATTTGAAAGAGAAGAAGTATTTGTCCAAAAAAACAGAAAGAAAGAAACAATACTAGTGTCTCCTCTTTTTTCCTCGTTATTTGGATCGGTGCTGGAGAATCATCCCTTTATATGTTCATTGACCGGTGTTTACGTATAAAAAATATCTATTTAAGTATTATAATTTTTAATTAGACACTTAAATTATTTTAGATTGTCATCTCTAGTGCTAAAAAGTTGGTCAATCATTTCCAAACGAATTATTTAGTTGGATGCAATTAGCCAATAAATGTGAATCGACACTTCTATTTGTTTTAAGTGGTGACGCGTTCATCTTATACAAAGATAATCACGGAAAGCTCCCGAGATTAATTCATCAGTGGCATGTCTCCAAATTCGAAAGCATGCCTCATATTATTGTTTGTTTACAGCTCAGAGTTTTTTGCTTCGTTTGCAGTATCCCTCATGCCTTTGGTTAAGACTCGAGATTATATTGTGCATGCATATGTGTAGTCCAAGAGCACAAATTTTGATAGGTTAAGATAATTGACATTCGGATTATACACCCTACCATGTAGTTAAGACTGCAGGTTATAACTCCTGAAATTAGCAAATACGTTAAAGCAAGGTGAATATACATATTGTTGTGTTCTTCATTCTATATGCTTTTGCTGTGGTCATCCATATACACACATTCCTAGTTCGAATACACACATGAGCAAACAATTCTCTTTGCATTCTTCAAGGATATACTAAGAAAATAATTGCATCGTAACTATATGGTATTCAGATAGATCGTACACGATGAAGCCATTAACTCATCACAATTTGCCAAAAAAAAAGGACTAAATTACATTTACCTTGTTGTCCGCCAAGTCCGTGTTACGATCATAAAAGTTTGGTGGGGCCACTTATAGTTTTATAAGCGATGTTTTTTCTTTTTCTCGCATCTTGATCTTTTATTGGTTATTAATTAGATCACTATCTTTAGAAATAGAAGTTATTTAAAATATCTGAGTTTCCATAAAAGACAAGCCTTACAATAATGGTGATGATTTGATGATGGTAGTCGGAATTCTGAGTCTACACTTTGGTTCACTTTGACATCATTATTAAAGTTATTATTTTGAAGAAGGCAGAGATGCATCATTGCCCCGATCCATGATCGAACCATGCATTAAAAAATGGGGTCCATATGTACTCATTCGCATAATAGAGCTTTGCTAGTAGAAAAAGTTATGCCCGTGAGGCCCAGAGGATGCAATAATTTGACTAGACATTACGTGGCAGGATGTCCCATCTCCCTCCTCAGTCTGAGCTTCAATGAGGAAGCTTTTTGAAAAGAGTAAATGGACAAAAGTGGAGCATCGAACCCTAGATATTTTGGCGCCAAATGTGGAAAAAAAAAATCGATAGATTAATGATAAGCGAAAGATGGTTATGATGATATCTTTGGCAGCAAAATATGCAATGAAAACACGAAAGTTTGATTGTTAGGTCTAAGAACGCTTTATTCTGCATGCAACCACTCTAGACACTATCAACTTTTTTCCAGCAAAACGTCGTATTTTTATGCAGCCCTTCCTTGTTCTTTTTTGTGCTCAAGTCTCTCTGCCTTCTTTGTCTGTCATCGTTCTAGCCCTTTCTTCTTCTAGGCACAACCATTCTTCCTCCTTTTATCAACATCTGCTCCTCTTTGTCAATTCTCTCTCTGTCTCTCTGTTTTTTCTTTCTCAGAAGAAAAATAAAGAAAATTGTCAATCAAAATTGCCATTTAAGAATAATAGGAAAATTTTACATTATAATTTATAGAAGTGCAACAACAGAAGGACATTAACAAAATTTCAACTGTAACGTCATATGGAAATTTATGATAATCATTTCGCATTGTAATCTAATAATTATGGCTGCATAATAAATTAACAACTTTAGTTTCGTTTTGCGAACTCAGTTTATTTTTTCCTTTTCAATAAAGGGGTGTCTTTCTACTGACAAGTTTGTGAAAAATAAAAATATAGAAATTCAAGACTTATTTTCGACTAATGATTTATATTAATTAGATTTAAAAGTCTAAGTTAACTTAAGTCTAATATGTCAATAAGCAGAACGTAATAAAAAATTGCTATCCAATATATAATCTCTGCATGGGCAAATCATTGAGATCCCCCCTCTCTTTCGACTCTTAATGGGACGTGACATATACTCACGCAACAAGGGCTAATTCTTTTTTTTTAACGGCAGTGAAGGGAAAGCTCGTTCATTTGGACGTCGTCAAGCTCGTTCATATAGGTTGCTTGTAATACTTTTTAGCGACAAAAGATCTAATCTTTTAGTTAATTCAGTTGACGAGTAGAAGCCCTTTATGGATGCTGTGGAAAAATTAAAACTTTATATGTAATACTTTGTAGGGTTGTTCCCAAATTTGTCCCCATGTAATATTTCTTAAAGAGACCAAAAAGGACAAAATGCTAAAAAACCCATTCTGTTAAAATTTTCTTCCCACATTCCAAATTTTTAGCTTGTGGTTACTTTTCCATTTTCACTTGCGGCATCTCTCCGTATGAAAAGTCCTCTCAATTTGATTATGCTTATCACGGTGGTTGTTGGGTGGAAAATTTGTTTATGAGAAGTAGTAATGTTTGATATAAAATTATGCACTAACTTCCCAAATAAAATCAATGTGAGAGTCTATATATAATTATACAATAACAGTCTCTACTACTTAAGGCCTGCCTTTAGGGTCGACACATAAAGATCTACCAATTTTTTATTTTGCAATTGCTTGGATGAATCAGTACGCTCTTCATAATGTGGCCATCTAGGCTCCACATTGGCCAATGTAACACACTACTAACTAGATAGATAATTAGGATAATTGCACAATTAGACTTGAACTTACTATATGGAAACCAATCCCGTAGTAAATCATGTAAATGGACCAATGTAGTCCTAAATCTTTGAAGAAAAGTGCAACCCGGTTATTTTGGCCAAGTCATGCTTGATTTATCCGATGTGGTAATCCAGTCAAATTTGGCAATTCTCCATATAAGGGCTCAACGAAATGATGCCGTTTTTCTTATGATTATGTTGAATCTTTTTCACATAGTTACATTTTATGTTTGAGCTTGTAATCAAAATAGGTTGGATATGATTTCGGTGGAAACCCACAAAGACCGGTGTAGAGTTGGGTTTTGATGTTTTAAACTCATCTCAATCGGTTTTTTAAATTTGAAGTGATTATATATAATTTAGCTCCCTAAAACTGAATTGAAAAATGAATAAATAACCTCATGTTACTATCTCTGAACAGATCGTATGGGACGTGGACGTGGATGTGGCCTGTCCTTGACTGCTTGTTCTCTTTATTAATCACGTTTTCTTATATTGAAGATGACCCTGCATAAAGCACGTTCTTAGACGGGCACTAATTTAAGTGGAGTTATTTTGTTAATTTGACAGCTGGTAATTATATTTATTTTCATTTTTCAATTTTGGGAAAAGAAATCAAGCGAGGAGACTGTATCCAATTTGTGACTCGTTACTTTTACAATTTCCTCGCACCTAATCAAGGTTTGTGCTTCAGCGGTGGATGCACAGACAGGTCGGTGATGGTGACTGGTATTTTCCTATTTAAATCTTTGGTCAGTGTTCAGTTCAGTTCGTCTGCACTCAAAACGCTGCTTCGTTGTTGCTTCCTTCGTCCTCAGTTGCACTCGTATACCTTGGCCGCGTTCCTCTCCCACGGTTCTTACTCCGTTTTGCACTTTCCCTTCATTTGCACCCAAATATCTGTTTCGTTCTTGCATCCCCTTCCTTCATCCTCATCTGCGCTCGAATCTCTTGGCCTTCTTCGTCTCCCGCCGTTCTAGCTCTGTTTCGTCTTCCCCTCATTTGTAATCAAATCTCTCTTTCATTCTTGTTCCCCTTTCTTCGTTCCCCTTTCTTCGTCCTCTTTTGCCCTCAAATCTCTCGGCCTTCTTCTTCTCCCACCGTTCTTGCTCCGTTGTGCTCTTCCCCTCAATTGCACTCAACTCTCTGTTTTGTTCTTGCTCCCCTTCCTTCGTCCTCATCTGCACTCAAATCTCTTGGCCTTCTTCGTCTCTCACCGTTCTTGCTCTGTTTCTCTCTTCCCCTCATTTGCACTCAAAATCTCTCTTTTTTCTTGCTCCCTTCCTTGGTCCTCTGTTGCACTCAAATTTCTTGGCCATCTCCCAACGTCCTTGCTCTGTTTTGCTCTTCCCCTCATTTGCACTTAAATTTCTGTTTCGTTCTTGCTCCCCTTCCTTCATCCTCACCTGCACTCAAATCTCTTGGCCTTCTTCGTCTCCCATCGTTCTTGTTCTGTTTCGCTCTTCTCCTCCGCACAAACGTTCTTCTTCCTCGGCTTCTTCTTCATTATCGGCTGCTTTCATCGCCTTCTCTCCTTCCCTCCCTCCCTCCCTCTCTGTTTTCGCGCTCTTTGTTTCTACGACAAAAAATCAAAGAAAAATGTGTCCCGATTCTGTATTTTCTACTGCATGGGATGCCTTCAAGATCGTGTTTGTTTTTGTTAAGCATCAATTCGAATACGTCAAGTGCTCCGAGGAATACGCCGACGGTCTTCGGAGGGAAGTCGAGAATCTGAAGTACGAGGCTGACAAGGTCCGCGAGGACGCGAAAGTGGCCGAAAACAACCTTCGTAATATTCACGAATGGGTCAAGAACTTTCTGCCAAGTGCTGAGAAGACCTTGAACGAGGCAAAAGATCTGTTGGGCGAATTCGAAAATATGAGCAAGACTTGCTGCCGCGGGACTCTTCCCGACCCCATTTGTCGCTGTCGGTTTAGCAGGAAGGCTAAGCACATGACCAATGACATTAAGAATCTCATTCGAGAAATCGGAGGGAAGGAGATCTCCATTGGCCGTCCTGCTCCAGGTGACGTCGCTGCCCGGATAGAAGGCAAAGCCACTTCTTTAGCCTCAACATCGATTAAGGTTGGGGACGATGGTGTCTCCGATTCCAGAGCTTCTGTCATGCAGAAGATCATGGATGCACTCGCCGATGACACGAAGAGCATGGTCGGTGTTTATGGGATGGGCGGGGTCGGCAAGTCGACCCTTTTGGTGGATGTCGAAAGGAGGATACTACGCGAAAAGGAGAAGTTGTTTGACAGGATCGCTAAGGCCGACGTGTCGCAAAATCCGGACATCAAAACGATTCAAAAAGAGATTGCGCACTGTTTGGGCCTTAGTACCATAAAGGAAGAAGAGGACGTCAAATTGCGCGCGAAGTCTCTGCTCGAGAGGTTGGAAGATGAGGAAAGGAGCAAAAGGAAGGTCCTCATAATATTAGACGACCTGTGGGAACAGCTCGACTTGAAATTAGTCGGCATTCCTTGCGGACACAACAACAGAGTCAAAGGATGCAAGCTGTTGATGACGGCGAGAGATCAAAATGTTTTGGAAAGGGAAATGCTCTGTGACGTTGCCTTCCACCTTGATTTCCTGAATCACGAAGAGGCAAAAGCACTGTTCGAGGCGACGGTGCGAGACAAAGTTGGAGTTGAGTTAGAACCCTTGGTGGAGAAAGCACTCAGAATATGTGGAGGTTTGCCTTTCCTAATTCTTGTAATAGCAAAGCTATTTATAAACACCACTTACTCTGAATGCAAAAATGAATTGAATGAAATTTTGAACGGAGTAGCTGGTGAAAAGATAGAGAGGACATTGCGATTAAGTTATAACCGTTTAAAAACGGAGGAGCAGTTGTTGTTACGACTCTGTGCTGTTTTTGGTGTCCCTAAACCCTCTCTTGAAAATTTGGTGAGTTACGGCGTGGGTTTGGGATTATTTGGACAAGATAAGAGCATGAAAGATGCTAGAGAAATGTTGGGCAAACTGATTCGTACTCTTCAAGCCTCCTCCCTGTTGTTACATAGCGGAGAAGATGATGGTTTCAAGATACACGACTTGGTTCGTATGTTTGTAGCTTCAATCGTTTCAAGAGATCACCCTCTTCTCGTGTTGAAAGATGAGTCAGTTGCAGAGTTGTGGAAGGACAAGGTCAAAAGTTGTGGGGTGATATGCATTCCCTACGTTAGCTTGGAGGAACTTCCTGAACAATTAGATTGCCCTGATTTGGAGATCTTTATGCTGTTCAACACCAATAATTCTCTTGAGGTCCCAGATTCATATTTCAACTCTATGAGAAATCTCATGGTCTTAGATCTTATGAGGATACGTCTCAGTCCTTCGCCTTCGCCGTTCCAATCCTTGGAGAAGTTACACACCCTGTGTCTTTGTAACTGTTCGTTAGAAAATGTGGCCATTCTTGGCGAGCTAAAAGAGCTACAAATTCTCCGCATTATAAACTCTAACCTGCATCATTTGCCACAAGAAATAGGACAATTGGTAAAGCTGAGGTTGTTAGAGTTGAAATATTGTCAACAACTTGAGACAATTGAGCCAGGTGTGCTTGGAAGCTTGACCAAATTGGAGGAGTTGTATATGGAGAATATCTCTCTCAAATGGAATGCTATGGGTCAAATGCCGCCAACTAATGCTAGTCTTATAGAGTTGAATAACATGAAGAATCTTTGCACTCTATATGTATCCATTCCCGATCCCAGTGTGCTCCCACAGGATCTAAACTTCAAGCGGTTGACGAAGTACATAATCAAAATAGGTAAGCCGTGGCGCTGGTCAAGGGGTGAAGGATCAAACACATTGGACCTCCAATTGGATCGAAAAAGTGATGTACTTCGAAAAGGATGTATACAAAGTATCTTAGGCAAAATCGAAGATCTGTATTTGCAGGATTTAAATGGAAGTGAGCAAAGTATTTGTGCGTTATCCCAGAAAGGCTTTCCAGAATTAAAGCATCTAGAGGTCGTGAATAGTCTCTCCGTCCATTACATCCTCCAATCGCAATCCCATGCAAATTTTGAGAAGTTGGAGTCGTTAATTCTCGATAGTCTCGTCAGATTAGAGAAGATATGCTACGGCCCTATATCCGCCAAGTCCTTTGGTGCATTAAAAGAAGTACGAGTCCATAGATGTCACAAGATGGAAGTATTATTTCCTTTTTTAGTGGTGAGAGGACTTCCACAGCTAGAAGAGATTGCAGTTGATGATTGCAAGTCAATGTGCGGGATCGTAGAAGTTGATGATCGTGGCAAATTGGAGTTGCCTAAGTTGCGTGTATTGAAATTGCAGAACTTGCCAAATATCAAGAGTTTCTTTACCGACGGAACGGCTTTTTCGAGTAGGACATCGGACGACCAAGTTGGCACTCCAGTTGCATTCTTCAATGGACAACAGGTAACTCTCTATTAAAAGAGTATTAATTATTTTTTAATTTTTCCTTCATTTGCTAACTAGATGTAACTCAGATTATGATGCCTATTCACTTTGTTATTTTCAGTTTATTTTCTTCCTAATTGCCTTGTGCGTTCATGCCTTCCCTGTAATTAGCTAAAGCAATCTTCCGTTTCTCTTAATTAAGTAGAAATCCAACTAATTGGATGAAATTATGTCAGTTTAGTTTGTGATAGATTTCGAGTTGTTTTAAGGTAGTGTGTCTGAGTATGGCTTATCTTCTTCCTAGGCTTTGAGCTTTCGTGAAGAGAGCTCGCTTTCGAAGACAATGGAACTAAATCGGAGAAATTTTTGCAAAGAGCTTTTGCGGATTTGCCTTTTTCCGTTTTTCTATCCCTAGTAATCTTGTCGGGGGTGACTGTAGTCGAATCAATGAACACAAAGAAGTTAAAACTTGTTGTATGGACGGCAGCAATGGTTGATGCTAATAGGTAGATGGGAAATTGCGATGAAATTTGTGGATGAAAGATAGTTATAGCAATGAACTTTTGAAAAGGACTAATTTCTCTTTATAAAAAAAGAAAAAGAAAAGAAAAGAACAAAAAAAGGAGAAGGAAATAAATCTTTCCATTGCAATCAGGGACAATTGGGTCTCTTCACCTTAAATGCAGTGTTTTTAGACATGGAGGCTGTGGATTTAGACTCAACCCTAAGGAAATGACAATAACGAGGACGGATAACTAAAAAAAGATTATGAGCACCTTATAGGAATTAATTGTACCTCATAGTAAACTACATGAGTGCTAATTCTTAATGACTTGGGAAACTGCAAGCACAATCTAATCGGTACATCCCTTGTTATATTGTAAATAAGAGGTGAAGTTCATTACTTGTCTTTTGGGGTCGGATAATTACCTTTTGTAGTTTAAATTAGCTTTTGTTCATCAACAAATTATCGTGAATGCAAAAATAGTCCTAGAGGTTTTAAATTATCTTGCTTGTAAGTTTCGTTCGGTGAGCATTGACAATAACCTGCGCAAGAGACTAATGCAATTATATGATTGCCATAGGAAGCTTTATCTCTTTTAATCACTCCATCAAAAGGAATCTGAGCCCTCTCTGTCGCCAAACTAAGCAATATCCCTTGGGTCTTGAGCTTCGTAAATCACCCTGTTTAGTTTTTATATGATTTGCAAGAACACTCTTATTTAACTTTTGTTTCAGAAATAAAATACATTTTACAAATTAGCCAGTTTATACGAGTCATCTAGTTCTAATGGTGATTACCCTTATGACACGCATCTTGTTTCCTTACATATTTACTTTCCCCATTCTTAATCAACTTAGAAAAGCATATTGTGATTTCATAAAAGAATTTCATCCATAGTTTAAGTTAACTAACCATCTCTATTTGACTTAACGATGTATACTAGCTATTTCATTCTGAGCTAGCAAAAATATTGCAAAGTGTGCTTTGAATTTCCTATATTCGGATACTGGAGAGAGGAATAGATTTTATTTAAATGGAGGATGTGTGATTGTTATGTGCACATGTCCAAATTATCATTTTACCTATTATCAACAGAATCTTATTGTAATTATTATTTTTCTTTTGTCTCCAATATATCCAATAGCCTTCTCGTCCTAGAACCCTCGATATTAGTCTGTAGTTTTTTTTGGCTATTTTTTAGTTTATTTTTTCGTTTTCCTTTGGCGCGCTTAAGACAAAATCACCAATTTTGTGAATATATTATTTATATCTTGATACTCATGGGTCATGAATTTGTAATTTAACTGAATCGCCAATTTCATGGCCATACTGATGAAACTATTGTCAAATAAATAAAATACACTTCACAGAAATTTAAGTTGTGGACCCCACTTCAAACCCCCACCCTTTTTCCTCCCGTGCTTTGAGGTTCCATGGAGAGAGCTGGCTTTCAATGACAATAGAGGAAATAAATTGGGACTGTCTGCAAGGGCTTTTGACTGTGTAGGGTTTTAAATATTCATTAAGAATTAATCTTGCATAATTACTTTATTAGAGTGATTGTGTAAGTGAAGTAATTTCTGATCTTTTGACATTTCCATTGAATTTAGTTATCAAACCTTGTTATTATGCACCGAATGTATAATATAGGTGACTCTTACAAACTAATACGAAGAATGGGAAGGAGGACTGGGCTTTGAAATAAAAGCAACTATGCTAATCTAATTGAGGCAACTCTTTTGTTTATTGTATTTAAATAAGCACTTAGGCATTGCATGGGTCCCATGATTATCAAAGTACAGAATTTTTGGCATGTTCATGCACGCATATATTTTAGATAGATGCATTTAGACGTACATTTGATATCACAAACACCAACTTGTGTTTGATATCCTGTTGTAGTGGTTATTGATAGTAAATTACTAACATTAAAGAGAAGTTAGAAAACTAAGGACAAACAACTGGCCAGTTAAGGAAAGTGCACGGCTATTTTGTCTAACAGAAATTGCCTTGGCGGCTATTTCATTGACCCGATAAGTTTGCCGTTTTATAGTGTGGCGGGGCGCGATCGTCATAGAAGTAAGTTGATGGTGGGGCCCAAGACTCCTGCAATATGTCATGTTCCCCAGCAATAAAGAGTCATGAAAAATTTAAGATGTGGGTCCCATAAGGTAGTGTGTTTATGGGAGCAATCGTTGATGGCAAGGTAGATAGGAAATCGCGATCAACTTTGTGAATGAAGGATAGTTATAGCAATGAATTTTTGGAAAGGACTAATTACTCTTTACAAAATATAAAAGAAAAATAAAAGAAAAAAGGAAATAAAGCTTCCTTTGCAATCAGGGACAATTGGGTCTCTTCACCTTAAATACAATGGTTTTGGACATGGATGCTGTGGATTTAGACTCACCCTTAAGGAAATGACAATAACGAGGACGATTAATTAAAAAAAACATTATATGAGCTTCCCTTGTAGGAAGTAATTGTGCCTTATAGTTATAGTAAACTAAATGAGTGCTAATTCTTTATGACTTAGGAAACTGCAAGCAAAATCTAATCGGTGCATCTCTTGTTATATTGTAAATGAATTGTAAAGCTCATTACTTGTCTTTGGGGGTTGTATAATTCTCTTTTGTACTGTAAATTATCTTTTTTTTCATCATAAATATTTGTGAATGCAAGAATAGTCCTAGAGGTTTTAAGTTAACTTGCTCGTAAGTTTCCTTCGGTGAGCATTGATAATAACCTGCATGAGAGACTAATGGAATTATATGATTGCTGTCGGAGGCCTTACTCTCTTTTAATTACTCTAGCTAAAGGAATCTGAGCCCTATCCGTCGCCAAACTGAGCAAGATCTCTTGGCTCCATGGCTTTGTAAATCACCCTGTTTAGTTTTTATATGATTTGCAAGACCATTCTTATAAAACTTTTTGTCAAAGAAATAAAATACGTTAGGCTAATCAGCCACTTTATTCAAGTTGTCTGACTTCCCTAGTTGACAATGGAAAAACGTTTCAATGGAAAATGAAATAAGTAGTTTACAATTCTTTCACCTAAAATGTTTCTTACATAGCTAAAGAGGCTACGAAAATGAGCCTTTTCGTAGGATTAATACGTTGACTTTCTTATATACTTTTAACCTTCTACATTGATATATGTAGAATTATTTTCGATAATTTGACTCAAGTATATTTATAATGTAGCATTGGCATATGACTATTGGATCTTCTCGCACTTATAAAACACCAACGAATTTTAAATGAAAATTCCATAAATCAATTATATCTAGTTCTTTCGAGTGTCAAACGATGTAAGTAAGATTTGTTCATTCCAACCGAGCAAAGATCTGTTCATTCGAATCGAGCAATCCCTTTTTCTTAGCCTATCTTTTTAACTGCTTTAGAGTGATATAACATTGATTTGGGGCATTTAGTATTAGATTATATCGCACCTGCTACAGTGGTACACCATTTGATGGTTAATCTCAATCTCTCAATTATTTTCTTTCTAATGGCTTATATTCTTCCTCAAGCGATCCTAAACCGCATTCTTCTTTAACTATATTAGTTCAATGACTTTTGGTTCTAATGGCGATTACCCATGTGACACGCTTCTTGTTTCTTTAAATATTTAATTTCCTCATTCTTAATAAATTTAGAAAAGCATAATGCGATTTCATAAAAGAATTTCATCCATATTTTAAGTTAACTAACCATCTCTATTTGATGTAATGATGTATACTAGCTATTTCATTCTAAGCTAGGAAAAAAATTACAAAGTTTGCTTTGAATTTCCTATATTTGGATACTGAAGAGAGGAATAGATTTTATTTTAAATAGGGGATGTGTGATTGTTACGGGCATATGTCCAAATTATCATTTTGCCTATCATCAACAAAATCTTATTGTAATTATTTTTTTTTTGGGTAAATAATTATTATTTTTCTTTTGTCTCCAATATATCCAATAGCCTTCTCGTTCTAGAGCCCTCGATATTAGTATGGAGTTTTTTTTTGGGGGCTATTTTTTAGTTTATTCTTTCGTTTTCCTTTGGTGCAGTTACGAGAAAAGCACCAATTTTGTGAATTTATTATTTAGATCTTGACACTCATCTATATTTACTTCTTCAAAGTTCATGAATTTGTAATGTAATTGAATCACCAATTTCGTGGCCATTCTAATGAAATTGAATTTAATTGAATTTCCTATATTGGGATTTTGGAGAGTGATAGATTTTATTTAAGTTTGGCATCTATCATGGTTATATAAGCATATCCAAATTATGGTTTTGCCCATTATCAATATAATCTGGTCATAATTCTTATTTTTCTGTTTGTCTCCAGTAATTCCAATAGCCTTCTTGCTTATTAGATGAGTAATTGTCATTAACATGGAGATTTTTTTGTTTATTCTTTTTTTTTACTTTCGTGTACTTACAATGGAATGGCCAAATCCATGAATTCGTTATTTTCATCTTGGCACTCATCTATATTTACATCTTCAAAGTTCATGAATTCATAATTTAATTGAATCACAGATTTAGTGGGCATTTTGATGAAATTATGGTCCAAGAAATATGTTACATTTTGCGGATGAACCATTTTAGTTGAGTCGTGTGACTTATCGAGTGGAAAGTAGAAAAATGTTGAAATGGAAAAGGAAAAAGTAATTTACAGGCGTGTCCACTTTAACTGAACTAAGAGCAATATAGGCCGTTCACCTAAATTGTTGTGTATGCAGTTAAATAGGCTCCAAAATGGGCATTTCGTATGATTAATACTTTGATTTTCTAAGATACTCTTAATCTTCTGTAATAAGATATTTAGGTGTTGGATTGTCCAGCACGTGGTAAAAAAAAGATAATGAATCTTAAGAAGGAAAAGTTAATCTATTGATGAGATATTGAGTTCTTTCAAGTGTGGAATGATGTAATTAAGATTTGTTCATTTGATGCTTGCAATTCCATTTTTAATTGCTTTCTGCCAGCATAACTTTTTAATTGCTTCAGAGTGATATAAGATTATTTTGAGGTATTCGGTGTTAGATAAAATCGCACCTCCTACTGCAGTGCAACATTTGATGGTTGATTGGTAGATTTTTTTTAATCTCAATCTCTCTACCGTTTCCTTATTCAATGGTTGATTATATGATAAATTACCATTGTGCCCAATGTTGATAGAATCTGGTCAAAAGTCTTGCCATTTGGTTTTGTCTCCAATAATTCCAATTGCCTTCTCGTCCTAGAGTCATTGACATTAGTAGGGAGAATGTCTTTTACTAGATTTTTTCATTTTTTTTTCTTTTATTCAACTTAAGACGGACTCACCAATCCCGCGTTTTCGTAATTTACATCTTGGCAGTCATCTATATTTACATCACGGAAGTTCATGTATTCGTAATTTAAGAGAATCAACTATTTTGTGTGCAAATACCGCAGGTTACCTTTCCTAGCTTGGAGGAATTAATTCTAAGTGGCTTCAATAACATTGAGATGATATGGGACAGTCAAGTTGCTGCGGATTCTTTCCATACTTTAAAATCCCTTAGAGTGGATAAATGCAATAGGCTAAATCGCATATGGCATAATGAACTCCTCTGTCAAGTAAGATTCCCCTATCCACGTTCTATTCACATTTCTGGCTGCAAGAGCCTCGCCTCTTTATTTCCAGCCTCGGTAGTCAGAGACCTAATCCAACTCGAGGAGTTGACAATCGATGATTGTGGCATTGTGGAACTCATCGAGAAGGAAGAAGGATTAGTTCCCGGGGTTGTGCTCCGAAGTTAGCCTCCCTTAAGCTTATGAATCTGACAGAGTTGAAGTGCGCCTATGCCGGAACACATGCTTTACATTGGCCGGCATTGAAGACCTTGAAGGTGCAAGGATGTAACAAAGTGGAGATACTTGCTTCCCAACCTGAGAACAAGATGCCACTTCAGAAACGACCTCTCTTCTTGATAGAAAAGGTATGACGCATGATTATTTTTTTTTGCTTTGACGGTGAACAGTTGAAGTGATGATTAGGGTTATAGTCAAACATCTGTTACAAGTAGCTCTAGATACAAAGATATAAACTATATGACTCTCCTTAAATAGATAGAAAAATTACGACTTCGAAAATGTTCTTTAAGTATTGATCAAATGTTCATGTCGATGTCTGATATATGATCCCCCTTAAATAAAAATACAGGCAAATTCAAAATTATTTAGTACTCTCTTATGGATTACAGAGTCTGACAATGGCATCGGTATGTTCTCTAATTTGAACTCTATAAAGGTGACAATATTATGCTGATCACAGAAGGATGAGACATTTTCCTTGACATCAAATACACGACTAAGTTTGATTTGATTATGTTGGGAAATCAACTAAATTGAAGAGGGAAAGATGTGGTTTAAATTTAGAATGTGCGAGAGAACAATCCAATTGCTATAGGTGCATACGCAAACTGCCATCTTGCCGTGCATATATTTTGAACTTTTTGGACCGAAATTTGAGGTGGAAAGTGCTGTTGAAGGAGATATTCTTCGCATGGAATGATGCTTGCTCACTAATCAAAGTAAGCTCTACAATGCAAAGTTATTTCTTAAGGAAAGACGAGAAATTAGAAACCACACTAATATGGAGGTTTTTGTACTCCATTATTTTGTATTTCCCTTTGTGCAACTTAACAATCGCCCTCTCCCCTTGGCACTCATCTATATTTACATCTTGTAGATTCATGAATGAGTAATTTAATTGAATAACCAATTCCATGAGTGAATACCTCAGGATGCCTTTTCGAGATTGGAGACATTAGAAATCATTGGCTTGGATGACCGCCGGTTTATTTTTTTCCCATCCATGGTTGAATCTCTCTCGCAAGTAAGAGATCTAACCATATCAAAGTGCAATAAGATGGAGGCAATCATTATGGAGGAGGAAGGGTTGGGATTGGAAACAACAGAAACTCTAGCATCCGCAATGGAAAGTGAAGTTGCATTCCATCAATTGAAATATATAAAGCTTGATGGGTTAAGAGAGTTGAGATGTTTCAGCTCAGGTAGATACAATTTGCTGTTTCCTCTCTTGGAAGATGTCATTGTGGGTGAATGTCCCAACATGAATTTTTTCTTTGAGGGACAAATAGAGGCACCAAATCTGAAGAGAGTACAAGCAATTCCAAAGGAATTTTCTGAATCAACAGAGCACCAGAATTTTTGGAAGGGAAACCTCAACATCGCCATCCAAAATATGTTTGAAGATATGGTATGCGTTAGTTATCGAATTGTGTAATTGGATGATTTTGATCACTAACAGAGTAATTGTCTTTTGCTGAGTAGAAGTTAACATTTAATGGTGCTTTTTTGACAGGGTACGTTTGCTTCAGTAAAGAAAATGAGGCTATTTGAAATCCCAGAGCTGATTGGAAAATGGCATGGTGAACTCAATCCCATCAAGTCATATTGGCAATTAGATTCTCTGATTGTAAATAATTGTCCATCATTTGTTAACGCTATCCCACCCAAATTGATGCTTACTTTAGACAATTTGAGCTCATTGCAAGTTGACTGGTGCGAGTTGCTAGAAGAAATATTCAATCTTGAAGGGCTGGAGGTTATGGAAAACACTCGAGTGTTGCCTCGGTTACAGACTTTGACATTGGGCGATTTGCCAAAGTTGAGGCAACTATGGAACAAAGATCTTCAAGGAATGTTGCGCTTCAATTCTCTAACTAGGCTAACCCTTTATACATGCCGCAACTTGAGACATGCTTTTGTTCCGTCGATGGTTCAGTGCGTTGCTAGTCTCAAGTGGATGGGAATAGAGGAGTGTGGTCAGATGGAAAAGGTGATCGCAGAAGAAGAAGGGCAGGGAAGCGCAGTAGAGAAGGTTACATTCCCAAAACTTCGGAGTATATGGCTGGAGCGCTTGCCCAATTTGACTAGCTTCGTCTCGGGGAAGAATCATATGCTGGAATGTCCCGAATTGAGAGGGCTGCGCATTGCCCACTGCTCCAATATGAGAAGTTTGACTAGCGGCCCTTCTCTTTTCACTCCAGAGGTCAGTCTTTCAAACAAATGCAATTTTGGCATTTCATTTGGATCATATTCTCGTAAAATTGCACAATGCACAGGAATGTGCCATGTGCGGACAAAAATGCTCAATATAGATGTTCGTAACATCAATCATCAATGCTTTCCTCAAATATAACGGAGATGTGTTTTTCATACCTAAACAAAGATAAACAGAATATTTACCTCTTCACAGGAGTCCGTAATCACATTTGTAAATTTTAAATGCAGAACAATTTAGGTATCGGCAAATGTGTATAAATTCAAAATCATCTAATTTTAAGTAAATTTCTAACAACTGGCAACATTCCCGTGCTTTGCACGGATCTATGTACATAGTCTTTTAAGATTTAATGAAAAGATTAATAATTTCCTGATCCTCAGCAAAAATATATATTAATTGAAGGCCTCCATATCTTTTTAGGAGTGTTAGTCTTGTGTCAGCTTGTAAAATCATATCGTGCGCAATACTTTAGAATTAACCAGAGAGATTCTTAAATTTTTTATCGCAATAACCATATAAAAACATTTGTGTTCTACAATTTGAACTATAAAGCACAAACATAGAATATCATCTAAAAATGGCAAAAAAAGATATTCGTACTGCCACACCTCATGTTTTCTTGCGTAGAAGAAAACTGCATTTTTTCTGTCGAAGATGAAGAAAAGGGGAAAAGAAAACTTCATAATTGTGAAAATCCAGTTCGCAAATTGCATAGCAATTTACAGCTCATTGCACCATAATCTTCTTTCTAATCAATGAAATCACAATTCAAGAATTAAGTTTTCTTGAAGAAGGTAAACTGAAAACCAACTGCGAGTTCAAGTTGAAGCAAATAAAATTAAGAAATTGGAAAAAAAAATAATGTCTCTCTCTTTATCTGGAGTGCTGCAAATTTCGGTAATGATCGCATGCAACTTCGTAGAAGGCTAGTTATTCTTGGAGAAGACTAGTTACTCTTTAAAAAAATAAAGTCGGGCACTTGAGTCCATCTACACTTTCCAAGATCTCATCTATCTTCCTGAAGGAAGGTTTAATCTATTTTATTAACTCTAGCTAAAGGAATGTAAGCCCTCTCCATCGCCAAATTGAGTAAGATCTTTGGGGTCCAGAGTTTTGTAAATCACCCTATTTAATTTTTTATATGATTTGCAAGACCATTCTTAGTAAGCTTATGTTAAAGAAATATAACTATTGGATCTTCTCGCACTTATAGAAAATCAATAAATTTTAAAAGGAAATTCGAAAAATCGATAATATCTAGTTCTTTCAAGTGTATAATGATGTAAGATTTATCCATTCGAGCCAAACAATTCCTTTTTCTTAGCCTAACTTTTTAATTGCTTTAGAGTGATATAGCATTGATTTGAGGCCTTTATCAAAAAAAAAAAAACATTGATTTGAGGCACTTTGTATTATATGAGATGACACTTGTTACTATAGTGCACCATTTGATGGTTGATTGGTTGTTTTTTTTTTTTTTAAATCTGAATCTCATTATGATTATTTTTCTAATGGCTAATATTTTTTCTCAAGCGATCCCCGAGCTGCATTCTTCTTTTTACTACATCAATTCGGTGACTTTTAGTTCTGATGGTGATTTACCGTTTCGACATCCTTCTTGTTTCTTTAAATATATAAATTCTTCATGCTTAATCAATTTACAAAAGCATAATGCGACTTCATTGAAGAATTTGATCCATATTTTAACTCAAATAACCATCTCTAAGTAAATTAACCGTTACTACATATACTATCTATTTCATTCCAAGCTAGCAAAAACAGCACAAAGTGCACTTTGAATTTCTTATATTGGAATTCCAGAGGGATGGATTTTATTTAAGTTTGGCATCCATGATGGTTATATAAGCATATATCCAAATTATGGTTTTGCCCACAATCAATAGAATCTGGTCATAATTCTTATTTTCATGTTGTCTCCAGTAATTCCAATAGCCTTCTTATCCTAGACTGATCGAGATTAGCGTGGAGATTTTTTTTTTGGCTTTTTTTTGTTTTTTTTTTTGGTACTTTCATGCACTTCAAATAGAATCGCCAATTCCGTGAATTCGTTATTTATATTTGCCAATTCCTTATACCTTCAAATTTCATGAATTCATAATTTAACCGAATGACAGATTTTGTGGGCATTTTGATGAAAGTAGAGTCAAAGAAATGAATTACATTTCGGAGAAGATTGGTTAGTCTTTAAAAAAGAAAAATGAAAGACAGAAAATAAAGCTTTTACTTGTAATTAGGGACAATTGGATCTTTTGTGTCAGACATGCGACAGACACGATTAGACACATCCCTTAAGAAAATGACGACGACAGGGACGATTAGTTGGGGTCAAGTTATATGGGCTTACCTTTTGGGAAACAATTGAGCTTGAAAGTACTTTTTACTTGATGGGTAACTAATTTCCCTTGTCATTACTAAACTGAATGAGCGCTAATTCTTAGTGACTTTAATTTTCATTATTGTTAGGAAACTACTTAATTTCTATTATTCTTAATCTCTCTACAAAAGCATAATGCGATTTCATTAAAGAATTTCATCCGTATTTTAAGTTAACTAACCATCTCTAAGTGACTTAATGATGTATACAAGCTATCTCATTCTGAGCTAGCCAAAAAAGCACAAAGTGCGCTTTGAATTTCCTATGTTCGGACATTGGAGAGAGGGAAAGATTTTATTCAAGTCTGGGATTTGTAATTGGTATATGTGCATGTCCAAATTATCATTTTGCCTATTATCAATAGAATATTATTGTAATAATTGTTTTTCTTTTGTCTCCAGTATATCCAATCTCGTCCTAGATCCCTCGATATTAGTATGGAGTTTTTTTTGGCTATTTTTTAGTTTGTTCTTCCATTTTGCTTTTGTGCACTTAAGAGAAAATCACCATTTTTCTGAATACGTTATTTATTTATTGGCACTCATCTATATTTTCATCTTGAAAGTTCAAGAATTTGTAATTTAACTGAATCACGAATTTCGCAGCTATTATGATGAAACTATTGTCAAAGGAATAAAATACATTTCACAGAAACTTAATTTGTGGACCCCACTTTAAACCCCCGACCTTTCTTTCTGCCATGCTTTGAGGTTCAATGGAGAGAGTTTGCTTTCAATGACGATAGAGGAAATAGATTGGTACTGTCTGCAATGAGGCTTTGGGGCTGTTAACTATATAGGGTGCTAAATATTCATAAAAAAATAATCTTGCATAAGTATTTGATTATTGTTGTCGTCGTTATTATTATTATTATTATTATTATTATTATTATTATTATTGTCGTCATAAAACCTAGAACTGCAAAGATCTATGAGATTATAATGAATCTCTTCCGACATTGTAAAGTGGTCAAATAAAGAAACAATCTGAGTTTGACTCGTCAGGGATGACAATAGTCCAATGAACAAAACATGGATAAGTTAAACTTGTTGTATAGATGGGAGTGACGGGTGATGGAGAGGTAGATGGGAGATCGCGAGCAACTTTGCAGATGAAGGATTTTCTGGAGGCATTGGATTCTTGGAGAAGATTAGTTAGTCTTTAAAAAGAAAAATGAAAGAAAATAAAGCTTTTAATTGTAATCAGGGACAATTGGATTTTTTCACCTAAATTTTGCGGTGCCAGACATGCAAGCTACACGTTTAGACTCATCCCTTAAGAAAATGACGACAACGGAGACGATTAGTTTGGATTGGGTTATTTACTTAGCTTGAAAGTACTTTTTGCTTCAGGGGTAACTTATTTCCTTTGTCATTACTTAACTGAATGAGTGCTAATTCTTGGTGACTGTAATTTCCATCGTTGTTAGGAAACTACAAACGATTCCTAAAGGTTGTTGTTTGGGGTCGTATAATTCCCTTTTGTATAGTAAAGTAGCTGTTGTTTATAATAAGTTTTTGTGAGTGCAAAAATTATCCTAAGGTTTGTAAATTATATTGCTTGTACATTTCCTCAGGTAAGCATTTACAATAATTTGCTACAGCATATAAAGTTCCTGCCTGTCCTTTGTAATTGTAAATTCTGTTGTGGATGGATCTGTCAGGTTTCGTTCCCATCCTTAGCGTCCTTGACGATGGAAGGATTTCCAAATCTGAAAGAGATATGCAGCAATGAATCTCCATTGGAGCTGAGCAATCTCCAATCTATTGAAGTACAGCAGTGCCAATCTCTATCGAAGGTTATCAGCTTCAGGTCGCTAATGAATCTACAGAAATTGCGCACTTTAACTATCCGAAGCTGCATTTCAATGCAAGAAATTTTTTACCGCAAGGGACTAAGCACTAGTGGAAATTATACGACTCTCTTTGGACCGGCCACCTTCTCTTTAGAGAAATTGGAGGTGCATGACTGTGACAACCTTCAGTTTATGTTTTTCCCATCCATGGTTAAACCTCTTGCACAATTGAGAGATCTAAAGGTATCGGGTTGCAAGAAGATGGAGGCGATCGTTATGGAGGAGGAACCGTTGGGTCTGGAAACATCAGAAACTCTAGCATTCCCGATGCTAACCAATTTATGCTTACGACAGTTGGAAAGTCTGATATGTTTCTCTTGCAGAAAAAGTAAGATCGACTTTTCTGTATTTACATCATTGTAGATCTTTGTGTAGATAGATTCATCCTTGCAGTATAGATGATGACATTCTTTTCATCCATTGACAAACAAATGGCAGGTTCAAAAGAAGTTCAGAGTCACAACCTCGTCCAATCACGCTCTACTGCACTCTTCAATCGAGAGGTATGTGAAATGTCAAGATATTAAATAAACCGGAGACAAATTATAGGTGCTCAAAGTTGCTGATATGTATGCACTGCAATTTCGTGATGTTAATTTGTCTAGAAATAATCTCTATAAAGATGGTTGAACATCTCTTGTGGTACCTACACAAAGCAAAAACAGGTAAAACAACTGTCCAGAATCTCTAAAAGCTTTTCGATATACACAAGAAACTTGAAACTCTCAGCAACCTCACATGTACGGCTTAGGCATTACCAGCATGTACATTGAAAGCAATTATAAAGACCATCCAGGGAAATGTGAGCAATAACGGGCACTTGACTCCATCTGCACTTTCCAAGATCTCATCTATCTTCCTGATCGAAGGAAGGTTTAATCTCTTTTAATTACTCTAGCATAAAGAATCTAAGCCCTCTCCGTCGCCAAATTGAATAAGATCTTTGGGGTCCAGAGCTTTGTAAATCACCCTATTTAATTTTTTTATATGATTTGCAAGACCATTCTTATTAAGCTTTTGTTAAAGAAATAAAATATGTTTCGCAAATCAGCATCGTTATTCAAGTTATCTGATTTCCGAGTAGATAATGGAAAGACATTTCAATGGAAAATGAAGCGGACTAATTTATAGGTCTTTCACCTAAAATGTTGCTTTCGCAGCCAAACAGGCTACGAAAATGGGCCCTCTCACAAGATGAATACATTGACTTTTTTAGATACTTTTAATTTTCTATGATCATATATTTAGAATTATTTTTGATAATTTGACTTTGAGTATATTGATATGTAGCGTTTGGTATATAACTATTGGATCTTCTCGCACTTATAGATCACCAATAAAATTTAAAGAAAAATTCCAAAAAATCATTAATATCTAGTTCTTTCGAGTAGAATGATGTAAGTAGGATTTGTTCATTCGAGCCAAACAATTCCTTTTTCTTGGCCTAACTTTTTAATTGCTTTTGAGTGATATCACACTGATTTGAGGAACTTTGTATTAGATGAGAACACACTTGCTACTGTAGTGCACCATTTGATGGTTGATTGGTTGCTCTTTTTTTATTATTTAATCTCAATCTCATTATTATTATTTGTAATGGCTAATAGATTTCCTCCAGCGATCCCTACGCTGCATTCTTCTTTTACTACATCAATTCGGTGACTTGTAGTTCTGATGTTGATTTATCGTTTCGACATGCTTCTTGTTTCTTTAATATATAAATTCCTCATGCTTAATCAATTTACAAAAGCATAGTGCAGACTTCATCGAAGAATTTGATCCCTATTTTAACTTAAATGACCATCTCTAAGTGAATTAACTGTTTACTGTGTATACTATCTATTTCGTTCTGAGCTGGCAAAATAAGCCGAAAGTGCACTTTGAATTTCCTATATTGGGATCTTGGAGAGAGTGATAGATTTTATTTAAGTTTGGCATCTATCATGGTTATATAAGCACATCCAAATTATGGTTTTGCCCATTATCAATATAATCTGGTCATAATTCTTATTTTTCTGTTTGTCTCCAGTAATTCCAATAGCCTTCTTGCCTATTAGATGAGTAATCGTCATTAACATGGAGATTTTTTTGTTTATTTTTTTTTTTACTTTCGTGTACTTACAATGGAATGGCCAATTCCATGAATTCGTTATTTTTATCTTGGCATTCATCTATATTTACATCTTCAAAGTTCATGAATTCGTAATTTAATTGAATCATAAATTTTGTGGGCATTTTGATGAAACTATTGTCAAAGAAATAATTTACATTTCGCGGATGAGCCATTTTAGTTGAGTCTCGTGACTTCCCGAGTGGAAAGCAGAAAAATGTTGGAATTGAAAATGAAAGAGTAATTTACAGGCGGGTCCACTTTGACTAAACTAAGAGCAATATAGGCCGTTCACCTAAATTGTTGTGCATGCAGTCAAATAGGCTGCAAAATGGCCCTTCACACTAGGCTGCAAAATGGCCCTTCACACGATTAATACTTTGATTTTCTAAGATACTCTTAATCTTCTGTAATAGGATATTTGGGACTACTTTCTTATGATTCGACTCGGGCATATGTGTGATTTGTCCTTGAAATTAAACCGTTGGATCCTCTAGCACGTGGTAAAAAAAAAATCAATCTTAAGAAGGAAAAGTTAATCTATTGATGAGAGTAGATATTGAGTTCTTTCAAGCGTGGAGTGATGTAAGTTAGATTTGTTCATTTGATGCAAGCAATTTCTTCTTTAATTACTTTCTGCCAGCATAACTTTTTAATTGCT
Source organism: Melaleuca alternifolia (assembly GCA_019926035.1). NCBI lineage: Eukaryota > Viridiplantae > Streptophyta > Magnoliopsida > Myrtales > Myrtaceae > Melaleuca > Melaleuca alternifolia. The sequence goes on along the minus strand of JAGKPW010002417.1, from coordinate 859,368 downwards.
TCAGAGTGATATAATATTATTTTTTGGTATTCTGTGTTAGATAAAAGCACACCTCCTACTGCGGTGCAAGATTCGATCGTTGATTTGATCCTTTTTTAATCTCGACCTCTCCTCCATTGTGCCCATTGTTTACATAATCTGGTCCAAAATGCTGCCATTTGGTTTTGTCTGCAATAATTAATTCTGATTATGATGCCTATTCAATTTTTTATTTTCAGTTAATTTTTCTTCCTAATTGCCTTGTCCGTTCATGCCTTTCCCGTTATCAGATAAAGCAATCTTCGGTTTCTCTCATTGAGTAGAAATCCAAACAATTTTATGAAATCACGTAAATTTAGTTTGTGCTTGGTTCCTAGATATTTTAAATCAACATCCTGCAAGTATATCCATATTAATAGGGTTTTCATAAAGCAAAATTAAAGGGAATCCTTTTGGCATTAAAATAATTCTGTAAGTAAAGTAATTTCTAATCTTTTGACGTGGTTCTCATTGAATAGTTATCAAATTCAGTTATCAGTAGAAAAGGTATAATATAAGTGATTGCGAAAACCAATATGAGGATTAAGAAGGAGGAGTGGGTTTTGAAATAAAAGAAATTATGCTAATCTAATTGATGCACGTCTTTTATTTGTCATGCTTAAATAACCACTCAGTCATTGCATGGGCCCCCAATTATAAAAGTACAGAATTTTGGTCAAGTTCATGCATGCAGATTGTATGGATAGATGTTCCATTTGGTGTCACAGACACAATTTGTTTTTGGTATCCTGTTAAATTGGTTGTTGATGGTGAATTACCAACACTAAAGAGCAGTTACAAAACTAACGACGAACAATTGCCCAGTTAAGAAAAGATTTTATCCAGCAAAAATTGCCGTGGCTATTTTGTAATTTGATAGGATTGCCTACAATGATGGTATTATTACGGATGTTGATGGTGGGGCCCTAGACTTCTTCAATATGTTGGTTTCCCATCAATAAAGATTTGTGAGAATTTAAGTTGTGCGTTGCATAGGATATTATGTTTGAGTACGGCTTATGTTCTTCCCATGCTTTGAGCTTTTGTGAAGAGAGCATGCTTTTATAGACAACGAAACTAGATCGGGAAAATTTTGCAAAGAGAGCTTGCCGCTTTGCCTCTTTTCTTTTTTCCTTTCATCGTAATACTGTCGGGGATGATGGTAGTCCAATGAGCGAAACACAAAGAAGTTAAAACTTTCTTGCATGGATGGGAGCGATGGGTGATGTAGATAGGAGATCATGATCAGTTTTGTAGATGAAGGATGATTATAGCAATGAACTTTTGGAAAAAAAAGAAAACTGGTTACTCTTTACGAAAATAAAAAGAAATCAGGGACATTAAATCTCTTCACCTAAAATGCTACGGTTTCAGTTATGTAGGCTGTGGATTTAGACTCAACCTTGAGGAAATTACAATAACACTTGAGGGTTAACTAGAAACGGTTGCACGAGCTTACCTTATAAGAAGTAATTTAAGATCTTTAGGGCTCAAGGCTTCAGAAATCATCCTATATTTACATGAATTGCTCGACTATGAATGAGATATTTAGGACTATCTTGACAATTCAGCTTTAGTAAAATTATGATCTATTGTTGGTCATCTAACTATTGGATCATCCGGCACCATTAAAAAATTAATGAATCTTAAAAGGAAAATTTCATCAATCAAGAATATTTACTTATTTTAAGTGGAGAATGATGTAAATAAGCTTTGTTCATTTGACGCAGGCAATTCCTTTTTTAAGTGCTTTCTCTTAGCATAACTTTTTAATTAATTTAGAGTGATATAATGTTTATTCGAGGCACTTGCTACTAGATAAAACCACACCTTCTTTTGTAGTGCACCACCTTATGGTTGATTGATTGCCTTTTTAATCTCAATCTCCATCATTTTCTCTCTCTTAGCTCCAAATTTATTAATCAGTTTACTAGCTTTTCCATTCGTCGGCTAGCAAAAAAAGCACAAACTGTGATTTGATTATTTTAGGAAATTAATTAACTAAATTGAAGAGAGGGAGAGATTTTGCTTAAGTTTGAGACTCCTGAGAGACTGATGTGATTATAGGATTGTTATATGAGCATATCTAATTTACTAGTTTGCCCATCGCCAATAGAATCTGGTCAAAATTTCTATTTCTATTTTGTCTCCAGTGATTCCAATGGCCTTCTACTCCTTGAGTTATCGACATTGGTATGGAGAATTTGTTTCACTTACTTTTCTTATTTTGTTCTTTTTTCTTTCCGTTTGCAACTTAGACAAAAACACCAATTCCTTGAATTCATAATTTGAATACTGCAGATTGCCTTTCCGAGCTTGGAGGAACTAGAGATCAGTGGCATGGATAGCATTGAGAGGATAATGGGAAATCAAGTTGCTACAGATTGTTTCCAAAATTTAAAATCGCTTCGTGTGGGTGGATGCAATAAGCTAAAGTGTGTATGGGATAAGGAACTCCACCATCAAGTTAAATTCCAGTGTCTACGTTTTGTTAGCATTTCCAAATGCGGGAGCCTCACCTCCTTGTTTCCGACGTCAGTAGCTAGAGATCTAACTCAACTCGAGGAGTTGGAGATCGATGCATGTGGCATTGTGGAACTCATCGAGAAGGAAGAAGGATTAATTCCCGGGGTTGTGCTCCCAAAGTTAACCTCCCTCAAGCTTAAGTATCTGACAGAGTTGAAGTGCACCTACATAGGAGTACATGCTTTACATTGGCCAGCATTAAAGACTTTGGAGGTTCATGGATGTAACAAAGTGGAGATACTTGCTTCGCAACCTGAGAACAAGAAGCCACTTCATCAACAGCCTCTCTTCTTGATAGAAAAGGTATAACCCAAGATTATTTGTTTTGCTTCATCGATGATTAAAGGTCAAAGTCATGCATCTCTTACAAGTAGCTCCATGGACGAAGATGTGAACCATATGACTCTTCGTATTTTGGGGGGGAGGGGTGGGGTAGTAAAGCTCTTCTTAAATCCATAGAAACATTACATCGTTAAAACATCACATGTTCTTCTTGTATTGATTGAACATTCTTGTCAATTAGTGATGTATCAAATGAATCCTTGTTGATCCCCCTTTTGAAAAAGGTTTAGGCTAATTCTGATGATTTAGCTCTCTCCCGACTACTATAGAGATTGAAAACATGTTAAATGTGGTGTGATCTTACCATGGCGCAAGTTTGTTGTCTAATTTGATCCCTATAAAGATTACTGATGTTATGCTAAAAATCAAAAGATGGGACATTATCGTTGACATTAATCATTGACATTTGTGCAACCTACTGTAATTGATCCATAAGTAATTTTCACAAGAGAAATATCTTTAGAAACGTGAATGAAAGGAGTTACTTAGGTCCAAACATTGATACAAGTCAAATATAAAATATCAGTAATAATGTTTGTTCTACGAGGGCACAATTCTTTCCGTTGAATCTCATGAGACTCAAATTTTTTTAATATAGTTATTGTGCGTGATATGCAAGACTTATATCTTGATACATGAATACTCTGTTAACTAAGCTAGATTAAGGTTCTCATTTGACTATTTTCTCAGGGCGGACTCCCTAATCTCCAAGAGTTAATATTGGATTTATCAGAACAGATGGAGATATGGCATGGACATTTTCAAAATGAAGAATTCTTTCGCAAGCTTAGATTTCTTGAGCTTCGTCATATCTCGAACGATTCTGCAATATCCGCATTTCATTTTATTGAGAGAGTAACCAACTTGGAAGAGCTAGTTGTATGCGAATCTTATTTAGAAGAGCCAAGCAACAATGAGGAAGCCATCAAAGGGTCTAGGCATGAGCAAAAAGTAATACTACCATTTTCAAGACATATTCAACATCTGAAGACTCTAGATATCTCATATTGTGATGGACTATCAAATATCTTCACACCGAGAATAGCTGAATATTTGGGGGCACTCACAAAATTGAAGATAAGTAATTGTAGAATGTTGACAGAAGTCATTAGTGATGAGACAGGCAAGGAGGGACGTGTAGTGGCTTTCAATCAACTGAAGTATCTAGAGCTTGATGGATTGGTGGAATTGAGATGTTTCAGTTCAGGTGGTTACACATTGATGTTCCCTCTCTTGCAAGATGTCATTGTGACTAGATGTCCAAACATGAAGTTTTTCTCTGAGGGGCCAATAGTGGCGTTGAAGCTAGAAAGAGTAAATGTATCAAATAAAGAATGGTTTTGGACAGAAAATCTTAACATCACCATCCAAAATATGTTTGGAGAAATGGTATACTTCAGTTATAAGATATTGTGCTATTGGATAATTTTGATCAGTAATTTTTTTTTGTTAATTGGAAGTTTATGTTTAATGATGCATTTTTTCACAGGGCACGATTATTGGAGTAGAGTTTATGCGGCTGTCTGAGTTCCCTGAGCTAGTTGGAAAATGGCATAGTGAACTTAGCCCCATGAAGTCATCTTGGCAATTAAAGTCATTGGTTGTGGATAGATGTCCATCATTTGTTAATGCTATTTCATCTAGATTGATGCTTGTTTTAGGCAATCTAACGAATTTGCAAGTGCGAGATTGCGAGTTGCTAGAAGAAGTATTCGATCTGGAAGGGCTGGAGGCTATGGAAAGCACTCAAGCGCTGCCTCGACTACAGGACTTGATGTTGGTCAATCTACCAAAGTTGAGGCGACTGTGGAACAAAGATCTTCAAGAATCGTTACGGTTCAACTATCTAAGTGGTCTCTTCCTTTCTAAGTGCAGTAACTTGGGACATGCTTTCAGTCCATCGATGGCACAGTGTCTTCCCAATCTATGGAGGATTGAAATAAAGGAGTGTGGTGAGATGGAAGGGGTGATTGCAGACGAAAATGGCCCGGGAAGCGTGGTGGGAGAGATTGCGTTCCCGAGACTCTGGAGAATAGAGCTGGAACGCTTGCCCAATCTGACTAGTTTTCTCTTGGGGAAGAATCATACGCTGAAATGCCCCAAATTGAAGGTGCTGAGCATTGCTCATTGCCCTAAGATGAGAAGTTTGACTTGGCGATCTTGGATGGAGATTGACGAGGGCACCCCTCCACTTTTCACCCCCCAGGTCAGTCTTCTTTTTCTTAATCCAATGCTTTCGTCGTTGAGATTAATCATCTTCGCCAATGTGGAAGTAGAAAGGTGCTTTGCAAGCGTCCCAAGAAACAATTTCACTTCCAGTGGGATGCGACATCCGATTTAATTTTCTTTTTCTCTTTTTAATTCTGCCTCCACACATCCAAACAAAACTCTCAAAATTCTCGATACTCGACAAAATTGGAGGTGCGGTTCCTTTTAATTGGAGTGCTTTTGATCAGTGGAAGCAACTTTTAATATTTTAGTTATTCGCCAAGCTTGAGCTGCGTCTCGATAATAAAATAAACAAAAATAAAAATAAAAAGGTCTATATGCATAAAAGCGGCTGGTCTTCTTCAATTGACTGTCATGGATTGTTGTTTTTAGTGATGGTCAGTGTGATGGTCGTACAATCCATGTTAGCGAAGAGAAAAGGCAGATTGCTTTTCTAGAAAAGAAAAAAATAAAAAGAGAGTAAAGGACAGTTGGACGTTGACAATATTTAATAATAACGTTTTTCCTTTTTCCTTTTTTTCTTTCTTTTCTTTTGCCTTTATTCTTCTTTTTGCGGGTGGCCTCGGTGAAAAAAGGGAAAAATATTTTAAAATATTTTAAAAATCACAAATATTAAAATATTATAAAATTGTCCACGTCAAGGTTGGTGGTGCCACGTAAGCCAATCGACGTCCACATTAACAATAATGGGTCAAAATTTACTAGAATGACCAATTGATATTAAGTCTGAAGGTTTATGACTAAATTGACACTTTTAAGATTTTTAGGACTTATTTGGTACTAATTTGATATATTTAGGACTTTTTGACACTTTTTCCTAAAAATATAAATAATTAGGAATCAATTATCTCATCAACTAGTCACAAGGCCTATATGCAACAAATGACGACCCCCCTAGGCATCTGAAAATGCATGTTATTTACTCAAACTGCTGATTAGGATTGTGAATGAAGACGCTTGTTAAATGTATTATGTACTGCATTTTTGTAAATTCAAACAAAATACAATGTTAATATCACATGATTATTTCATTCATTTGACAGAGGTTGTTGTCAAAGGAGAGTGATAAATAATATACAAGTCCTCAAAAGGGAGTAAATATTGTTTCAAGCAAGTTATGAATGGTCCACTGCATGTTGGTTTAGATCTGAATATTTTCAATGTAGAACTAGTAAAATTGACCCAATTTGGTTTTTCTATGATCATAATATACATTATGTTGCCCAAGCCTCTTACGAATATATTTTCTTTCAATACAATGCCACGCATAATACCAGTTTTTTTCTCCTCTTATTCGCCATCAATTTTTCATGACACTTCTCATTAGTGAACTCCACCAATTAGAAGATTAATAAGAAATTTAGGTCTAGATTTAATCAGTCAATGCAACAATGATTGAGGATGATCAAGGCACCAAGTGGATCTCCATCCTTTCCATGTAGCAAGCAAATAAACATCATAGTACAAAGTAAATTCACTTCCATACCCATATGACACTAAGAAAATATTACTGATTCGCTTTTACATATAATTTGTGGATTCTTTCTAAATTTACTTGTGATGAAAATGGGAAGTTAATTTCGTTCAATTGATAAGAAACACGTGTAGAACCAGCTTATACCTATCGCTAGTGCGTCGTAGTCTTGCACTCACCAGATTGGAGCCGACATTTGGAAGAGACTAGAAGAATATGCATGTATATTCTATATATAAATAATTTTTTTTCTCGACCGAATTGAAGCACGTGCGTCAAAGCTGCTTTGAACTGTGCTGCCGCTTCATTCATTCCTTGCAGCAAATAAATCTAAGAAATTTTACTTTGTTTAATATTGCATTATCATGAAATCAGTGCATGCAACTTTGATAATGATCTGTACAAACAAATCTGGATAATCGCATGCTGATCTTGGAGTGCTCTAAACTTTGATCATGTGCAAACAACATTCTATTTCTAATATTCATACTATCTACTAAAGTAAAATGGCCTTTTTCCTATTTATGATTGGCAAACACGAAATTGGAGGAACTCGAGAAGTCATTACGGCAACTTTCCAAGAATTAAAGGGATAAGGGCTTGCCAGTATTAAATGTCAATTGAGCCACTTAATAGCCTGTGCTTTAATGTACTATTGATTATGAGTGCATTCATCATTTCATGCTTGTTTGCAACGCAATATACTTGGCCTTAATCACCGGTCAATTGAAATGAAAGCATCAATCTGCCAATCCTTATTATAATCGCTAACTAGCTTTTACATTCTCATGATTTTTGAGATCTAGGGAAGTTTGAAAATTCCTTCTTTGAGGTCATAACTCAAAGTAATCGCATTCATTTTGTCACTTTTTCTTTTTCAATATGGCAGGTACAATTTCCTCTGCTTGAGTCGATGGCTCTCTCCCATATGGACAATTTAAGCAAAATATGGACCGATAGTCCTCAAGAAAATCTCACTTTTGACTATTTGGAGAAAGTGAAGGCCCAAAATTGCAAGAGCCTTGTAAATCTATTTCCGTATTGGGTGGCTACAAGTCTAAACAAAGTTAAAGAACTTCGAGTGGAGTCTTGTGGGATGGAGGAAATAGTTGCCGGTGGAGATGACATTCCACATACCAATACTTCTCAAGTTTTTTTCCCAAAATTAACCTCTCTTGTGTTACATGATATCCCACAACTCAAGAGCTTCTGTCCTAGCTTGCCCACTTTGAATTGGCCATTAATGGAGGAATTACGAGTGACTCATTGTAACAAACTGAACAAGTTATGCCTTGCCACATCCATGAACAATTGGGCTCAAGGAGATGATCAACAGTGCCTTTTAGACCAAGAAGCACGCTCTTCATTTGAGAGGGTATGATAATGGTTACTCTTCCTCAGTTTCTATTTTGTTCTTCAAATTGCTCACTAATCTTATATCCTCTGCCTAATCACATCATGTTATAATGCTATAGAAAACATGATCTTCCTTGCTTATTTTTCTGTTGATAGCATTGAGATATTTCTAAAATTTTAAGTGTACTTTTTCATTTGTGGACATCATAAGATATTCCATTTCCTATAATTACAAAAATATTTACAGATTTTTGTCAACAATGCAATATATACCTAATCTAATCTACCGGTGCTCCTTGGGGAAATCAATGAGAGTTGACTTGAGGTCCTCTCCATTGTTGTCATGTGTTGCAAATATGAAGTTTTTTTTTGTTTATTTCATTTTCTACAAATTCTGAAAAAGTTGATACAAACAAAATTTTCAAATAATAATTAACATTGGTACCTTGGCTAATCTTTGGACCCATACGATTTAATAATAGTTTGAGTGCATCTAGTTACATAAAATCCAAGGATGGCAAATTTTTGTGAACATGATAAGATACTTCTAATAAAAGATGAATTTGGTTAGCTAGAACCCTCTCGAATTTAGCTTCGATCTACCAACTTAACCATACTAGCCTCTATTTGGGACGTTAAAAGCTTGAGAATGATACATAGGGCTTTTGAGATTTAATAAAATGTACGAAGATGGCCACCTTCCATGTAGATCATTTGAATTAGCTTAACTTTTCACATTGTGTGATCTACTGCTGAGTTTTTGTTGAATTTACTCCTCCTATTCTATATGCAATTTTACAGGGGTTTCCCAACTTTGAGAGACTTTTATTAGTTGAGAAGGATATTCAGATGATAGAGGATGGAAAATTTCCTAATGACATACTTGGCAAGCCAAAAGCAGTAACATTGGCATGCTTTCATGATGAAAAGGCCGTCTTTCCACCTAGATCCTTCTTAGAGAGATTTCAAAATCTGCAAAGCCTTGAGATTTTCTGTTGTTCCTTTGAAGATATCTTTCCTGATGAAGAGCTTGTTGACGAGGGGAAACATTCGGTGCTGGAAAGTTTAAGAGAACTTAAGCTAAGCAAGCTACACAATCTAAAACGCGTATGGAGAGAAGACTACTTAGTTTCAAAAATCCTTCGGAGCATCAAATCATTAGAGATTTGGGATTGTCTCAGTTTGATGACATTATTTCCCACCGTGGCATCTTTTCAGAATTTGACGGAGTTAGTGGTGAAAAATTCCTCAGGATTGGTACATTTAGTAACGGTTTCAGCGGTCACGAATTTGGCACATCTCACTTGTATGGCTGTAATAGGATGTGAAAGAATGAAAGAGGTAGTGGAAGATGATGACACCGAAGAAGGGAAAGTGATTTCTTTTCCGAAGCTAAGATTGTTAACACTACAACAACTGCCAAGCCTAGAATGCTTCTCCTCCACCAGAAGTTGCAGTTTCAGGTTTCCATCCTTGTGGAAAATTGAAGTGAAAGAGTGCCCGAAAATGAAGATCTTTTCTAAGGATACGCCACGGACACCAAAACTAGAATATGTATCATTGTTCGGATATGATTGGCGACGGAATAGGGAATGTGGTGATCTCAATGCAGCCATACGAACTTTATCCGCCTAAACAGGTGCACATTAAATTAATAAGATCCAACTAACGTCATTCTCGTCCATTACTTATTCATTCATTTTTTTGGCAGCGTCATGAGTTTTAAATTTTTTTTTATCTTTTTTAACCTTTCCTCTCTCTGATAAAGGGGCGTGTGAGCTGATGGTGCGCATGGAGAGAGAGAGAAAGAGAAGCACGTGGCGGACACGTGTGAGCTGATTATCACGCCTTGGGCTCTTTCCAGAAATTTCAGTACCCTCTCTTCCGTTCCTTCCTTTGGTCTCGCAGGATTTTTCTTGTACGAAGCTGAACGGGGCGCACTCCCACCATTCCCTGGAAATCATCATGGTTTCCGGCCGAGTGTGGACAGTACTCACTTCATCAAAGATCATACTCTCATCCCGCCATTGAATCCAGCAAACTCGTGAGTTCATGCTTTTTCGCCCCTCATTTCTACGGTTGTCTTCCTGAACTTAGTCCGAATTAGCTAAAGTCGTCTTTTTCGGCTAGGGCTCTGTTTTTGAATTCGTTCTGCATTCGAGTCTTAAAAGCACAAGTTCCTCAAGCTAGCAATTTATTGCCCCTAAATCTACATCTCTTGTGTGCTTCTCTCGTGACTATATATTTATCACACTGGCTGCTTTGAAAATGTGGATGGGCAGAGTACTCCTTGCGGATTTATCAAGGAATAACGTATTCATGAAAGCAAAGTGGTTGCCACTCTTAGGCATTTAGACAGAGCCGGCGAAGATAAGGAGCTATCCACATGAGCGTGTGGCCTTCTTCTCTGCCGGTTGGCCAGTATTTGCGATACAAACATGTCGGTGTAGGAGATTTCTTCATGTTTGTGATCATTGATGGAGATGATATCGTGTTCTCTGTCTCAATTTTTGGCGCTGCGGGGGAGTACCAGAGCTGATTGATTGAGATGAACATTAGACGTGCCTCTTTAGGCCACTTGCAAGGCCAACATGAGTTGACACTTTATGACTTCCTTTTCTGGGGGAAAAATTTCTCGAAGGTTTCAGTTCTTCTCACCCTTCTAGGTGATTCTACCTAGAAGATTATTATTTCAAAGGTCATTATCACCTCACAGTTTTTAAATATAAGGAGAGCTCCATTTTTCATGTAATGATATCTAATAGAGTTGCTTTAGGGATAGATATCTCTCAAACATCAAAGGTAAATTTCTATTATGAAAAGGTGAAAAGAATCATGGAACTCGAAACTTCGGAGAATCCATACTGGTTAAAATATGAGGAGTCACTTATGCCTTGTTCTCAATAAACTCTGGACTGCATCATCCTGACATATTGGAGGTGACTTGCGGTTTAACATGTCTTTTTTCTGCTTACATAACTCTTTTTCCGTTGTTCTTTTCAAATTTTAGAATAGTTTCTGGGAAGCTCTTGATTTAATCTTGATCAATTAGATAATGATGTGGGGATGATATAAACTCCCAATCTATGTTGAATTCTTTCATAGCAAGCCAAAATTAATGAAGTGTACATAAACTGTCACTAAAGTTGTCTTCTTTCAAGGACAGGGATGACCAAACAGTTAGCAGATTGAGGCATCCTGAGGTGGTTTTTTAGGTCCCCACACACCCAAGGCCTCTCACTGCTCTTAAATCAGCCTACAATTTTCACATGGGGCATCCCTTTTTCAAGGCAGTGATGAGGCCATCTTATGTAAAGTATGTTTTGGTAAGATCCCAACTTTATTTACTTAGACTGGCATGTAATCAAATAGATTGGTGCTGTTCATATCTTTGCCTATGCTCTAGTGTATTTCCCAGTTTATATGTTTTAAAACCAGGTATATATCTTAGCAATAGAGTAATTGAAGCAGGGGAAAGAATGAAAGGAGAGTTGTTGGGACATAAGCTGGTGATCGGAGGTTCGAAAAGATAACAATCATCTTCTTTCTTGCGGATAGATGTGTTGGAAAAGCAATTGCTGTTTCTTAAGGATTAGAATCCATGGGCTCTTGTATGGAGAAATTTGACAATGTCATCCAATGCTGTAAAGTTAGAACACATAGGTAAATTACACAAGGAGGCTATTGATATGGACAAGCAATGCAAGGATGTAGCTACCTCCATAACTCAAGGGAAAGACCTGAGAGATATGGAGGTGGCTAGTTGTGGTTCTAAAGTTTCATTGTAGATCTAATGTTGGATAATTTGGATATCAAATAATAGATACTGTTGTACTTTGATATATTAATCAGATATTTGAGGGAAAAAAGCTTACTTTACTTTATCAGACTTAACAAACAGTTTGATAACATATCATTTTAGCCGTGCTTAAAAGGATTGAACAGCTAAATTTAGAATTTTCCATTCCATCCATGTTTGTTATTGTTGTCTTTGCCTTTTCCCTTAAGCTTGTGGTCTGCATGGCTGAAATGCATGCGTGTTAAATATATATAGGACATGGAAGGCTTCTTCTGGTTATGTACCCCATTGCACTCTAGGAGCGTGTATTGTGACATTTTGACTTCGGATTGCAGGTTGAGATTGATGACTTTCATTATATCTCGTGCCTGTGGCTTCATATCATGTAGCCTGCCTCAGAGTCTAAAAGCACAAATTAAGAATTTGAGTTGACTTTGTTGAATTGAATCACTAGTTTGATAAAATCTGAGCTGCGCTTGAAAGAATTGAACAGCTGAAGTTAAAAATTTTGAATTCCATCCATGTTCGGGTTATCCACATTGTTGCTTTTTACCCAGCGCTTGTGGTCTGCGTGGCTGAAATTCATGGTTTCAACTATAGATAGGACAAGGAAGGCTTTTCCTGGTTATGTACCCTATTGCACTCTAGGAGCGTATTTTTTTACATTTGTTGGAGGTTGAGATTGTTGACTTTCATTATATGGTTTATTGTTAATTAAAACTCTTGACTAGCAACTGCTTCCTTGTATTCACGCCCGTGTGTGTGATTAGATTCTCTCATAAATTTATGCTTATGCTTTGGTCTTTCTTCACCATAAGTTGGTTTTCAACCGTGTAAATAGGGAGACTGCTTCTGTTCAATTCATCAGGCAATGTAATCAGGAGAACAAGGAAATTGCGACTCTCAGGTATTCAGACAGGTTGTGGATGGTGGAGCTCAGAAGTCGTGGACTTGATTAGGTGCCATTTTTGTCTCATGGTCGACCCATATTTGCAAGAGAAGCATGTAGAGAATGTTTGTGTGTTTGAGCTCACCGATAGGGAGGATGTGTGTTCAGTCTATGTTTCCACGACTGTTGGTAAGGACTTGGTTCACCTTAGTTCACGCAGTTATATATCTCCTAGTCTTGGTGGATCAATGAAGTGTGCTTCTTCCATTGCCATTGTGTTTCTGAGGTTCACAATAATTCAGCTGCGCACTCATTAATGCCGCATCCTCAAATCTAAATGAGCAGAAAAGGATGTGCTTCAAGATTAGAGAGAAATTTAAAACTTGAAACGCTCGTCATAAGAATTCAGAGGTGTGACTTGTTGGTTGCTAAGTTATGGTTTCATGTACAACATGACACTCTTTACTTGGTCTCTTTTAAAATTTGTGAAATTCTCGTAATAAGCTTTTCTGTATATTGATTGGGTGGCATTACGGTTTAGGAGGTTCTAAGTGTAGTTAATTAGTTTATTTCTGATGTGAAGAACATGTAGACTCAGTACCATGATCACAGGTACTGATTTGTAGTTTTTTTTTTAACTCAATACAGGACTGACAGCGGTACCTTTGAGAATTCACCTCTTTCTTTTGTGCGGGTCGAATCAAATGGTCTAAATGTCAATTAGCCCCCCTGAGCAGGTTTTGCATGGTTCCACGTGTCTGTGGCCTCCCACTGCTCTTGAAAAAACTCTAAAATTTGAATCGGAGTATCCACTTTTGAAGTTGCTGATGTGGCTACTCTTCTTAAGAATGAAGTGTGGTAAGGCCCTATGTCCTTTCATCACTAGCATATCTCCACCATGATGACATCTACCTCTTGCCTTATAGTCCACTGTTTTCCCAAGTTATTTTGGTTATTCATTGGAATCACATGAGATGTTATTTTCCTTGAACTGTTTATGGCTATATGTGTAAGTCTGGGGCAGTTTTGATTTTGAAATTTCATTTGTTTCTATTCTATGGATTCATATAATTACCAATTCTAGAATAAAAGATCGTATTTTTTTCACTAATTAAGTGTAAAGAAGATAACTATTGTTCATAGACTAAGAGGATGCGGTAGAGATGGTTAGTGTCAGCAACTCCTGAAGTTTTACCATGAGATTTCAAAAATAGTTTGCACTATTGTAGAGTCTATGAGTACTGTATCAGTTTGACTTAAAATTGCAGTCTGGGTTTGAGAGCTTCTATTAGCCAATTAAGATTGTTAATCGAAACTCCCCAAACAAGCAAATACTAGAATATATTTACATATGGTTTCCGTTTTCTCTTTATTTTTTGCATGTATTGATTCTTTTCCTGATCATATATTGGTTCAGAAATGCTTATGTTGGCAGAGTGGTCTTTGAGAATTCATAAAGAGATACAATGAGAAGAACCAGCAAATGGCCACTCTTAGGTATTTGGACAAATCATGGCTGGTGCAGCTCAAAGACTCACGAACACTTTTGTCCAGCAAACATCTCTGGTGGTTGGCCCACGTTTGTGAGAGAAGCTTGTCTGCATGAAGGGGATGTTTGCGTGTTTGAGCTCATTGATAGGTATGATTTTATGGTCAAAGTCTCCTCAGTGCAAGGAAGGACCTCGTTTAGGTCGACTGATATGAGCATTGGAAGTGTCACTTGAGGCTGCATAGTACTAAAGCAATTCATGTCTCCTTTATTTAGTTGCGATGTATCAATTGAAAGTGCACTTACTTTTTGTCTTTGCCTCTCCTTTTTCACCCAGTTGCAGTCTTATCAGAATCATCTTTTCCTTTTGGACAGGTTAGAACAAACAGTCTAAATTTCCAGGGAGCTGTCCTGAGCAGCTTTTTCGTGGTTCCAATTGCTCAAGGCCTCTCAATGCCTTTGAGAAAACTAAGAGGAGTATCCCTTTTTCCAAATGGTGACTACTTGGTACTTTCTTTGGCTGCCTAGGGTTGGGAAGAAGAGGTGACACAAGATGTCCAGCTTAAGCCATAACTACTGCCACAGGCCTAGGCTTAGGATGACTGAGCTCACCGCAACAGCACTGCAACACTAGAGTCGGATATTGCTCCCTTGAAACTATCAGTTCACGAGAGTTACCATTGCAAGCTGGTTCAAACTTGCGTTGAGAAGGGAAGGTAGTTTCACTGTAGACCTTAAAAATTAGTCCAATTACCTTGTCGGGATGAAAAGAAGATTACTTGCTTTGTTTGTACATATATTAATCTCGGACCTTGGGTGCAGCTTTTCATGTTTGTTCGATGCCATGTTGCAATGCAAGTGGTGATTGAGAGATAAACCAGATTCATGCATGTATCTATGTTGATTACACATACTTGTTGTATAGTCTAAGAGAGCAGGATTGTGATATTTTGATTTCAGATTGCTAGTTGTAATTAAAGACTTTCTCGTTAAGCCATTTAGACTGCTAATATGGAATCGGGAAGCTATAGCCAATACTAGCATAAATGTACATCTTGTTTGCGTTCTCTCCTTAGTGTAGCTTACATTCCCATGTCATTATGATATATCGGCTGGTAGAATGTCTTCATGGGCAGAGCGTTCCTTGTGAATGCACAGAAGACATGCTGGCATAAAGAACGACAAATTGCAACTCTTTGGTATTCAGACACATCGTGGCCGGTGACCATCAGTACCTATGGAAACTATGGTGTAGCGGACTTCTCTATTGCTTGGTCAAAGTTTGATGGCGAAACTTGTCATGAGTGAAGGGGATGTATTCATGTTTGTGCTCATTGATAGGGACGTCGATTAGGTTGAATTGGAATGGTCACTTGAGACCACAGAATAGTTAAAAGCAATTCATGCCCCTACTCTGCTGTGATGAACCAGATGAAAGTTCACTTATATTTATAGCTGCGCCCCTTTTGTGAGCCAGTTACGATATTGCCATGTCTAGGCCTAGCCACTGGTTATATTTGATTAAAGTGCTTATATACATAAATTTTCCTTATAAAAACCCCAAAGGACGAATTTTTCTTGAGAAAATGGGGAAGATTCTGGAGACACCGTTTACCATGAAGATTCAGAGGGTTCCTCGCCATGTTGGAAACTGAGGGCTGAATTACGTTTGACTTTCTTATCAGCCTTCTAAAGTGATGAATTTCCTTCCAATTTGTGAGTTTCATAGTAAATAAATTGCACGCTAACTGATGCGACCTTTCAAATAGACATGTTTGGAACCAGAAGGGCTGAGGTTCGTACCCTAAAGAGCAACAGGTGTTCCGAATTGCTCCTTTGGAAGTGTGACTGGTGGTATAAGTTGTATACATGGACCTGACATGTTTTGGAAAATATTACCAAAAAGTTACTAACTTGTTGCCAATGCAATTATAATTGTTTTTTGACCAAGCTTAAGATTTTGGCATTTTCTCAATTTATTCTATTCAGTCAAACTTAATCGAAAATCGCTAACATGGACATCTGTCGTTTTACGTGGTATTACCAATGCTAACATAGGCAATCTTTGATAATATTTTAATATTTTTTCGTACTTTTTCTTTTTTTTTTCTTTTTCTATTCTCTTTTTTCTTTTCCCTTCTCTTCCCCCTTTCTTCTAGCGAATCGCTGGGTTCGACAACTGGTCAAAGTTCAGAGTTACAATGCCCTTCCCTGTGGCTAGTGAGGCCACCCTCTATGGCCCTAATTCCAAAACCAAAAAACAAAAGAAAGAAAAACAAGCAAAGGGAAGGGGGAAAAGAGAACAAAAACCACAATTTTTTTTTAAAATATCAACGTAAACAATTTTCAGCTAAAATTAACAAGACTTATGACTTAATTAACAAAATTAAAAAATCTAAGATTGAATTGACACAAGTATAATAGATTTATGACTTTCTGGACAATTTTTCCTAATTAGGTCGTTCTCTTGTTTAATTTGAATTCCACGCACAAACTCTCCACATTGTTAGGCTAAGATAGACCATGTGAAAGCTACTTCAACCTCATTTTATCTGTCACTAGCTCGGCCATGTGCACATATGTATGCATTGGGGGATTTCATAAATGTCAAGCCAATGAAAACAAACTGAACTGGTCATATTGGATTTGGTTGTGCTCAAAATAACATTGGAATGACTCGATATGACATGAGTTTCACATAACAGCACATACCTAGAAAGCGAAAGAGCCAACTAAGCTCAAAGCTCTTGAAACAGCCAACGAATTCAAACCTGAGTATTCTATCTCGTAAATTGCAGTGACGTCAAATATCTGAAGAAAGCAATGTCGTAAGATTCTCATGATGATGTTGACTCTTGGATTTAAAATCACATAATCGAAGATTAGTAAATGAAACACATAATCAAGGCAGTGAAAATAAGTAAATATGGAAAGTAAAGTCTGAGAATTTAAACCTCAATTCAATGTCGGGCAAAGAATATACATAACCTTGTTATTAAGCTTCGGGAGAGGAACTCTACGAGTCAAATAAAAAAAATTAAAATCACGTCTAAATGAAGACATACATAGAAGTGAATCATTTTTTTATTTATCTATTTTATCTAAGAAAAGCACGATGTAAAATTTCAATTTATTTTCAAGATTCAAGAAATATGACTGCCTAATACCGAAGAACATGAACCGAATGAAAATCAAATAACTTAAATGTAGCCGCCTAACTAAGACTTGCATATTTCTACGTTTTTTTTAATTGTTTAAATTTTTAGTTGGCGTAAACAAAATAGGAGAATTTATCCGGAAACAAATGTACCCAAAAAAAAACCAGTCCAGCCATTTGACTCCTTCAACAAGTCATCCAAGTCAGAGATAAGAAATGAAAACCCTCTGCATCAGAAAAGTCATCGGAAGAGGACTGAAATCCATTCCAAGACATTTCCAGAAATTATCCAACTCTTGTGCGCACGCATCAGGAGACTGAGAACGAGAACAACACGCAAGGAAGATCCATAACGACAGGTTTGGGGGGCTATGGCGACTCTTCACAGGTCGCATGAATGCAAAGATCAATGGCGATCTAACGCTCCATTCTTTGCACGCAACCTAACGCACACATTGAAATCTCATACTCCTTCGCAACATAAGACACATTCGAAGCTCGATTCTGTTCATGCGGAACGCTTAACTCGTGCCAGAGAGATCAGCAAGCCACGAGACAGCAATTTTCATGTCAAACGTCGAGCACACGAATGATGAGATTCATAACACCGGTTAAATTTGAGCGTCATATTCCAACAAATTCGGCCACAATAAGGGTTCAATAATTCGAGACCAAATTTAATTTATGTAATATGATTTTCGGTTCAAGCATTGAAAAGAAGTGCATAATGATCTAGTTCGAGCATTTCATCAAACATGTGATATGCATTTCGATCAAGGAGCTTATTTGCAGATACGAAGCAAAGATTCACGAGAAAAATATTACAATAGAGCTTCAATCGCAACCGGTTTACTCACAAATATTAGCCGGCGCTCACGGGCTCTGTTTCGTTCATAAGTGGCAGAAACAGAGTGTGTGGAATTTTCCTTGACGATAGTGAGTTTTTTACCTCGGTCGGTGATCAGATCAGATTCAAAGTTCCTGGAAGGGTCGACGTCGACGATCGGAGCAGGCGAAGGGGGAAAGACCGAGGTTCATGCACTTTCGGTTGTCCGGACCAGCAAACAGAACAGAACGACAGGAGGCCTCGCGGCAGCGAAACCGACGATGGTGGAGCGGCTATGACAGTTTCTGGAGGACGATGGATAAGGAGAAACGATGAAGGAGCCTCCAGAACTCCCGAGAAAGAGAATTTCTTCGAGAGCTTCAGCGTACGCGTTCGATTTGGTTATTGCTGAGCCTGCGGTGACCATCAATGGTGGTTCGACGCTGGCTGCCAGTGATTGTATACGGCGGACGGTGGATTCTGACGCCGATTAGCGGTGAAGAAGCTTCTGGAACTTGGCTGATCGAGAGAGGAATTTTCGCGTGTCATTCAACTTCGAACAGTCAGAAAAACGAAAGAGAAAGCCCTCTCTCTGGTGAGCTGTGGATCTTCACAAACACAACACTAATGAGGATCTTCACGTAGCATTGTTCGTAGCAGATGATCTCCATTCCTCCATAGTAATACTTTGCATGTGATTATTGACTCAATTGGACCAGGAGTTTCGTACTCTAATGACAGAAGGGCCTAAAGTTCATAAACTGTGTAATTTTCTCAATAATAATGAAATAAACCACTTAATAAGAAATAATAAATCCGATTGGCCTTATCATTTGTGGATTTTCCTTTGGATTATACTAGCGAAGGAGCACACATGTCTGCGTAAATGCAAAACAAGAGCTGAAATGTGTGTGAAGTGGGGTAAATAGTTAAAGAGACAAATTTCTCAAAGTGATTATAACATACAATTCAAATGCGGATGCATAAGGCACCATTGATTTGAGATTGGTGTATGGTGTTTGCTCTGTTTTTCAGTATATTTATGCAACTAGTTGACAATTGTCTTGATTTTTCTTGAAATATGAATCACATCATGGAAAACATTGCTGTCTGAAAAGGAAGGATGTAAAATAAGACATGCCAAGGATACCATATTCTTTCAAAACTACAGCATTCATATATCAATTGCAAACACACACGACCCCCCTTTTCAATCATACCACAAACTATAATACTTTCATAAATGCACTACCACAAATGATATTTTCAACGTTTTACAATTGATCCATTCAAAACTATCTGTTTATTAGTTTCTGAATTGTGAAAATAAGTTTGGCAATTAACTAATAATGTATCCTGCCTCGACCATGTGCAACGTGCCCAATTCAATCTAATATCGACATAGAGCAAGTATGCTGTGAAATGGCAGCCACATTGTTGGTAAGCCTATAGCAACACCACATCTGACTAATTTATCTCTTCTTTTGGCGATACCTGTAAATATATGCATTTAATAAGTAGCGGGAAATCCTTACCTAATCACGCGACATTCTCATCATGCAAGTCGGAATACAATAAACAACCTGAGCATTTTTTGTCAATCAAGATGTTTTATCTGTATTTCGTGGTGATTAATTTATAATGCAATAACTACACCTACACAAGAACACTAAAGTTTGTGCAGTGGAAGCTCGATACTTTTATATGTTGGTTTTTTAACAAGAGCATTATGCATCAATTAGCAAATTCCTCGGAAATACTTCCCACAAAACAAAAAATAAAAACGAGGACTGAAAGAAAAAGTTGTTCCCCTTCTAAAAATTAGTCAAATTTTGGAGCCTAAGAATCCAAATTACATTCTATATTGGCATTACCGACAAAAAGTTGTTAAATCGGAACTTCCCCTACTCCTTGCAGACTCATCTCTAATTTTGATACACGTGAAGCGATTTGAATTTTATGATTCTCATTTTGGGTCTTTAAGATCGACACGAGAGCTTGAGCTAAATCATGAGATGAGGCTTCACTTCTAAGCTAGAAGAGAGCCTGCGAGCAAGTCCAAAGTGAACATTGTGTAGGGATGACACTTTGAGTGGGGGGCTTTTTTTATCGAGAAGCCCTATATCCGAAATGTATAGGCCCTGCCTATATCCGAAATTGTTCTGTGCACGTTGTTTTGATTGATTGAGTACAAATTGATTCTTCGCTTTTTCTTATAAGAAAGAATTTTATCGATCTTGCATTCTGATGGCTGGTAGAGACTGAAGGTGTCTGTGAGGTTTGTTTATTAATGGGTTTGTCTTCGAAGCATTTTGTAAATTCTGCTGTGAGTAGTTGCTTTCGATGCTTGGTTGTGTACTGACTCCAGCAAAGACCTATTGTAGAGATAACTTAATGTTTTATAGGATCATGATTGTGGATTTATTCAAATGGCATGATCATGATACTGAAAGTTTAATTCACAGAAAAGAAGTTAATATTGATATTGATGGCTCAAAAGGTTAAGTTGAAGGAGAAGGTGCCGACTAATAGAGAAGCGAGAGTGAATTTTTGAGAGAATAACAAATATCAAAGAGAAAAGTTGGAAGAACAAATTTTGAACAGAAAATATTTAGAGGGAGATCTTGCTTCTTGTCAACTGAATCAGAGACGGAACAACTACATGATTGGATCTTGTTGAAGATATCAAAGAGAGAAGCAAAGGAGAGGACTCATGTTGAAATGATAATTTTTGTTGAAAGTAAAAAGAAAAAATCGTTTGACAATCACTAAATATTTGGAACTCCTTTCCAAACATTGAATTGCGATAATAATTGGGAGGCCAAAACCATACCAATGAGAAACTCTAATTACCAATCAATTATTTTTTTCTCCATTTAAATAATCCCTTTTTGACGTAGCAGATAAGTAAATTTGCTAGCTTAATTGACTCTATTAACATAATACTAATTAGGTGCTCTAGGGCTGTCAAGCAGGTTCGACTACTCGAAAGTTTAGGGTGCGTTTGGTAACGTTTATGTTCCAAGGAACAGTTTTTTTGTAGAAATACTTCTTTTGAGAAACATTTCCCGAAACAATTTCTAAGTAAATAAACTGTTTGGTAACTACACAAAATTTCTGTTTTTGGAATAGAAAAAGAATAGAAATGCGTTTGGTATGATTTCTAAGTTTTTTATTGAGACACTAAATTTAAATATATTTTTTAAGAAACAGAGGGGCCACTGTCAACAGAAAAAATGAAAAATATAAACTAAATTACATTTTAATAAAAAAAAGTTTAAATTTTTTTAAAAAGGAGATAATGTTTAATTTTTAATTTTTAATTTTTTTTGAAATTTTGAAATTAAATAAAATTTAATTAATTCAGAATTTAATTTTCTATAAAAAATTAAAAATTAAAAAATTAAAATTTAATTTTTTAAAAGAAATAAAAACTAAAAATTTAATTTTTTAACATTTAAAATTTAAAAATACGTCTTAAAGAATATCATAAAAAATGGATTAGGTAAAAATTTTAAAATGTAATTTAATTTATTGTTTAAATTTTAATTTAAAAAATAAAATGTTAAAATTTCTAAAAATTTAAAAATTAAATTTATTTAAATTACTTTTAAAAAATTTAATTAAATTAAAATTTTAAGAAATTTCTTATTAAAGTATTTTAAAAATTTTAAATTTAGTTTTTATAAAAAAGTTTAATTTAAAAAATATTTTTAATTTAAGAGTGTGCACAAGAGGTGATTGTGGTAAAAAAAAAATTTAGAATTTTTGTTCTTTTTGTTTCTCAAAAGTGTTCCAAAAACAGAAAAACAAGTTTTTTTTACTTCTTGTTTCTGTTCCAAATCTATTCCCAGAAACAAAAAAACAGATTTGGAACAAAAATGTAACCAAACGCATTTCTGTTCTTTTTTTGTTCCCTGGAACAAAAAAACAGAAATTTTTGTTCCAGGGAACAGAAACAACTTTTACCAAACAGGCCCTTAGACACCACACGTTCTTGGAAAAGGGGAGAAAACACTAATTGGGGATGTGTGTTTAAAAGAAGGTTTTGTGTTTATTGTTCCATGTTTGGATGGTGTTTTACAGCTTTGCTCTAGGAATGGCTATTCGTTGGCCTATTTCAATTAAAATTGGCCAGCAGGACCAGGCCCTTGGAGCGAAGAAACTTAAAAAAGAAGAAGAAGAAAACTTTATGAATACTCAAGAAAAAATGGAAAAGTCCTATCTTATGTAAAATAACTCCTATGTAATCCTTTATCTTCTTCCCATTAATTAATTCACGAGCATTTCAAAAGGCAATTTTATTAAAGCTAGTACATTAAGTTGTATTGCATTGGACGAAATCATGATATTCTAGTATATACATTGTTAGAGGAAGATCTATCGATGATTTTGAAGATGACAAAATTCTATGACAAAAGGACAAAACTCTGTGATTTGACTTGAAGTCAAGAGTTTAGAGATGTCAGATCTTTAATATCTAAAGAGACGGCAGATCTTGTATCATCTGGAAGTTACCAGATCTTTATCATCTGGGAAATGTCAAACTTGTATCGTTTGAAGGTAGTCAGATCTTTAACATTTGGAGATGTCAGACACGTATCGTCTAGAAGTCAGATTTGGTAAAATCTAGAAAGTCGAAATTATGACGACTGGTTAAGTAAGAGGATATTCTCACGACTCTGATTCTCGTGGATTTCAAACAGCATATACGTGGATCAACAAGATTGATTATTCCCAAGAATATGAAATTTATTATTGGCATATTGGATTTTCTGAAGATCGGGTAAATGTGGCAAGTATTCACTTATGAAAACCAAGATCCTGATTGTATGGGCGATCGAGATTGACGGGCTCTTAACACGATCTGAAGATTGCTTGATATTCAACAGGTTGATTGGAAGAATTCCTTTGGAAAGTGTCAATGGTCGTATTGGCATGAAGGAGTATTTAAGGGAGATATTTCAAGTCTTTGTTCTTCTAACAAGAGTATACTTCTAAAGTTTAGAGTTGCTTATTTACTGTGTACTTACATTGTAAACAAAAGAGTCTTACATACTTGCTGTGAGAGCAGAAGACTCTGTAAAGTCTTAGAACTGATTTGTAACTCTTTTGATTCATGGTGGAATCCAACCGATAGGCTATCAGCCTGAGAGAGTGGATATAGGCTTGAGTTAAGCCGAACCATTATAATTCTTGTGTCTTATTCTCTACTATCTTAACTTTTTACTGTGCTTATAGTTCTTCGTATTTCACTTACTTATCATGCTTCACACGTTGTGTTTTACATACTTCCACAAAAGTTTTTAAAATCATCTATTCACTCCTCTCTAGGTGATCGCACTAGATCCTTCACACATGATTGAGTATCATGATATGTACGGCGAAGCAATTTTCCAATCTATGTACATCTTTTCATATTTAGTCAATTGAGGAAGTTCTCACAGCAACATATATTGAATTCCTCGATGCTTAACCAGGAAAAAGAAGATTCCCATGATTGCATTGGCAGTAGATGTCCACTTGTTGGAGATTTATTTCCTTTGTACGGTATATAAGATATGATCCAATACATTACTAGAGTAGTACTTATTTATAACATGTATTAGAAAAGTTTGTTAGCTAGCAATTTCTGTCATCCTCAAGCACTTTCAAGAGGGTAAATTCTATCCTCGGATATCTTCAACCTCTGAATCATCTTAAGCTTTGCCCTCCATATTATCCTTGGATTTCTTATTACCTTCTTCTGATATGAACAGTACTTTTAACATATTTAGTCGTCATTTAAATTTTGATCTTCATGATGATCATAATTTCCAATCTATGCACATATCCTTTCATAGTACCCAATTGAAGAAGCTTTAAATTTCAATCTTCATGATAATCAAAATTTCCAATCTATGCACGGATCCTTTCATAGTACGCCAATTGAAGAAGCGCTCATGCCAAGGAGTATTGTGAACGGGGTTGTCTTCGAAACAAAGTCCCGCTTCGATCATTTCATCAAACGCCTTCCTTGCCAACTTGACTCCTCCGCTACATTGCTACCGATGGCAATGGAATGTCGGAAGACAGCCGAGAGAATGGAGACAACAAACCAGAAGAGAAATCAACAGACAAATCTGGAACCGGTCGAAATTAATTGGAGAGTTCAATCCGAGACAAAACGACCTGATTGTTCATTGACAAGTTCGATAATGCCCGATTGTCGTGAGGAACCAGCTCTCCATGAAGATTTCTCTAGGCGTATCTTCGGTCTCTGTTTGTCCCTTCAAAATCGTCTCACCCTCTGTTTCTCTTTTGCGCTATTCACCGAACACCTTCTGCTTAGAGGACGCAGCACAGTCGACGACCAGGAAACTCCATGGTCAAAGCTCGACCGTCGTGAAGGCTAAACAATGAATGACGATCCTCTGGGAGATAGACAATGCGATGAACCGCTAGTGATGCTCCATTCGCAGCTGAACTGAATCATTAGCTAGAGATCAATCCCCTGCATTCAACCGGAGCTATCTCTCTACATTTCTCCTTCGACCTATCCTCATTTTCTCCCTTTCCGATTGAACTTTCAAGTCAATTCCAATTCATTCCAATTATGTTCTCTTATTTTTGCTTTTTCCCGTTCTCTTCCATTTCGTCAGTGTCTTTCGGATCCACTGCCGTCGCTTGCTACTTCGTTTCGCCGTCCACACTGCACACAAACGAGATGCCGCTGGTGTTCGCAAGAGCTTATCTGACAAGCCAAGCTAAGGTTGGATCATCTGGATTCCAATCTGCCAATTCGAAGGATAAAGATCTCGCCATCAGTCCCATCGATCTCGCCTCCATCGTCGAAAAGTTTATCTATAAAAAAAAAAAAAGATTTTTCAACCATTCCCTAAACAACGTCATGGCTTCTAGTCATTATCATTGTCAGTGGAGAGAAGATGAAAGTGCGACGCCGGACATCACACCGCCGAGCCTGGACACTCGTCAAAGATCATCATACTCTCTCTCTCTCTCTCTCTCTCTCTCTCTCTCTCTCTCTCTCTCTCTCCCCTACACTAGAATCCGGCAAACTTGTGAGTTGACGCTTCTTCGCCCATCATTTCTCCGGTTGCCTTCTGGAATCTCTTCCGATTTTCACATCTTTCGCGTCTCCTGAAACCTTCCTCAATCGTCGTCTTCTTCAGCTAGGGTTCTGTTTCTTAAAATTTGTTCCACATTGGAGTCATCTTATGCTTGTTTTTGTTCACTTTCCCTCGCACCATAGAGTCGTAAGTTTATGTTAAGTCTTTCTTATGTCTTTCCCTTGCGCCCGTGGCTTCAGATCATGTAGCCAGCCTCAGAGTCTAAAAGAACGAGTTAAGAAGTTGAGTTTTACTTGTAGTTTGATAAAATCTAAGCTACGCTTGAAAGAATTGAACAGCTTAAGTTAAAGATTTTCAATTCCATCCATGTTCAGGTCATCTACGTCTTTGCTTTTTCCTGGTGCTTGTGGTCCGTGTGGCTGAATTTCATGGTTCCAACTATAGATAGGACTTGGAAGGCTTTTCCTTGTTATTTACGCTATTGCACTCTAGGAGCGTATTTTTTGACATTTGTTGTAGGTTGAGATTGTCGACTTTCATTATATGGTTTATTGTTAATTCAAACTCCCGAAAGAAGCAACTACTTTCTTGAATTCACGCCTCTCTGTGTGATTAGATTCTTCCATCACCACAAGTTGGTTTTCAACCGTGTAAATAAGGAGATAGCTCCTGATCAATTCATCAGGCAACGTAATCAGAAAAACAATGAAATTGCGACTCTCGGGTATTCAGACAGGTTGTGGATGGTGAAGCTCAAGAGTTGTGGACCTGATTTGGGGGCATTTTTGTCTCATGGTTGACCCACATTTGCAAGAGAAGCATTTACAAAATGTTTGCGTGCTCAAGCTCATCGATGGGGAGGATGTGCGTATAGAGTCTACATTTCCACTAGTGCTGGTGAGGACTTGGTTTACCATGATCGCAAGGAAAGTGCCGCTTTGGCTCCTCCAAAATAAATTCAGTTCTCACAGTTATATCTCTCCTACTCTTGGTGGATCAATGAAGTGTACTTCTTCCATTGCCATTGTGTTTCTGAAGTTCACATTAATTCAGATGCGCACTCACTAATGCCACATCCCCAAATCTAAATGAGCGGAAAAGGATGTGCTTCAAGATTAGAGTGAAAATTAGAAATTGAAATGCTCATCATGAGAATTTAGAGGTGTGACTTGTTAAATTCTAAGTCATGCTTTTGTGTACAACATGACATTCTTTACTTGGTCTCTCTTAAAATTTGTGAAATTCTCGAAAAATAAGCTTTTCCGTATATTGATTGGGTGGCATTACGGTATAGGAGGTGCTAAGTGTAGTTAATTAGTTATTTCTGACGTGAAGAACATGTAGACGTCAGTACCATGATCCCATGTACTGATTTGTAGACCGTCGTAACTTGATACAAGACTGACAACGGTACCAATGAGAATTCACCTCTTTCTTTTGTACAGGTCGAATCAAATGGTCTAAATGTCAAGTAGCCCCCCTAAATAGGTTTTTCATGGTTGCACGTGTCTGCGACCTCCCACTGCTCTTGAAAAAACTAGAGAATTTGAATCGGAGTATCCACTTTTAAAATTGCTGATGTGGCTACTTTTCTTAAGAATGAGGTGTGGTAAGGCCGTATTTCCTTTCTTCATTGGCGTATCTCGACCATGATGCCATCTACATCTTGCCCTTAAGTCCACTGTTTTCCCAAAATATTTTGGTTTTTCATTGGAATCACATGAGATCTTATGTTCCTTGAAGTGTTGTTTATGGTTATAAGTGTAAATCAGCAGTTTCGATTTTGAAATATCATTTTTATTAAAATCTATGGATTCATAAGATTACCAATTCTAGAATAAAAGAACGTGTTTTTATTTTCAATAATCAGATGTAAAGAATATTATTATTATTCATAGACTAAGGATGCGGTAGAGATGGTTTGTGTCAGCAACTCCTGAAGTTTTACCATGAGAGTACAATAAAAGTGTGCACTACTGTAGAGTGTATGCGCACTGTATTCTGACATTTTGACTTCAAATTTCAGTCTGGGTTTGAGAGCTTCCATTAGCCAGTTAAGACTGTTAATTGAAACTCCCAAAACAAGCAAATACCAGCATATATTTGCGTTTGTTTTCCCTTCTCTCTTTATTGTTTGCATGTATTTATTCTTTTCCTCATCATATGTTGGTTCACAAATATTTACGTTGGCAGAGTGGTCCTTGTGAATTCATAAAGAGATACAATGAGAAGAACCAGCAAATGGCCAATCTTAGGTATTTGGGCAAATCATGGCCGGTGCAGCTCAAAGACCCATGAACACTTTTGTCCAGCAAACATCTCTGGTGGTTGGCCCACGTTTGTGAGAGAAGCTCGTCGTAATGAAGGGCATGTCTGCGAGTTTGAGCTCATTCATAGGTACGATTTTATGGTCAAAGTCTCCATCTCCAGTAATGCAAGTAAGGACCTCATTTAGGTTGATTGATTTGAGCATTGGAAGTGTCCCTTGAGGCCGTACAACGCTAAAGCAACTGATGTCTCCTTTATTCAGTTGCGATGAATCAATTAAAAGTGCACTTGCTTAAGGCAGGTCAGAACAAACAGTCTAAATTTCCTTTTGGGCAGGTCAGAACAAACAGTCTAAATTTCCAGGGAGCCCTCATGAGCAGCTTTTTCATGGTTCCAATTGCTCAAGGCCTCTCACTGCCTCTGAGAAAACTAGAGAATTCAAATTGGAGTATCCAGCTTTTTCCTAATGGCGACTACTTGGTATTTTCTCTGGCTGCCTAGGGTTGGGAAAAAGAGGCAACATAAATTGTCCAGCTTACGCCATAACTACCGCCACAGGCCTCAGCTTGGGATGACTGAGCTCACTGCAACAGTATGGCAACACTGGTGGGATAATGCTCCCTTGCAACGATCGATTCATGAGAGTTACCACTGCAAGCTGGTTCAAACTTGGGTTCGGAAATGAAGGGAAGGTAGCTCAAGAGAATTACCTCGTCGGGATGAAAAGAAGATTCCTTGCTTTATTTGAATATGTATCATCTCGGATCCTAGGTGCAGCTTTTCATGTTTGTTCAATGCACATCGCAATGAAAGTGGTGATGCAGTCTGTATGCTTGTGCTCGTTGATAGGGACGATGATTGGGTTGATTGGAATCAGTCTCTTTGGGCCATACAATAGTCAAAAGCGATTCATGCGCCTACTCTGTTGTGACGAACCGGATGAAAGTGCACTTCTATTTGTAACTGCGCTTTTCTGAGTTAGCTACAATCCTATCATAAAAATAACAGTACGAGTCCGAGTTGTTAAAAGAGCTTCCATGGCAACCGATTTACTCACAAACGTGGGCTACAGCTCGCGGGCTCTGTTTCATTCATAAGCGGCAGAAACAGAGTGTGTGGAATTTACCTTGATGAGAGTGAGTTTCTTTATCTCGGTCGGTGATCAGGTCAGATACAAAATTCCTGGAGGCGTCAACGTTGACGATCAGAGCAGGCGAAGGGGGAAAGACCAAGGTTCGTGAACTTTCGGGCGTCTTGACCAGCAAACAGAGCAGGACGAGAGGAGGCCTCGCGGCAGCGAAACCGACGATGGTGGAGCGGCTATGACAGTTTCTGGAGGACGATGTTGAAGGAGAAACGATGAAGGAGCCTCCACAACTCCCGAGAGAGTTTCTTCGAGAGCTTCAGTGTACGCCTTCGATTGTGTTATCGCTGATACGACGGTGGCCGTCAATGGTGGTTCGACGGTGGCCGTCGGTGATTGGATACGGCGGACGGTGGATTCTGACGCTGATTAGCGGTGGAGAAGCTTCTGGAACTTGGCTGATCGAGAGAGGATCTTCGCGTGTCATTCAACTTCGAATAGTCAGAAAAAAAGAAGAGAGAGCGAAGGAGAGGGGCCACTCTCTGATGAGCAGAGAAAAAATATTTTAAAAGGCCATATTAATATTTTTCGTTAGTCATATTACATGAAGTTAACAGAATGACTCGAGTGCATCAATTTAACAATTTTAACACTTAAATTTTGGCTAATCATTTAGACTTAGCTGCATAGAAAATTATGAATTAATTACTTAACTCCTAAAAAATATTAGCTAAATTGCATTTCATATTATTTTTAAATGCAATCCAAGAATAACGAATCTCAATGAGATGATCTGGAGAAACAAAATTTTGAAGAGCAAAATTTAGAGGGAAACCTTGCTTCAGTCAACCTAAATGAGAGATGGAATGACGACGTGATAGGATCAAATTGGAGATGTCAAAGAGAAAAACAAAAGGAGAGGACTCATATTAGAAGGATAATTTCACTTATGACGTTTATAAAGTGTTAAAAAAATGAATTGTCTGACAATCACCAAATATTTAGAATTTATTTCCGAACATAGAATTGCTATTGTAATTGAGAAGCCATAACCATACAAGTGAGACATTCTAAGTGACGTCAATTATTTTTAACATAGCAGATAAATAAATTTCTAACTTAATCGAATTTTGAAGTCAATATTAATTAAGTGCACTAGGGCTCGATGTGAGCACAACACATCTAACGGCCATTTGGGAGCACGTGAGATTGGTCATAAAATTGGCAATACCAGTTATACTAAATGTTTGATAAGATTCATATAATTACATTAGTTAATACTATTTAATTTTTTAAAAGTCTTTAGCTCATTCAAGAAGAATCAACAAGGTAAATTGGACTATATATCATTTGATCATGCGACCTCCGTCATATAAGATTGGCAGTGCAAGTATAAGTTTAACTCGAGTCCATGAAACTCGATCGTCCATTAATGAAAACGACACCATTATCTTTGAGTCTAAACACTAAATGATTTTATTTGGAATAAAGATAAGTGCACTGAAAACTTTTAAAACTTATAAAGAAAGCGTAATCAAATATTCAAATTTATCCTACATGTACAACTAATAGTTTAGTTGGTTTTGTCTATTATAATTAACCGAACAACCTAACAAGGCTTCTTTTGAAATATGTCTAGGAAATTTGTATTCGACGCCAAAGTAAGGGCGAGAGTGGCAACCCCAAAATGTTTTTTTAGCTGTTCGGATCTCCACTTCAACATTTACTTGGTGCCTCATCAATCTCAACTGTCATAGAGTTTTTTGAAAAGGCTAAGTTAAATTTTGGTCACTGAAATGGGGGAGATAATGTGGAGTAACTGATGATTGTTTAAACAAATTTTAACACTTGATTATGCCGTTCAAAAGTTTAAATTAGTCCATACTTGTACATGTCTCAATTGCACATTTTTTTCTTTGTTTTCTTTTTATAGTTAAACCATTAGATGAAAACATTAGTCAATTGAACACAAGGCTAGTGGGAGAACTAATTTTATTTGCTAGGCAAATTCGTTGCTATCTCTCCCGGATGAAAACCGACCTAAAGTTCAGTGTGCGTTGCTGAGCGAGAGCCAGCACGTTCGGCCGAAGTGGTCACGGGTTAGTTTATCAAGTCGGAGCATCCATCACCGGTCGCTCCTAGTTACACCCACGCTAGATAAAAGACAATGAATGTTGACCGTCGGATGACAAAGCAACATGACCGTGCGTTGAAGGTAAATCGATGTCACTTGTTGGACTAGTCATGAGTTTTGCTACATCACCATTGCACCAATGAGAGTGTAAACTATACTTTGGGTTCTCTAGCCTCACACTTGTGAAATGAAGCAACTATCACTAATATTCAAAGCGCGCCATGTTGCAGAATTTGAAAATTTCTAGTTTTCTTCATTTTCTTTATGCAATTCCGTTTTGACTGTGATGGGTTATTTTCATGTACTTGTAGCTTTAATTTTTTATAATAGCGAATTAATTTTTTGTCATGTACGTCATCTCAAGTGTAGGTTGCTCTCTTTGGTGGATTCTGGATTAACGTTCCATAGACTGTCCAATCTGTCTACATGGAAGGAGAAATAAATTCTCAGCATGATCGCACAATTGTTGAAAAGTTATTCTCATGTTGTTTACACTGGATCACCTGACCACTGAGATTATAATGATTTATTTTCCATTGATTTGCGTGTTAATACCTCATTTGCCTTGATGAATTCAAGAGTCGACACGACATAGGGTAAGTTTCGGGAGAAAGACACTACAAGTATCATAACTTGTATACGACACTCATTTTAATGTCAAAACTTTCCGCCGAATCATTTAAGTGCCAATTGAAGAAAAAAATGATCACTTAAATACTAACCCCGATCAAAAAATGACATGACTCACCGGAAGTGCCAAGTCAGCATTTAATTATAAAAAATTAAACTTTTATTCCATGTGTCATTTTATTAAAAATATATATTCCATGTGACTTTTTAGTTTATTTTTATGTGACGTAACTTTTTAATTTATTAAAATTAAATTAGAATTAGTTATTTTCTATATAAAATATCAAAGGGGAGGGCGGCTCAACACCGCCGCCCTATCCTCATCGGCGAGGGTGAGGG
The DNA here is from genome assembly GCA_019926035.1 of Melaleuca alternifolia. Taxonomy (NCBI): domain Eukaryota; kingdom Viridiplantae; phylum Streptophyta; class Magnoliopsida; order Myrtales; family Myrtaceae; genus Melaleuca; species Melaleuca alternifolia. Next base: position 827,738 of record JAGKPW010002417.1, on the reverse strand, counting down.
CGGTCGGCGAGGGTAGCCGGCCCTCGGCCACGCCAACCATGGATTGGCGACCCTCGCCAACAGTCAGTAAGGGTGGGGCGGTGGCAGTGCGGGCTTGTTGCCCTCCCTATTTTTTAAAATCTTTTTTGGAAGTTTAATTTTTTAATTTTTTAAAATGATGACTAGACTTCCGGCGAGCCATGTCAAATTTCCGACCAAAGAAATCAGAGTTGGCATTGAAGTCATCGCTCTTTAAAAACTTTTAACACTGGCTTTTAAGTGATTTGAATGAAACTTTTGGCACCAAAGTGAGCACCATACATAACATATGATACTTGTAATGTTCTTATCTTGGTAAGTTCCTATTGTCTGGAATGTGAATTTGGTGGCTGGGGAGATTCCTCTGTTGAAACTTTGACCTTTAAGTTGTTTTGAGTGAAAGGATACACTCGCTTGAATTGTTAGCTTACCAAGGGAGAGAGTTATCGCAGGGCTACAATTTGTTGTGAAAAAGAAACGTGCAACAATAGGAGATGGAAGCAAATTATAATGACTATTATGCTTTTGGGTAATGATGAAGATTTTTGGATCGTCTTTATTTATCTTTTGTATGTTTTGTATTTTCTCTGCTCTTTTCCTGGTAACCAGTACCGCGAACTTTTGGGTTGATTAATCCTTCTTTTTGCAAATAACTTTGGCGCCTACTATGTCAAGGAAAAATGGTGTATCACAAACCGAATCAAGAAAATCACACAAGAAAGAGAAAATGGTGCAAATGTTTTATCCAGGTTCACCCAAATTAGGGCTACGTCCTACAAGAATTTCATTATATATGCAATAGCTCAAAACGTTACAAGAAGCTCTCATAAAGTAGAATATATAGGCTCAAAACTCTAAGCCCATCAATTCATGTTTTATCATCACTAAAATAGGAAACATAAATGTAATATTTTGCTTAGGGTTTACTAGTAGTTGCTTCATATTTTGGTTTCCCTAAACTTATGTGGGCATGCGCTAAATGAGAAATAAGGGTCCTCAAAGTATTCGCTAACTCCAACATTCTCCCATTTGGTGAATACTTCGCGCAAAGAGAGATTTCCCAACATCATTTATCTTTAGTCCAATCGCAGTAGAGCACCATTCAAATTTCGCACCTGTGATAGTTGTAGTAAAGAAGTCTAAACTATTTATCACCGTGTCAACCTTCATAAGCAGAATCAATTTTTTCTCTACTTTCTCTCGGATAAAATGATATTGTATGTCAATGTGTTTTGTACGTGAATGAAACACTGGATTTTTAACTAAATAAATAGCCCCTTGATTGTCACATTTCACCTCCACAATACCTTGCTCAAAACCGATCTCCAGACACAACCGCTGCAACCACAAGCATGAGTAAGAGGCACATACTCAACCTCCGTAGAAGAAAGTGCTACAACACAATACCTCCTGCGCATCTATTGACACCTAATTTTTGTCGGTCCGGTAATTTATTTTTAACCTAGCTTTTGAGTTATTAGAAATTAGAAATTTCGTTCATATGCTGAATTTTTATTTATGTATTTTTCCTTTTTTAAGAGAGAAATGAAAAGAAATGAAAAAGAAGAAGAAGAGAGAAACAAGAAGGTGGGCCCGGACCGGACCTGATCAACCGATCCTTTCCCCGTGTGCTAGGCCCGCCTCTCCACCCTTCTCTCCGCCCGGGCCTACGGCTTAGCCCGCTGCTTGCCCCTCCCAACTCTCTTCTGCGAGGTCAATGCGCAGAAGATCTTCGTGCTGGTGATTTGGGGGGAAGCAGGGGGAATCACAAAAACGATGCCTGCATCCAAGAGGTCAGAAAAATAAACAAAAAAGGACAGAAGTAGGAGAAGCATGGGGAGGGTACCTGTGCGCACGGAGAGCATAAAAAGGGAAGAAAAAACATAGCAAAAAAAAAAAAAAAGAGGAAGGGGGAATGCTCTCGGGGGTGGCAAAGGAAGAGGACAACAATGGCGTCGCCTGATCCCTCGCCCACGTTGGCACCTTCACCGACGCCGGCGCCATGATCTGCCTCTGCAATGAGCACATCGTGAACCTCCAACACCCTCTTCCTCGTCACCTTCAAGATCCCAATCGGTCAACCATTTAAAATTCTCCGAGAGTCATCTACACATCTTACGACGAAAAATTTAGTACGGGGGTCATCATCAAATATCTTATCTTAGCATTGGATACATAGTTGATGTTTAGGAGTTTATGCTTGTAATGTTTTGATTCCTCATTATCATCATTGAATCAAATAGTTATGCATGCATGATGGTCCCCATTCACTAAGAAGGACAATCTTGTCATCATTTGTTTATCTTATTACTTTCCATCATTTATTCGACGAGCAAATCTCACACCGAGCGTCATTCGGTGAAAGAATACATCTCATACCTAACTCTGCAATCCTGGAGTTGAATCTGAGCGTCAACAGCATAGCTACACTCTTGAAAGAGTTGTTGTCTTGCAGAATTGATGCACGCGGTACAGTCTGGTTGTTCAAGCACGCCATTACACGCTCCATGCCCAAAACACTAAAAGCCGGAATCGAGAGATGAGATATAGTAGTTGTACCCATGAGTCGCCGTGTTAGCACTCAAGTCGTCTAGGACCGCGTTCACTGTATTACCGTAAGCGTAATACTGTTGTCCATTGCAGATTTTATATATCTCAGTCGTGTCTGGGTTGCCGCTCACCATGGTGCATAGAGAAAGGAACCCGATGATGATGCCCGCGATTCCTTGAAACGTCGACATGATGTTCTTATACATGATATGTGTGTGTCTATACTTAGTAGTAAATATTTCTCTTAAGTTTAGTGCCAGCTAGTTTTTGGCTATATAAGGAGGTTAATTACATATGTTGGCCCGCTGCTCTCATATTATTACGTCAATGCAAATGTCAATGAAATAGGTAACATCGACTATTCCATCTTCTCTCTTGAATACTCTTAGCCACGAGATTCATGACTTCCTGGATTCACTCATCCTTATCTATGCTTTTTGTATTATATGGTTGGATGGCATGAAATAGATTGCATATTGTTTCTGGTCAATAATAATATGTTCCTCCCTATGATATCAATTTGTGTTCGGAATCTATCCAGGTTCTACTGTTGTAAAATTAATACGAAAATTGACAAGATCTTACAATTAAATTGAGGAGAGAAATTTATATGATTCAATTTGAATGTCGGTACTTACTTCGCTCTTCATTAATAATCAAAGAATTAGAATTACAATATCTAAGACCCTCTAATGTTTTCTGCATTTAAATTAAGTTTAAAAGTGTTTTTAATACTTAATTAAGTTTAATTTATAAGTAAACAATTAAATTGGATATCCAACTCACAGCACGTTGTCCCTTTGCTCAAGGCTTGAAAGAATCAGAATGAACCCACACACCATTCTCTTTCCTTTTTCTAAGCCACAATACGGCCGAAGTGAGTTCTTTCTTTTGTCCTGAAGCTACCACTGTCTTGGTTTTCCCGTTGAGGACTCTCACTAGACGACATCTAAACAAACCATACCTTAATCGGTCAAACCTATCAAAGAGCGACTGATTATCTTCTCCGACAGACTGAAAAAAGACCAAATCAAGAGGTAAAAACAAAATCGGCAACTTCCTCATTTCAAGACCACTTCTCACCGTCAATTTGGACTAACTCGGATTTTCCTTGAATGCCTAAGTATTGCTATAATACATGGAGTCTATATCCTCCGATCGAATCGGGTTTCAAATAAGCTCAAATTCAAGGACATAATTTAACACTTACAAAGCGTAGGAGTTATTGCATGGTTTCTTAATGAGCCCAAATTCAAAGACATAATTAAACACTTACAAAGTGAAGGAGTTATTGCATGGATCGATGTGAGTGGAGAGTAAAAGGATAGGTAACATGAGTGTTTATATATAACCGGACAAGTTCAATAAGAGATTAAGTATTATTGAGATGTATCTATAAGTTTGTGCGAGACAATACATGGAATAATTAAGATAACATGATTCGCTCATAAGCCCCTTGACTTATAAAGATAGTAGTTCGACATCTTTTGGGGAGTTGCCAAGCGGTAGACCCATTAGGGAAACAAAAGGTAGATAGTTCAATAAGATCATTTTCTCCCTTCTCAAGGATAGTTAATTGGTGGCCCATTCTCAGTGTATATCTATATTGGGTTGTTATCTCAAGAAAAGAATCTTGTGACCAATGCAGTTTTTTGGGCAACCTTCATGGTTCACTCTACCAGGAGAGACTCGGTAAAGATGGATGTTGTATTGTAATAATGTGGCCACAATGACAACCTTTGTGGTTCTATTGAAAAAAAAAGAGTAGGAATGAAGGTGAGTGTTGAATAAATTTGATATATATATATATATATATATATATATATATATATGTTGATGTAAAAGGCTACCTGAATTAAAGAAGAGAGACCTATATATACTAAGCTCACTCATGAGGTTAAGTTTAAATTTTCAAATTTCCATATTAGAACCCTTAAATAACCAATCACCCTTCAACTGCTGAACATAACTTAAGTTGGGCTAGAAAGGTAGGGGGTCATTTTCCGAAGAAAAGTGATAACATGGTCTAATTGAACTTTAATAATAAAAAATTCTAGATCAGGCGTCACTAATCAGGATTCTTGCAAATCCTAATGACTTGATTGATTTTGAGTCAAACCCCTGCTCGACTATCTTATCAAATTAAAGTTCAAATTCGCTCAACAAGCTTGTTAGCCTAAGCTCGATTGATTCGTTCATTGCTTTATACCATATTATGTCTAATGATAGATAATGACATTTTATGAAATTTTTGAACGAAAGTATGAGATTGGTATCCGTCCACTTCGAATATTGATTATTTTTTATTTAATTGAGATGAGCTTGTACTTGTCAAGATCTAGCACTGCCATTTTCGAGAGGGGCCAAGCTCAAACAATGTCGGATTAAATTGATCCATACTTGCAGACAGTTAATCAATTCAAACATATACAAAGATGAATTGCGCCAACGAAGCCACTCACATTCCACATTTATATCAGTCTGCGAAGAAACGTTATTGAATTGCGGATTCCGTAGACGTGACACGACATGATATTGGACATTTTCCAATACAAGCTTAGGTTTTACCCTGAGTTTCTATTGCTCGTACCTAAGTCTACTATTTACAAGTATCCCCAAAAAAGAGATAAATTAGTCAGATGTGTTGTTGCTATAGGCTTACCAACAATGTGGCGGCCATTTTACAGAATATTTGCTCTAGATCAATATTAGATGGAATTGGGCACATTGCACATGGTCGAGGCAAGACACATTAATTGTTAATTGCCAAACTATTTCTAGAATTCAGAAACTAAAATATAGAGAGTTTCGGATGGATCAATTGTAAATTTTGATAATATCTTTTGTGGCAATGCATTTATTTATGAAATTATTGACATTGGTGTTGAGAGACAGAGAGAGAAGGAGAGAGAACTTAGCTAGCGATAGAGCGAGCTAGACAGAGCCTCGAGCTGATGGGGTGACATGAACACAAACCGGGGGCAAAGGATCTTTATCCCTTACTATGCACATAAAAATTTCTTAGGTTGCATGGAATTCATGAACATAAAAATTTCCTGAATAGGTAAAGAAGGGCGATATAACTTGCATGAATCTCGACCAGTCACGTATCATCTAGAAATTTTTTTATTATGTAGTAGAGTTTAAATTTGACGACATTTTCACTTTTTACATTAAAAAAAGTATACTCCTCCACTTTTATAACTCCAACTCAACTTTTTGTGGTGTTAACGCTTAATCTTAGATGCAAATTGGGAGTTTCAAACATCAAGCAAGCAAAGTGGTGTTTAAACTGGGAACAACCGATTGCGAGGAGGGCATTTAAAATTTTACACAGATTAAATTTATGGAAAAAGAATATTATATTTTGTTATGACTTAAGTGGATTTTAGGAGATAAGCAAATAGAAATAAGACATTTATTACAAAAAGATTCTATCGAGAAATTTGTCTTGTATGACAAATGCCAAATTCGCCTGTTCATGAGATGGAAAACGAGCAAACCTCGAAACAATGAAAAAAAAATTGATGATTCACATTTAATGAATGTCTTAACGTTCTTCGGGTATCACAAAGCTATATTTACCGCTAACATAATTATGGATGGATGATTAATTAAAATTGCTCCTGAGTTTAATTAAAGATGAGAAATATTTAATGTGATAAATGATTAAGTGATCAGCGACTTAATCAAAGGGTAAAAAGGAAAATGGTGGAGTACCATATGAGACAGAGTCCTTTTAATAGCAAAAATCCAAATATGTGTTTCTCTTTGGTAAATGAAAGTTAATCAAATAATAAAATATGATGATGTTTGCTTCGGGAGTTCTGGAGACTCCTTCATCGTTTCTCCTTCAACATCCTCCTCCAGAAACCGTCAATAGCTGCTCCACCATTGTCGATTTCGCTGCCGCGAGGTCTCCTCTCGTTCTGCTCTGCTTGCTGGTCAGGACGCCCGAAAGTGCATGAACCTCTTGGTGTTTCCCCCTTCACCTGCTCCGATCGTCGATGTCGACACCTCCAGGAACTTTGTATCGGATCTGATCACCGACCGAGGTACTCGTCTAGGTAAATTCCAAACACTCTGTTTCTGCCGCTTATGAACGAAACAGAGCCCGCGAGCTCCGGCTAATATTTGTGAGTAAATCAGTTGCGATTGAAGCTCTATTGTAATGCTTTTGTTGTGATGATCTGAAAGCAAATCTTTGCTTCGTATCTGCGAATAAGCTCCTTGATCGAAATGTGTATCACAGCTTTGATTAAATGCTCGAACAGGATCAGTCTGCACTTCAATTCAATCCTTAAACCGCAAATCATTATCACATAATTAGAATTTGACCTCGACTTATTGAACCCTTATTGTGGCCAAATTTATTGGAACATGACGCAAGACCCGCATGAACAGAATCAAGCTTCGAATGTGTATTCTGCTGCGAAGGAGTGTGAGATCTCAGCGTGTGCGTAAGAGTGTCACCATTGGTCTTTGCATTTACGCAACCAGTGAAGAGTCGCCATCGCCCCCTAAACCTGTCGTTATCGATCTTCCTTGCGCAATGTTCTCGTTCTCATCGTCTCCTCATGCGTGTGCACAAGAGGTGGATAATTTCTGGAAATGTCTGGGACTGGATTTCAGTCCTCTTGTGATGACTTTTCTGATGCGGGGGGTCTTCATTTCTTATCTCTAACTTGGATGACTCGTTGAACGAGTCAAATAGCTGGACTGGTTATATTTCGGATACATTTGTTTCCGGATTAATTCTCCTATTTTATTTTCACCAACTAAAGGTAGAAAAATGCAAGTCTCAGTTAGGCTGTCATCTGAATTTCATTTGATTCATGTTCTTCGGGCATATTCACAACATAGTAGGGGCATGCATTGCTTTTAACAATTCTGTGGTCTCTAGTGACCACTCCGATTCAGCCTAATCAACGTCCTAATTAATGAGCACAAACATGCATACATCCCCTTCACTCATAACAAGTTTTGCTGACAAACTAGGACCAACCAACAGAGAGGTTCGCTACACCATAGTTTCGATAGATACTGATGGTCACCAGCCACAATGTGTCCGAATACCAAAGAGTCACAATTCGCAGTTCTTCATGACACGTCTTTATGCATTCACAACGCACGCGCTCCGCCCATTAAGACATTTGACCAGCCGATACATGATAATGACATGGGAATGTAAGTCATACTAAAGAGAGGAGGCAAACAAGATGCACATTTATGCTAGTATTAGTTATAGTTTCCTGATTCAATATTAGCAGTCTAATGGTTTAATGAGAAAGGCTTTTATTACAACTTGCAATCTGAAATCAAAATGTCACAATCCTGTGCTCTTAGACTCCACAAGTACGTGTAATCAACATGGTTACATGCATGAATCTGGTGAATCTCTGAATCGCCACTTGCACTGCGATGTGCATTAAACGAACATGAAAAGCTGCACCTAGGGTCCGAGAGGGATACATGTACAAATGAAGCAAGTGATCTTCTTTTCATCCCCCCCGGCTAATTAGACTAATTTCTAAGGTCTACGGTCAAACTACCTTCCCTTCACTTTTGAACGCAAGTTTGAACCAGCTTGCAATAGTAACTCTCATGAACCGATTGTTGCAAGGGAGCACTATCCGACTAGTGTTGCCGCGCTCTTGCAGTGAGCTCAGTCATCCCAAGATTAAGCCTGTGGCAGTAGGTATGGCTTAAGCTGGACATTTTGTGTCGCCTCTTCTTCCCAAGCCTAGGCAGCCAGAGAGTACCAAGTATTTGCCATTTGGAAAAAGGGATACTCCGATTTGAATTCTCTAGTTTTCTCAAAGGCAGTGAGAGGCCTTGAGCACTTGGAACCTTGAAAAAACTGCTCAGGAGGGCTCCCTGGACGTTTAGACTGTTTATTCTGACCTGCCCAAAAGGAAAAGATGATTCTGAAAAGACTAACCGGGTCAAAAAGTAGAAGGAAAGCCAAAAGTTAGCGCACTTTCAATTCATTCATCGAAACTGAATAAAGGAGACATGAATTGCTTTAGTACTCTACAGGCTCAAGCAACACATCCAATGCTCAATTCAATCCACCTAAATGAGGTCCTTACATGCAGTATACTTTTGACCATAAAATTATACCTATCAATAAACTCAAACACGCAGACATCCCCTTCATTCAGACAAGCTTCTCTCACAAACGTGGGCCAACCACCAGAGATGTTTGCTGGACAGTGGTATTGATAGGTCTTCAGCTGCAACAGCCATGATTTGTACAAATACCTAAGAGTGGCAATTTGCTGGTTCTTCTGAGTATTATCTCTTTGTGAACTCACAAGGACCACTCTGCCAATGTAGATATTTTGAACCAATATGATGAGGAAAAGAATATATAAATGCAAATAATAAAGAGAAAAGGGAAACAATTTCTATATATATGCTAGTATTTACCAGTTTCAGGAGTTTGAATTAACAGTCTTTAAATGGCTAATAGAAGCTCTCAACCCCAACCTGCAATTTGAAGTCAAAATGTCACAAAACAGTGCTCATAGATTCTACAAAAGTGCACACTATTTTTGAATTCTCATGGTAAGACTTCAGGAGTTCTTAACACTGATTGTTTCCACCACATCCTCTTTAGTCTATGAATAATAATAATCTCCTCTACACCTGATTAGTGAAAAAAAGACAATGATCTATTATAAATTGGTAATCTTTTAAATCCATAGATTAAACATATGAAATTTCAAAATCAAAACTGCCCCAGTTTTACACATATAGCCATAAATAATTCAAGGAAAATTACGTCTCATGTGATTCTAATGAATAACCAGAATAACTTGGGAAAACAGTGGACTATAGGGCAAGATTTAGATGGCATCATGGTTGAGATATGCCAATGACGAAAGGACATAGGGCCTTACCACACTTCTATTCTTAATAAAAGTGGCCACCTCATCTGTTCAAAAGAGGATACTCCTCTTTTCATGACCAAGTAAAGAATGTCATGTTGTACACGTAGGCATAACTTAGAAACCAACAAGTCACACCTCTGAATTCTCATGACGGGCGTTTCAAGTTTTAAATTTTACTCTAATCTTGAAGCACATCATTTTCGGCTCATTTATATTTGGAGATGCAGCATTAATGAGTGTGCATCTATATTACTGTGAACCTCAGAAACACAATAGCAATGGAAGAAGTACGCTCCACTGATTCACCAAGACTAGGAGATATGTAAGTATGAATACTTAATTTATTTTGGATGAGCCAAAGTGAAACTTTCCTTTCGATCAAGGTAAACCAAGTCCTTACCAGCACCAGTGGACATGTAGACTCTGAGCACACATCCTCCCTATCGGTGAGCTCAAGCACACAAACATTCCGTACATGCTTCTCTTGCAAATGAGGGTCAACCATGAGACAAAAAAGCCCCCTAATCAAGTCCATGGCTCCTGAGCTTCACCATCCACAACTTGTCTGAATACCTGAGAGTCGCAATTTCCTTGTTTACCTGAATTCAGGGAGCACACATCCTCCCTGTCTGAAAACCAACTTGTGGTGAAGAAAGACCGAAGCATAAGCATACATCCATGAAAGAATCTAATCACACGCTCGGGCGTGAATTCAAGGAAGCAGTTGCTACTTTCAGGAGATTTAATTGACAATAAACCATAAAATGAAAGTCGACAATCTCAACCTACAAAAAATGTCAAAAAATAGGCTTTCAGAGTTCAATAAGGTACATAACCAGGAAAAGCCTTCTATGTCCTATCTATAGTTGAAACCATGAATTTCAGCCACATGCACCACAAGCGCCGGGGAAAAAACAAGGACCTGGATGACCTGAACACGGATGGAATTGAAAAATTCTAACTTCAGCCGTTCAATTCTTTCAAGCGCAGCTCAGATGTTTATCAAACTACTGATTCAATTCGACAAAGTAAACTCAACTTCTTAACTCGCGCTTTTAGACTCTAAGGCAGGCTTACATGATCAAAAGCCACAGGCGCAAGGGAACGACACAACAAATACATACCTGAGAGTAGCAATTTCCTTGTTTTCCTGATTAGGTTGGCTGACGAATTGAACAGGAGCAGTCTCCCCATTTACACAGTTGAAAACCAACATACTGTGAAGAAAGACCGAAGCATAAGCATACATCCATGAGAGAATCTAATCGCACACGCGGGCGTGTATTCAAGGAAGCGGTTGCTACTTTCAGGAATTTTAATTGACAATAAACCATAAAATGAAAGTCGAAAATCTCAACCTACAAAAAATACACTTCTAGAGTGCAACAGGGTCCATAACCAGGAAAAGCCTTCCATGTCCTATTTATAGTTGAAATCATACCAGAAGCCATGACGATGTTCAAGGAATGATGGAAAAATCATTGCTTTTTTTTTTCTTTCAGATAAACTTTTCAACGATGGAGGTGAGATCGATGGGGCTGATGATGCTGTGAGCGGCTGCCATTTAATTGTCTCCCTCTCTCTCTCCATTTGCAGCACCTGCCTTCCCCATTTTCAGTTTGAAAGAGTAAGGTAAAAAAACAGAAAAAAAAAACACTTGTAAAGATAATAATAATGGAGGACAAGAACAAGATTAATTGCATCTTACTAATTCCATCTGCATTTATTTATGCTGCTAACTTTCGTAAGGCTGCGTTGAGATCGCCCTTCCGGTTCACGTCCCATAATGATCCGAACAGTTCCACATATTCTAGTTTTGGTGTGCTTAGCGTACCCTTAGAAAAGATCTTCATTTTCGGGCACTCTTCCACTTCAATCCAGAACAAGGATGGAAAGCTGAAGCTGCAACTTGTGGTGGAGGAGAAGCATTCTAAGCTTGGCAGTTGCTGGAGTGTTAACTGATTTAGCTTCCCAAAATAAATAACTTTTCCTTCTCCGTTTTCATCGTTTTCCACTACTTCTTTCAGTCTTTCACATCCTATTATGGTCATCTGAGTGAGATGCGTCAAATTTGTGACCGCTGAAACTGTTACTAAATGTACCAATCCGGAAGAATTCGACACCACTAATGTTGTCAACTTCTGAAAAGATGTCACGGTTGGAAATAATGTCGTCAAACTAGGACAATCATAAACCATAAAGGAATCAATGCTCTGAAGAATTTTTGAGACCACATAGTCTTCCCTCCATACACGCTTCAATTTGGGTAGCTCCATCAACTTAAGTTCTCTTAAATTTTCCAGCACCAGATGTTTCCCCTCATCAACAAGCGCTTCGTCAAGGAAAATGTCTTCAAGGGAACTACAAAAGACCTCAAGGCTTTGTAGATTCGGAAATCTCTCTAGGAAGGATCTAGGTGGAAAGACAGACTTTTCATCATGAAAGCAAGCCAATGTTACTTTTTTTGTTTTGCCAAAGATGTCAATAGGAAATTTTCCATCCTCTATCATCTGAATTTCCTTCTCAACTAATAAAATTTTCTCTAAGTTGAGAAAGCCCTGTAAAATGGCCTATACAACAAGAGGAGTAAATTCAACAAAGGCTCGACAATAAATCACGCGATGTAAAAAGTAAATCTAATTCGAATGATCCACATAAAGCTCAAGTACAGGCTGGTATGGTTAAGTTGGTAGAGTGAATATAGATTCAAGAGCCCTCCAACTCACCAAATTCATCTTTATTGGAAGTATCTTATCTTCCTCACCAAAAAACTATCATCTTTGGAATTTTATGGAACAGGATGCACTCAAAATATTACGAAAAAATATGGGGTCCACAGTTTTAAAAGTGTGCTTAAAATATAAGATTTATATTATGTTTGTCTCCAAACACAGAGGTAAGAGTTTCATGTTTCCTATAGTAACATGAAAGGATGACTATGCAATGAACAAGTGAATTACGAAACCAATAGAATAGAGTGCATTACAGTACTAATGTTGTTCTTGTTTTGAACAAATTGCTTGCCTTGGTTCTTTCCAACATTTTTAGAATATGAGATAGACAAGAAAAGTTCATATGTGCAACATGCGTCAATAATTGAGGACCTATTGTCAAATTCTCGTCAATTTCCCCAAGAAGCATCGTTAGATTATATTAGGAATATATTGTATTATAAAAAAATATATAATTTTTTTTGTAATTCTTGGTAATGGAATATCTAAAATGTCCATGAATGAAAAGTATACCTAAGATTATGTTGTCGACAAAGTAATAAGCAAGGGAAATTGTACTCTCTAAAGCATTATAATGTGACGTGATTATGTTGTGGACATGAGATCAGCAAGTGATTTGAAGAACAAAATAGAAATGTACAGAGAGCAGCGTTACTCATACCAATGAAGAGTGTGCTTCTTGGTCTGAAAGGTACCATTGATCATCTCTTTGAGCCCAAATGTCAATGGATGCCGCCAAAGACAACTTGCTCAGTTTGTCACAGTGAGTCACTCGCAATTGCTCTAGCAATGGCCAATTCAATGTAGACAGGTCAGGAAAGAAGCCCTTGAGTCGTGGAATATCATGTAACACCAATGAGGTTAGTTTCGGGAAAAGAGCTTGAGCAACATTAGAATGTGGAGTGCCATGTCCACTCGCAACTATTTCCTCGATCCCACAAAATTCCAGTAGAAGACTTTCCAGTTGGTTTAGACTTGTAGCCAACCAATATGGAAATAGATTTTCAAGGCTCTTGCAATTTCGGGCCTCCGCTCTCGTTAGATTATCAAAAGTGAGAGTTCCTTGAAGACTGTCGGTCCATAATTTGCTTAAATTGTCCATATAGGAGAGAAACATCCACCGAAGCTGAGGAAATTGTACCTGTCATTTAAAGTTCAAAGATGACATTATACATCACGCAAAAATTTTGTAAGTAATGTCATTTTTCCTATAATTAATTTGCAACTCGAGATTGACAATATTGAATGTGTCTTCTCATGAAAGAGAAATTTCCTCTATTTACTATGAGAAACGCTACTTATTCAACAATAATTTAATTGTAATTATTATTTATGATATTCATTAATAAGTGTCATGAAAATATTTATGGCAAACAAGCTAAAAACAAACAACTTCAATTGTTTACAGGTTTTTTCTTTATTATGAACGGAAATATTTTGTATTGAATTTTTACCCAAAAAAAATATTTTTTATTGAATATATATATATAACAGCCATGGGCACGACTTCAATAAACGTGTTATGATCTCAGAAAAAGCAAATTGGGTCAAATTTGCTAGTTCTACATCGGACCATTAATAATTTGCTTGAAAAAATATTTATTCACTTTTGAGGTGAAAAGTGAAAATTGAATCTTGCGGTGGGCCAATGATCCTACAGCTGGCAAAAAGTGGGTGCATGACAGGTAACCAATTTCTTTTTGGCGCCCACAGAAGGAAAATAGCTCATATTTGACATAAAAAGGCTATCACAACTTGGGAGAACAAAAAAAAATCAGATGACTATTTTCATGCTTCTCCACATTTATTAACGTTCTTGATTGAGTATACTGTTAGTCTTCTTAAGAAGTGATCTAAATCGAATTAAATTTAGTAGAAGTATTGAGCTCTAATTCACTTAATTAATCAAAATAAATTTGAAAATCGACTCTATTCTTCAATGAATTAGGCAATTGTGCATGTCGTATATTCCTTAATATTCTATTTGGACAGCAATTCCTAATAAAATCTATCGAATGAATAAAATTATCATACAATTTTAAAATTGTATATGCTTCAATTTCTGAAGAAAATTTTTTATACAATATATTTAACAAATATCTACTATTTATTATCCAGCTGTACTTTTCTCTCATTTATGTTACCCATTTTTTCTTTCGCCTTCTCTTTTCTGAAAAAAAGCAATCTGCCCTTTCTCTTCCCCGACACAGGTTGTATGCGATGTACGATTAATATTTATATATGCTCAAGATCAGGAAATTATTGATCTTTTTACTAAATGTTAACAGATTTTGTACATAAATACGTGCAAATCACAGGATTGTTGCTAATTATTAGAAATTTACTTATAATTATATTATTTTGAATTTATACATATATATCAATACCTAAATTGTTCTGCATTTGAAATTTATGAATGTGATTATGGACTCCTATGGGGAGGTAAATATCTGTTCATCTCCGTTTAGGTATGAAAAACAAGTCTCGGTTATATTTCAGCAAAGCATTGATGATTGATGCTACAAACATCTATTTCTAGCATTTTTGTCCGCACATAGAACATTCTTGAGCATTGTCTAATTTTACAAGAACATGATCCAAATGAAACGCCAAATTTGTATTTGTTTGAAAGACTGACCTGTGGAGTGAAAAGACAAGGGCCGCTAGTAAAGCTTCTCATCTTGGGGCAGTAGTCAATGCTCAATATTCTGAATTCGGGACATTTCAGCATATGATTCTTCCCTGAGAGGAAGCTAGTCAAATTGGGCAAGTGTTCCAGCATTATCCAACGAAGCTTTGCGAATGTGATCTTCTCCACTTTGCTTCCCTGCCCTTCTTCCTCTGCGATCACCTTTTCCATCTGACCACACCTCTTTATTTCCATCCACCGAAGACTGGCAACGCATTGAACCATCGATGGAGTGAAAACATGTCTCAAGTTGCTACATTTATAAAGGGTCAGCTTAGTTAGAGATTTGAAGCGCAACATTCCTTGAAGAACTTTGTTCCATAGTTGCCTCAACTTTGGCAAATAGCCCAATGTCAAAGTCTCTAACCGAGGCAACACTCGAGTGTTTTCCTTAACCTCCAGTCCTTCAAGATCATATATTTCTTCTAGCAACTCACAGTTGAGAACTCGCAATATGATCAAATTGTCCAAAGCAAGCATCAATTTGGGTGGGATAGCATTAACAAATGATGGACATCCATCTACAATCAGTGAATTTAATTGCCAATATGACTTGATGGGATTATGTTCGCTCTGCCATTTTCCAATCAGCTTGGGTATTTCAGATAGCCACATTTCCTTTACTGTAGCAAATGTACCCTGTCAAAAAAGCACCATTAATAGTTAACTTCTAGTTAGGAGAAGACAAGTACTCTGTCAGTGATCAAAATCATCCAATTGCACAAAATTTGATAACTAATGCATACCATTTCTTCACACATATTTTGGATGGCGATGTTGACGTCTCCCTCCCAAAAATTTTGCTGCTCTGTTGATTCAGAAGATTCCTTTGGAATTGCTTGTACTCTCTCCAGATTTGGTGCATTTATTAGTCCCTTGGAGAAAAAATTCATGTTCGGACATCCACCCACAGTGATATCTTCCAAGAGAGGAAACGTCAAATTGTATCCACCTGAGCTGAAACATCTCAACTCTTTTAACCCATCAAGCTTTATATATTTCAATTGATGGAAAGCAACTTCACTTTCTATCGGGGATGCCAGAGTTTCTGCTATTTCCAATCCCAACCCTTCTTCCTCCATAATGATTGCCTCCATCTTATTGCACTTTGATATGGTTAGATCTCTTACTTGTGAGAGAGATTCAACCACGGAGGAAAAACAAATAAACCGGAGGTTATCCAAGCCAATGATTTCTAATGTCTCCAATCTCGGAAAGGCAACCTGAGGTATTAGCTCACGGAGAAGGTTATTCAATTAAATTATGTGTTCATGAATCTACAAGATGTAAATATTGATGAGTGTTAAGGGGAGAGAGGGATTGTTAAGTTGCACAAAGGGAAATAAAAAATGGAGGAAAAAAATCTCCATAATAGTACGGTTTTTAATTTCTATTCTTTCCTCAGGAAAATAACTTTGCATTGTACAGCTTACTTTGATTAGTAAGCGTCATTCCATCCGAAGAATTTCCCCTTCAACAGTACTTTCAACCTCAAATTTCGGCCCAAAAAGTTCAAAATATATGCACGGCCTGTCTCCAATAAGAACTAGCCTATTCTCTACATCGGGCAAGATGACAGTATGTGTATGCGCCTATAGCAATCATATTGGTCTCTCACACATATTCTAAATTTAAACCAATCTTTCCCTCTCTTCAATTTAGTTCATTTCCTAATATAATCAAATCAAACTTAGTATAGTGTATTTGATGTCAAGGAAAATGTCCCATCCTTCCGTTATCAGCATAATATTAGTCACCTTTATAGAGTTCAAATAAGAGAACACACCGATGCCATCGAACGGAACCGTGTCAAAATATTACTGAATTACTTTGATGCAAAAAAAAAAAATCCTTTAATTTTGCCTTATAAAACCATGTTAATACAGATATACTGCAGAATGTTAATTTAAAATAACTTGCAACCTATCACAAACTAAATTGACATAATTTCATACAATTAGTTGGATTTCTACTTAATTAAGAGAAACTGAAGATAGCTTTAGCTAATTACAGGGAAGGCATGAACGCACAAGGCAATGAGGAAGAAAATAAACTGAAAATAACAAATTCTATAGGCATCATAATCTGAGTTACATCTAGTTAGCAAATGAAGGAAAAATTAATAAATAATTAATACTCTTTGAATAGAGAGTTACCTGTTGTCCATTAAAGAATGCAATTGGAGTGCTAACTTGGTCGTCCGATGTCCTACTCGAAGAAGCCATCCCGTCGGTGAAAAAACTCTTGACATTTGGCAAGTTATGCAATTCCAATACATGCAACTTAGGCAACTCCAATCTGCCACGATCATCAACTTCTACGATCCCGCACATGGACTTGCAATTATCACCAGCAATCTCTTCTAGCTGTGGAAGTCCTCTCACTACTGAAAGAGGAAACAATACTTCCATCTTGTCACAACTTTGGACTGTTACTACTTTTAATGCACAGAAGGACTTGGAGGATATATGGCCATGGCATATCTTCTCTAATCTGATGAGACTCTTGAGAATTAACAACTCCAACTTCTCAAAATCTGCACGTGATCGCGATTGGAGGATGTAATAGACGGAGGGACTATTCACGACCTCAAGATACTTTAATTCTGGAAAGCCTTTTTGGGATATCGTGCAAATACTTTGCTCACTTCTTAAATCCTCCAAAAACATGTCGTCGGTTTTGCCTAAGATACTTTGTATGCATCCTTTCCAAAGTACATCACTTTTTGGCTCCAATCAGAGGTCCAATATGCTTGATCCTTGGCCCCATGGCCAGCGCCGCAGCTTACCTACGTTGATTCTGTACTTGGTTAACCGCTTGAAGTTTAGATCCTGTGGAAGCACACTGGGATTGGGAATGAATATATATAGAGTGCAGAGATTCTTCATGTTATTCAACTCTATAAGACTGGCATTAGTTGGCGGTGTTTGGTCCATAGCACTCCATCCGACAAAGCTATTCTCCATATACAACTCCTCCAATTTGGTCAAGCTTCCAAGCACACCCGGTTCAATCATCTGAAGTTCTGAACAACCATTCAAGTCGAGCAGCCTCAGCTCTGTCAGTTGCCCTATTTCTTGTGGCAATTGCTGAAGGTTCAAGCTTTGAATGCTGAGGATTTGTAGCTCTTTCAGCTTGCCAAGAATGGCCACATTCTCTAAAGAACAATGACTAAGACACAGGGTGTGTAACTTCTCCATGGATTGGAACAGTGAAGGCGAACGACTGAGACGTATCAGCTTAAGATCTAAGACCATGAGATTTCCCATAGAGTTGAAATATGAATCTAGGACTCGAAGAGAATTATTGTAGGCGTACAGCATAAAGATGTTCAAATCGGGGCAATCTAATTGTTCAGGAAGTTCCTTCAAGCGAAAGGAGGGCAGGCATAGTGCCCCACAGCTTTTGACCTTATCCTTCCACAACTCTGCAACTGACTCATCTTTCAACATGAGAAGAGGGTGATCTCTTGAAACGATCGAGGCTACAAACATACGAACCAAGTCATGTATCTTGAAACCATCACCATCTCCGCTGTGTAAAAACAGGGAGGAGGCTTGAAGATTACGAATCAGTCTGTCCAACATTACTCTAGTATCTTCCATGCTCCTATCTTGTCCAAATAACCCCAAGCCCACGCCGTACCTCACCAATTTTTCAAGATATGGCCTAGGGACGCCATAAACAGCACAGAGTCCTAACATTGACTGCTCCTCCGTTTTCAAACGATTATAACTGACTCGTAATGTCCTATTTATCTTTTCACCGCCTTCTCCTTTCCAAATTTCATTCAAATCATGTTTGCATTCAGAGTAAGTGGTGTTTATAAATAGCTTTGCTACAACGAGAATTAGGAAAGGCAAACCTCCACATATGCCGAGTGCTTTCTCCACCAATGGTTCTAACTCAGCTTGAACTTTGCCTCCCACCGTCTCCTCAAACAATCCTTTTGCCTCTCCGTCCTTCAGGAAACCAAGGTGGAAGGCAGCATTTCCCTTTCCAAAACATATTGATGTCTCGCCGTCATCAACAACTTGCATCCTTTGACTCTGTTGATGTGTCCGCAAGGAATGCCGACTTGTCTCAAGTCGAGCTGCTCCCAGAGGTCGTCTAATACTATGAGGACCTTCCTTTTGTTCTTTTCCTCATATTCCAACCTCTCGAGTAGAAGCTTCGCACGCCATTTGACGTCCTCTTCTTCCTTCACGGTACTAAGGCCCAAACAGTGAGCAATCTCTTTCTGAATCGTCTTGATGTCCGGATTTTGCGGATTTTGCGACACGTAGGCTTTGGCGACCCAATGAAACGATTTTTCTTTGCGTAGTGTCCTTTCGACATCTACCAAAAGGGTCGACTTGCCGACCCCGCCCATCCCGTGAACCCCAACCATGCTCTTCGTGTCATCGGCGAGTGCATCCATGATCTGTTGCATGACAGAAGCTCTGGATTCGAAGAAGCTATCGTCCCTAAACTTAATCCACGTCGAGGCAGAAGAAGTGGAGGCCGTCAAGGTGGTCGGCGGAACGACATCTTTGCCTTCTCTCCAGGCAGCGACGTCACCCGGAGCAGGACGGCCGGCGGAGATCTCCTTGCCTCCGATTTCTAGAATGAGATTCTTAATGTAGTCGGTCGTGTGCTTGGCCTTACTGCTGAACCGATAGCGACAAACGGGGTCGGGAAGAGTCCCGTGGCAGCAAGTCTTGCTCATATTTTCGAATTCGCCCGACAGATCTCCCGCCTCCTTCAAGGCCTTCTCAGCACTTTCCAGAAACTTGTCGACCCATTTTTCAGTATCCTCAAGATTTCTTGTGGCCCTTTCCGCGCCACGGCGGACCCTATCAGCCTGGTACTCCAGATTCCTGGCTTCCTCCAGAAGACAGTCGGCGTATCTCTTGGAGTTCATGACGTATTCCAATCGTTGCTTGATAGAAACAAACACGATCTTGAATGCATCCCATGCAACAGTAAATACAGAACCGGGAAACATTTTTCTTTGATTTTTGTTCGAGAAACAAAGATCACGAAAACATAGAGGCAGATAGAGACAGAGAGAGAAGGTGATGAAAGCAGCAGACAATGAAGAAGAAGCCGTGGAGGAAGAAGAAGGTTGTGCGGAAGAGCAGAGGGGAACAGAACAAGAACGCAAGAACCAAACGGAGATTTTGAGTGCAGACGACCTCAAGATTGACGAAGGAAGGGAGAAGGTGATGAAAATTGAAATTGCTGTGCCGCCAAAGCACAAATATTGATGAGGTAAAGTGATTTCTTTTTCCAAAATTGAAATTGCAGGCGCATCATGTAGCAGCTTCGAAGAAAATGAAAAAAAAATTCATAAAATTACCAGCTGTCAAATTAACAAATAGACTCCACTTAAATCACTGCCCACGCAAGGAGTGCTTTGTGCAGGGTCATCATCAATATCAGAAAATGTGAATAGTAAAGAGAATTAGCAGACAAGGACAGGCCACATCCACGTCCCCTATAATCTGTTCAGAGATAGTAATATGAGGTTATTAATTCATTTTATTATTCAGTTTTAGGGAGCTAAATTATTTATAATCACGTCAAATTTTAAAAACCGATTGAGATGAGCTTAATTGGGTTGCACTTTTCATCAAAGCCTTAGCACTGCAATGGTTCAATTTAATGATTTACAACTAGATTGGTTCCCGTATAATAAGTTCAAGTCTAATAGTGCAACTATCCTAATTATCTATCTAGTTAGTAGTGCGTTACATATGCCGATGCGGAGCCCAGATGGCCAAAATTTTTACAAAGAGCATATGGATTCGTCCAAGTGATTGCAAAATAAAAAGTTGATAGAACTCCATGTGTCAACCTTAAAAAGTCGGTCTTGAGAAATAAAGGCTGTTACTGTATAATTGTATATAGACTCTCGTTTTTATTTTGGGAATTAGTGCATAATTTTATATCAAACATTACTACTTCTCATAAACAAATTTTACACCCAACAACCAACATGATAAGCATAAAACAAATTGAGAGGACTTTTCACATAGAGAGATATCGTAGGTGAAAATGGAAAAATGACAAAGACAAAAATAAAAGTAACCGCATGCTAAAAATGTGGAATGTGGGAAGATAACCATAATCGAATGGGTTTTTAAGCATTTTGTCCTTTTTGGTCTATTGAGGAAATATTACATGAGGACAAATTTGGGAATAACCTTACAAAGTTTTACATATAAAGTCTTAATTTTTTCACAGCATCCAAAAAAAATCAAGACCTTTTTTTTTTAAAGAAGAGCTTCTATCATCAACTGAATTAAACATAAGATTATATCTTTTGTCGCCAAAAAGTATTACAAGCAATTTGTATGGATGACTCATATTGACAAGATTACATGCTAATCTTAATAATAAAGAATTCATTTAGATAAATGGATTCTTAATCTAAAACATCACGTTTAAACATCAATCGTTTAAATTATTTGAATGTGATATGGATTGTCACCTTATCTATGTACAAAATACTTTTTTTAATACCTTCTAATACGACAAAAGGTATTGTCAATAAAAGAAAGCATTATGAACTTCAGTACGTAAAACTCTGCTTGTGATGTGTAACACTTTACGATTGAGCATATGCATATAGCGATATTTTCATTCTGTTTCTCACCCAAGGATATACACCACGATGACCGCGCCCTATCATCATGCACTCGGCGATGGACCGGAGGTCCGACACCGTGGCCTTGGAGGCCTCCTCCACTTCGGTGATGGAGTCCAGCGCGGCGCACGCGTCATCGTTGCCGTCATCGCTGTAGACGGAGGTGCTCGACCGAGCGGAGGCGCGGGACGACCGGGCCGAAACTGACTCGGGATCAAGGTGCGCCCGGTTCAAGGACATCTGGTAGAACTCCTTCTGGAGCCTCTTCATGGCGATCTCCTTAATGAACTGCGCATGGACCAGCCGCTCGTCGGAGGCGGAGTTCGCCGACGCCCAAGCGTGCATCGACTTTTGGAGGTTGTCGACGCAGGTGATGAACTCCGCAGCCTCGCGCTTGCTCTCGTAGAAGAGCGAGGTCACACGGGCGTAGGTCGAGGTGTCTGGGTTCCACTTCATGATCAGGAGGGCCGCGGACTCGATGACCTTGTCAGCCTCGGCCGTGGCCGGTGCGGGGAGGGCGGGGCGGAGGCGAAGGAGGGAGTCTTGGGATTAAAGCAGATGCTCCTCATTCCTTTCCTCGGCATGGTGTCTTGGGATCGTTTCTGCTAATCTTTCTGGGAATCTTGGTAGTTCAATTTGAGGTTGAAGAAGATGAAAGAAGAGGAGGAGGACGAAGGTCATTAAATGGGTTCACCGAGTCGGAGGCGAAGGGGTTTATACAGAGAGGAGACAGTCATGTTGCCCTGTTGTCATAAAATTATTTGTCATATCAAAATCTACTAGGGTGCATCTCAATCACCGTACTTTTGTATCAATATGTTGAGATCTTAGTGATCTAATTTTACGCGTCTTCACTAGAGTAATAATTCTCATGGTGATGTATATATAATATGCAATATTTAGGATAGAAGAAATATATGAAAAGAAGATGGGTATAGAGATTTTCATGCATGGGGCAAACAATCTTCGACCTCATTCTTGCCAAAAAGACATAGCATCTTGTGCAGGCTAATGGACAGGGACAGCCTCCCTTCAGCCCCGTACCGTCCTTCCTATTACAATCGAAACAGTGAAAGAGAAAGTCTAGAATATAAAATATTTTCAGAAAAAAAGCAGTAAAAATGAAGATTTTCGAAAGAATGTGCTGTTAAAAAAGAATGAAAATATATTTTATAATATATAAATTAGAATTACCAGTTCTCGGTTACTAGTTATGTTTCTTAGGCATCGATGGCTTCTAAAAAAAATAAAATCAGGAATCAGATTAGGATGCATCGAAATGTGAAATTGGACCGATTCTTCTTCAATTTTCGATTTTATCCCTAAACCATTTGCACCCTAATTGAGGGTGGCTGTGGGAGCTGACATGGTTTTCTGCAAACCAATAAATTGTTCCTTTACTCGAACCCCTCCATCCTTTCGTCCGCTGGACAAACATCAAAGTATGCGTAAATAAATGGAAGGCAGCTGAACGGGCGCCTCTTTCCTTGCACCGTGAAGAAATATTGCTTTCCCACTATCGCCTCTCCCGAGGCAGTGACCAGTTAAGCAAAGAGTTCCCACTTGTTAAGCTAAAATTGACGAATTTCTTGACGACGTCCAAAAAACAAGCTTTCCCTTCGCTTCAATTAGCCCTTGTTGCATGAGTATATAGTATGTGATGTCCCATTGAGAGTTGAAAGAGATATGGAATCTCGAGGATTTGCCAATGCAGAGATTATGTCGGATAGAAATTTTTGATTATGTTTTGCTCATTGACACATTAGACTTGGGCTAACTTAAACCCTTATATCTAATTAATAGAAATCATTAGTTGAAATTAAGTATTGACTTTTCATTTATTATTTTTCCAAACTTGTCACTAGAAAGCCCCTCAAGACAACCCTTTAATTGAAAAAGAATAAGTACATACATATGGTTCATGGGATTGGGGCAATAATGCATCTCTGCCTCCTTCAAAATAATAACTTTAATAATCACGTCATAGTGAACCAAAGTATAGACCCAGAATTATCGATTATAAAACTACAAGTGGTGCCACCAAACTTTTGTGATCATAATACGGACTTGGCAAATAACAAGGTAACTGTAACTCAATCCTCATCTTTTTAGCAAATTGTGATGGATTCTCGAATTCACCGTGCACGATCTATCATATCAAATAGTAACGATGCAATTTTTTTCTCAACATATCCTTGAAGAATGCAAAGCGAATTGTGTGCCCGCACGCATATTTGAACTAGGATTGTATGAATATGAATAACCATAGTATAAGCATATAGAATGAAAGAACACGACGACATGTACATTCACCTTGATTTTACGTATTTGCTAATTTCAAGATTTATAATATGCAGTCTTAACTACGGGATATGGTGCATAATCGGAATGTCAAGTATCTTAACCTGTCAAATTTTGTGCTCTTGGACTGCACATATGTGCGCACAATATAATCTCAAAACCAAAGGCATGAGGAGTACTGCAAATGAAGCAAAAAACTCAGAGTTGAAAACAAACAAAAAAATGAGGTAGGCTTTCAAATTAAAGACATGCCACTAATGAATCAATATTGGGAGCTTTCCACAAATATCTTTATAAAAAGACGGCCGCATTATCACTTAAAAAAAATATAAACATGTCGATTCATATTTATTAACTAATTGAATCCGACTAAATAATATGTTTGGAAATGAGTGACCAACTTTTTATCTCTTGAGAGGTTATGAAATCATGATCCTTAAGGAGACTGCCCCACAGCCAAGATAAGAACGAGGGACTTCTACACAAATCCAGCCATGAAATAGAATGAAAATGGTTGATTTGTTTGCATGTTACTGTTGCTTGATCAGTCACCACCACTGACGATCCACCATCTGGATGTACGAAAATTCTTTAGTAAGGACAGTCTGGGAGCTGAGATATGCTTTTTTGTCTGGGAAATAGGTGGCTTTTCTGCATTTTACTGTTCCCTGACACCGTCACAAAGGTCTCTCCACGTCCTTTCGTCCACCGCCCCCGGAGAGAGAGAGAGAGACAGAAGGACAGAAAGGCAGCGGAAGAGGGGCAGAGAAAGAGGGATTGAGTAGGAAAAAAGAAGAAGAAAAACTCAGTTCGCACAATAAAATTCAACTAATCAATTTTTATGCCAACCTTAACTATCATCTTAGAAAGTGAAATTTCTCCTGAATCCATATACCTGGCGTGAATATTTGAAAATGTTGTGAATAGATTCTAGCCCAAGAAAGAAATACGAATTATTAAATTCATGAGATAGGTTCTCTTTATAATTCAGTTGATAAGAATCGTTTGCATAATGACTACGTAGTTTATGATGAATAATTACATATAAAAATTAACCACATAAATTTAGATTATCCTAAATAAAACAATTTTTTTTGTATAAAAATTTTTCATATTTACATTCATGGCCCTCGAAAATATCCGCTAGTTTTAGGATTTATAATCATCCGAACGTCATCTATTTTAACATGTCAAAGTTTGAGCTCTTAGACTAAACGTCGGGTACATAATATAATCACAAGCCTTGGCCACAGGTACAAGGGATAGAGCGAACTATAAATAAACTCAAGCTAAAAACAAACTGAAAATGCAAGGAAAGCTTTCAAACCTTAAGACATGCCACTAATGGATTAAGGTTGGGATCTTTCCATACCTTCATTTAAGATGGCCACACTACCACTCTAAAGAACAGTCACTCTAGTTCAATTTTGTCGGCTATTTGAATCCTACTAAGATTAATGCGTTTACAAATGAGTGACCAAACATTGCGATAGTGTCATCAGCTTATTCACATCACTTATATAAAATTCAGTTTTATAAATAATTTCGTGTAATTGTGGTATTACTCTTTCTCAATAATATTCAAATGATACATACGAAAAAGAATGAATTTTCTTTTTTATCTTGACTTGTGTTTGGCTAGACATGAAGCTAGACATGAGCTTACTCTATACTCTAGAGTAAGAAGGCATTAGAATTTCGAAAATAAGAGTAATCGAAATAGACAACTCAAACAATTGTGAAAATAAGAAAAATAGAAAAGATCGGGTTGACCTTGACTAGAAGCATGGCTTAGGAAAATCATCATGCATGAGTGAAGGATGTTCCCCTCAGCAATCGGAGCCAAATTTTGAAGAAATAAAATGATTTTTTAATCACATGAACCCAATCGTCATGCGAGCCCAAATGATCCCTCACTTTGGATTACATGATTTTTAATCGAGACCCCAAGTATCTCCTAACATCAATCTATCTAATTAGTTTAATAGTATTTAATTTTTAATATGTGGAAATAGAGTTTCGCATTGAAGGGAGGACATAAAATTAGATGATTAGAAATGACAAGCGCAAATTATCAATTTACATGAAAAATTACAAAACTTACGGGATTAAGATTGTGTCACGATGATATTATGACATACACAAATCTTTTATTTTCATAAAAGTTCGAGATACTAGTCTTTTATCTTCGTTTGTATCTTCACCTTCATCATCCTCATCAATTCTTCTAATTTCTCACAAAAGAGACAATTCCAATTTAACCCAATCAACGTTCCTATCAATGAGCACAGCTATACAGACATCCCCTTTACTCACGATAACTTTGGCTGACAAACTTTGGACCAACCAACAGAGAAGTTTGCTACACCGTATTTAGGCTCTGATGGTCACAGGCCACGGCATGTCCGAATACCAAAGAGTCACAATTTGCCGGTTTTCATGATAGCATGTCTTCATGCATTCACAAGGAACACTCTGCTCATGAAGACATTTGACCAGCCGATATATGATTATGACATGAGAATGTAAGCTATACTGCAGAGAAAGGCAAACGAGATGTATATTCATGCTAGTATTTGCTGTAGTTTCCTGATTCCATATTAGCAATCTAACTAGTTTAATAAGAAAGTCTTTAATTACAACTTGCAATCTGAAATCAAAACATCCCAATCCTGTGCTTTTAGACACTATGAAAAGTATGTGTAATCGGCATAGGTATATGCATGAATCTGGTGAATCTCAGAATCAGCAATTGCATTGCGATGTGCATCGAGCAAACATGAAAAGCTGTACCCAGGGTCCGAGATGGATTCATATACAAATAAAGCAAGTAATCTTCTTTTCATAGGTAATTCTTTTGAGCTCCCTTCCCTTCATTTCTGAACGCAAGTATGAACCAGCTTGCTGTGGTAGCTCTCATGATTCGGTTGTTGCAAGGGAGCAATATCCGACTAGTGTTGCCATACTGTTACATGAGCTCAGTCGTCCCAAGCTGAGTGACGTACGTACGGCCGTCCGATTAAATTGAACGGCCAGCAATAAAAAAGAAAAAACAAAAGACCATCCCTAATAAAAGCGAGCCTTCCGATTCAGAAATCGGGCGATCTCCATAGCGAACTCCATATCCGGATCCTTCTCGGTCCTCATATCCCCGAACCTCGAAAGATCAGAGCAACCACAACTTTGCATACCAAGAAGATCATTGATACCACGGCACGAACAATCCCACCGGATCCACCCAGTTTCTGTCGCTGCGCTTGGGCTCGGGTTGGACTTTTCCGGCGACGGGCAGGATATCGGACCCTCTTCGGTCCACGGCCTGACCGTCGCTTGATCGGATGGGCCACGGTGAGACGCCGATGGGCTGGCGATCGGACACTCCTCGGTCCACGGCCTGACCGTCGCTTGATCGGATGGGCCACGGTGAGACGCCGATGGGCAGGCGATCGGACCCTCGCCCCTTTCCCTCTCCTCCGTACACTCTTCGCAGACGATGTAGCTGCCCTTCTCGCCGACGGCCTTCCCAACGAGGTCGAATCCATCGCAGGACTCGCGACCCTTCGGGACATTCGAATCTCCTGGCGGGCGTCTCAGCACTGTGGCAAGGTTTTCCGTCGCGTTCTCCGTGGTTGTGGCGAAATCCATCTTGCTGTGGGTGGCTGCAATTTTTATGGCTGAATGACAGATGCAAAGAGTCGAATGAGAGCTTTGGTGATCAGTCTATCTATATATACTACCGTAGCAAAGAGTTGAGTCTCTTTCGGTCTCCAACTTCGAGTATGATTCTAGATGAAAGATAATGTATTAATATTTCTTTTAATTTTTATTTATCCCTCTGAATTTGAAATTGCGAAATATTTTAATTTGACTAAAATTAGTGTTGATATCTAAATTTTAGGATTTATTTTGTATAAAGCATTTCAGATTTTAGATGAAATTATGAAAAGAAAAATTTGAATTAAAATTTAGATATGATAATATCCCTTAAAAGATTTGATTAAAATTGTGTTCATCCTCTTTTCAGATGAAATCTTTTAGAAAAAGGATAAGATCTTCGCGGTCAATGCGCAGAAGATCTTCGTGCTGGCGATTTGGGGGGAAAGCAGGGGGAATCACAAAAATGGTTGCTGCATCCAAGAGGTCAGAAAAAGAAAAAGAAAAAAAAAAGGACAGAAGCAGGAGAAGCATGAGGAGGGGACCTGTGCGCGCGGAGAGCATAAAAAGGGAAGAAAAAACGTAGCAAAAAGAAGAGGAGGGGGGAACGCTTCAATTGGGTCCGAACCCAATTGAAATCGTTCGAATTCTTAAGCACAACAGCGCGTAAAAATAATAGCAGATTCATTCATTGATGTGATATGCACGTAGAATCAACGATAATAAAGCAATGAACGAAGAATGATTGTCTGAGGAATTCAAATCTGACGAAACCATGCAAACTCGATCCTACGAGTAACATATTTCTACCATCTACGTCCAAACCCCGAGCTTGTATAGTTCAGCAGCTACTCGATTGCCCGAGCCGAGCACGGACGCATGGCCACTGCCGAGTCCACGGGGTCCAACCTGTTCTTCCTGCTACTGTGAAATCCTGGCCGGGCGTTTTCACCGCGGAGCAGCCGATCAGGCCCGCCTTGGTACTGAAGCCGACCATCACCGGATCGTCGCGAGCGCAATTGTGGAACCCTAACCCATTGTGAAGCACGTAACCTGCCTTTCGCCAGCGCAGCACCGTCTCCTTCTTTACGTTGATACCATTCTCGGTGCCCCAAAAACCATCGCGGCTCCTCTGGGTTCCCCCACTTCTTTACGACGCGGGGAACCATATTTTCACGAGTCACGGTTGCGAGGCTCCATCTTTGGCTGCGATTTTGGGACTCGATGACTGAGTATTGATGGGTTAAGAGTTCGAGTGATGATAGCACCGTCCACTCACTGCATGCATGGATGTATGAATAACACGTTTGGGATTGAAACCTATCTTGATCCTGAGTAGGAAATATTTGACGCCGAGTCTTGATTCTCCTTTAGGAAAGAAAAGGCTGAACTCGATGTCTCTCGCCCACGCTCCCGGGCTCAAAACTCAAAGCCCAGTCCAAACAAAAATAACGAATACACCTGCATTTGGAAGGGGACAGTTTGTTTAGTTTTGGGTTGTGGGGGTTGTCTTCCCCACATATTTTTTTCAGAATCGCTGAATAATTGAAGGCTTTTGGACTTAAATTCAAGACTATTTGGGCCTGGAAAATGAATCTTGTCCTCATTGGATTTTCTGAAAATTTATACAACTGAGGCAATAATGACCATTTTCATTTTGATTTGCCCCCACAAATTGATGAAGCTCAAGGAGCGAGCTTAGAATCATGAAGATCTAGTTGCCAAAAACAAACCAAAGTGATACAATGGCATTTTATCACTTATCTTTTAGCTCAAGAGCATTGGTTTATCTACTGAAAAATAATCATCATTTACCTCTGCCTCTAGCCCACTAAGAAAAGTTTCTGGATGCACCTATGAATGGGCCATAATTTGGTCGGGTTGCGATTACTTACATAGTCTCAAGTTCATCGAGAGTTGAAATCAAAATTTAATGGTCCGATTGCAAAAATGTGTTATATAATTCGATCATCACAACTGATTTACCTTAAAGAAATAGATCTTATTTTTGAAAGTCAATCTTTGCACATCTAATATTATTTATTTTAAGTAATAGTGACATTTGTGTTCTTTTGGATATAGATGGACCTAGCGGCCATTTGTAGCAGCCACTATCACCACCGGAAGCGATTTATCAAAATCAATATCGTCTACATGTAAAATTACTGGATTGAGCTACAACAATTCTCATTCAACTGATCTTACTGGAGGAATTATCTGATACTCCAATTTTGCAGCTATACTAATGCCGAATCCTGCTATAACATATATCGCCATTCAGAAAGAAGAAAAAGAAAAAGAAAAAGAAAAAGAAAAATGATATTGATGTAATGAAATGAATGTAGCATCAATCAAGAGTCAACCGACAAACGTCAAATTCCAAGACCCAAATTTTGCTAAAAGAGTTTATATGGACTACGGTGGCGTTGCCATGGTGGCTCTCAATCCTGATTCGAATTGCAAATTTTGTTAATTTTTTACCTATTTATGAATTTAGGATAAAATCGCCTCAATTTAAATCACAGAAAATTGTCAACCTCGGTGAACATTTGGCCGGACGGGTGAGCTCAAATCCTCATTTAATTCTGATTTGGCCATTTCATGCTCTTCTTCTCTACACAGTGCATTCTAAACTTTAAAAAGAAAATTATCCAGTTTCAGACTTTTATAACGATTTTTTTTTAAAAAAAATTATGCAATGGTTATTTTAGCAGCAGAAAATGCAAGCACAGTGATCCTGCCCTTGCTCGAGGTTAAAATCTCTGGCAGTCCTCAGAAACATAAAATAAGGGTGAGGAGATTCTGATGGTGGGCGCCGTCATCATTATCTATCTAAACGAGGTGAATATCCCCTTACTCTTTGTTTTCTTGATTTAAGCTTCCATGGAGCAAGCTCAATTATATTAACATGGAGGAACTGCACTAGAAATCTTTGCACGAAGACATGTGGACTTGGACTTATAAAAGCTTTTGGACTATTATCAAAGAAAAAAAGTTGTTGGATATTTCAATTTTGAAGAGTTTTGACGCTTAGAATAATGTCTTTCTTGAATTTTCTTTTTTTCACGATCAAAATGATTTACATAGAATGATGATTTTGAAAGATACATCGTTATAAGAGGATACTTGTTTGCAAAATTTATTTCCTTGAATGAAAAAGAGGACTAATCCAAATCTCTTTGTATACAAAAGAGCGTAAGAAGTTGCTCTCTAATTTAGAGAGATCCTTTATTTTATTTTATTTTTGCATATCATCTCATCAAATCTGATAAGGCTTTTTTTTTAATTCGTTGCCAAGTCTTAGATACAGATTTTTACAATTATATAGTGGAGAGATGGTTGTTTACTAATTCATTTATGTGATCTCGTGCACTTTAAGTTTATTAACCAAATCAGTCTATCCCAAAATATGCATGGTGAAAATCATATCCTAAGTCTCTCCATTTGACCTCAACCTTCGCGAGCAGGCTTGGGAGGACATATTGCACATCCACGCCTATAATCAAGTCCAGCGAACATGAATAAAGTGGCCTGGTAACTCTTTACATTACATGTATAAGTTAAGACACTCCATGGAGAGCCTCCAGTCATATATTAAAGAAGCATCAAGATTGTCAATGGGAAAAATCTTCCAAACTTATTTTCATGATAGTCCTAAGTATTTAAACTCCAGACAATCACATAAACCTTTCATAGAACAAAATCACTCGTCCTTTCTATTGGGCTTCGACTTGTCTGCTGAAGTCCAGGATATCAAAGGGCCAGAGGTCGACAAGAATATAGTTTCATTCCCTGGTCCAAGCCCGAGCACCAAGTTGATCCCGAAACATCCTTGTTGGTGGGCATGATCTGATTATGCAAGCCGACGGAGCAATTTGATCCGAAAGGGAGACTTGCTTCGCTTTTTTTTTATTATTATCAGAAAATCGGTTCCATTTCATTACTTGACCGAATTTGGAGGAAAAATATCAAAGACATCAGCACAAAGTAAATCAACAAGGGCGTGCGGGGGGTATAAAACCCAGTTTTTAGGAAGAGAATTGAAAGGTATAAAACCCAGTTTTTAGGAAGAGAATTGAAACGAAGTGCTTTAGTGACCCAGTCGGCTTGTCTATTAGCTTCTCTGCCACAGTAGGCCAAGGTGAGGCCCGCAAAATTCTCCAGTTTGGACCTAATTCGGCCCACGGTTGCTGCAGTCTCCCACGATAGCTCTACCGAGGCCTTCACTTGCTGCACGAGTTTGAGGCAATCAGAGTGTACTTCTAGGGGGGTGTTAGATTGTGGAGAGAGGAAATCTAGGGTTTCTGACAGTGCCAAAGCTTCAGCTTGCTCGGCTGTAGCTGCATCCACCATCTTAGCAAAACCAACGATTAATTGTCCTTTGCTGTCGCGGATTATACATGCAATGGAGCTCCTGGTTTCATCCATTCCTCTGCTCCTTCATTCCGGGGGAAAGAAGCATCGATGTTGACGGACAGAGCACTGGGATTTGGAGGATGCCACCGGTACGTTCTGTCCGCTCTCTTCGCTGTTTCCTTTGGTTGCTTGTTCCATGTAGCGTAGGAGTCGGATAGAGTTAGGGATTTGAGGACTGTTTGCTGTGGAGACAAGGGTTGATTTCCGAAGACGAATTGGTTGCGGTCTTTCCAAATGCTCCACAAAATGGTTGCTACTCGGTCAAAGGATGAAGAAAGCCGTGAGTCTTTTTTGATTTGGGACAGCCAGATGTCTAGCCACGTTAGCCCTAATCTGGATATTTTAATGTGCAGGGGGGAGGCGCTCCAAACTCGGGCTGTCCATGGACAAAGTAATAAGATGTGCTCCACGGTTTCCACTTCCTTCTTGCATATGGGGCAAAGTGGGTCAGGTACAATCTTCCTCTTATGTAAGTTCTCCAGAGTAGGTAGAGCATTTTGGCTTGCATTCCATAGGAAGAGTTTCACTTTGGGGAGGGTTCTGGAGTTCCAAATATATTTCCGAAACTTTGGATTTGTCATGTGTGAGGAGATGGCACTTGTTGTTCTTATTACTGCCTGTTCTTCTCTGATTGCATGGTAGCCTTCCTTTACTGTGTAAGCCCCTATTTTATCTTTCAACCAGACAAGTCTGTCCTCTGTGGTAGGTAGACCAATAGGAGTTTCAAAAATTTCCTTCACACGTTGGTCGTCGAATAAATCTTTAATCAGCGGAGAATTCCATGTTCTAGAGTCTTGTTCAATGAGGTGATCCACTGTGGTCAGTTCATTCCTTGTAGCTGGTCCACTGATAACTCCACTCTTCAGCCATTTGTCCTGTCTAATTGAAATACTTCTGCCGTTCCCAACTGAGTGCATCATATTAGGGGCTATCGAGTCTCTTCCTAGGATTAGACTAATCCATCCCCATGAGGGTCTGGTTCCTCTTCCGGCTTTCCAGAAATCACTATTTGGAAAGTACAATCCCTTCATTACTCTACTGACTAAAGATTGTGGGTGTTGGGGGATGCGCCAAGCTTGCTTCCCCAACATGGTTTTATTAAAAACTATCAAGTCTTTAAAGCCCAGACCCCCTTGATCCTTCCTCTGTTTCAAAATCTCCCATTTTTTCCAATGAATCCCCGATTGTTTACTGCTGTTTCTCCACAAAAAACTAGTAACTTTTTTCTCAATGGCTCGGCATACTGAGACAGGAATTTTAAAGATTGACATAGCATAGTTTGGATGGCCTGTACCACTGCTTTAATCAGTATTTCCTTTCCTGCTTTTGATGATAAATTGTCCTTCCAGCTTTCTAGCTTTGAGTTTACTTTGGCTAAAATCCAAGAAAACATTTCCTTCTTAGAGTTTCCCCAGTCTAAGGGAATTCCTAAGTATTTTCCTGTTTTCTCTATTTCTGGAACTCTTAATTCTGCAGCCATGTTTCTTCTCAGGTTTGCCGGACAGTTTTTCCCAAAATAAACCCCTGATTTGTTTAGATTGATAGCTTGTCCCGAAGCCATACAATATTGTTGCAGAATAGCTGTCAGATTTTGACATTCCATAATGGTGCCATTCAGAAAAAAGATAGAGTCATCTGCAAAGAGTAGATGAGACAGAGTAGGGCAATTTCTATTCAGCTTGATTCCTTGAATCGTGTCCTCCTGAACAACTTGATTAATCAGATGGGATAGGACATTAGCCACCAAGATAAAAAGATAGGGGGATAGTGGATCTCCTTGTTGAATCCCTCTTGATGGTTGAAACGTAAGGAGTGGTTCTCCATTGAAGTTCACTCTAAATGAGACGGTTGAAACACATTGCATTACCCACTGCACCCACCTTTCACAAAAGCCCATTTTCAGTAGGCACTCTTGGAGAAAATCCCATTCTATTCTATCATACGCCTTCTGCATATCTAGTTTAAGGACAGCTTGAAACTTGCTTTTCCTTTCCCGGGTTCTTAGCCTATGCAGAACCTCCTGTACCAGCAGAATATTGTCTTGAATTTGTCTTCCCCCCACAAATGCACTTTGTTCTTCTGCAATAAGATCTAGTAGCATGGGTCTTAGTCTATTGGTCAACACCTTAGAAATAATTTTGTAGACAAAATTACAAAGGCTGATAGGGCGAAACTGCTCAAGCTTCTCAGGGTTTGGGACTTTTGGGATTAGGGTAATTAAGGTTCTGTTCAACTCTGGATTTAGATACCCGGTTTCAAAGAAGATGCAAACTTCCTTGAAGATGTCTTGGCTAACCGTCGGCCAATGCTTCTGAAAGAATAATCCATTAAGTCCATCTGGTCCAGGAGCTTTAGTTGTCCCTAACTGTTTCATTGCAGTAGTGATTTCCTCTAGGGTGACCTCTTGGACTAGTTGCTGATTCATCGATTCATCAACAGAGGTAGGAATTTGATTCAAAATAGACTGAAAGTCTCGAAACCCCATTGATTCATATAGTTTCTTGAAATAGTTTTGTGTCATTTGCTTCAAAGTATGCTCCTCTCTCACCCACCCATCATTAGCATTCCTTAATAGGGAAATTGTATTTCTATTTCTTCTCTGGATGGCTGTAGCATGGAAGAATTTGGAGTTTTTATCCCCCCATTTCAGCCAATTGATTCTAGAGCGCATCCCCCAGTACATCTCCTATTGTCTCCACAGCTGCTCAATCTCCTTGTTTATAAGTTTAGTTGTTTCACCTTCTCCAGTGACTCCTACAATATTAGTCAATCTTTTTCAGCCAGTTAATTCTCCTTTCAGCATTAGAGATTCTGGCTTTACTCCACTTCATCAGCTGGGTGACAACAGCTCGTAATTTTGCAGCCATGTCTAAGTCTTTAAATTTGAAGTTAGCCCATAATTCATCAATCAAACTAACACATCCTTCATCTTCCGCCCAAAAAGCCTCATATCTAAAAACCTTGTTCCTGCGTTTCTTGCATGGGTAAAGTGACACAATGAGGGGGCTATGATCAGAATCAGTGGCAGGGAGTGCTATGCCTTCAGCATTAGGGTACTGAAGTTCCATTCCAGATTACATAAAGCTCTATCGAGCCGTTTCTTTACTAACTATTCTCCTGCTCTGTTGTTTGACCAGGTGAACTTGCACCCCTTACTCTCCAAATCCATTAAGGAACAGTGCTGCAGGAAGTCTCTAAAAGCTGTTAGCCGGTAAGTTTCTGCCTTTTTTTTTTTTACTTTTTCCCAGTGATACAAGATCTCATTGTAATCTCCCAAACACAACCACGGGAGATGGTTATATATACTGTCTCTGCGAATAGATTCCCACAACAGTACTCTCTCTCGAAAAACATAAGGAACATGTAGAAAAGTGATAAACATTCTCTGTCGAGAGGTTTTAATTTGACATTGAACATTAATGTAATGCTTTGAGTGAGAGATAACAAATAACTCCACTTGATCATCCCAAAAAATGGCCAAACCACCTGCAATGCCTTCTGGATTGACCAAAAAGCCATTCTGAAACTTCATCCTCCTCCTTAAACGTAGCACCTTGCTTTCTTGATTTTTTGTTTCCATCAAAAACATTATGTTGGGCCTTTCTTGAGTCACTAGGACTCTCAAAGCTTGGATTGTCAGAGGTGTGCCCAACCCCTGACAATACCAACTTAAGATTTTCATGGATATTTTGGTGGCTTATTAGGGTTAGCTACCAGAGCCCATTTCTCCACCTTCTGTACCACTGTAATAGGGGTTTCCACCAGTTGTGAGCTGTCTAAAGTAGTTGCCCCAGAGGAAGTCGCACCATAAGGGCAGAATCTCTTCCCTTTCTTTGCCACAACCACTTTTGCATTTCTTGGCTTGTGCCTAAGCAGCTCCTTCTCACTTCTTCCTGCTTCTATCATCTCAACTTCTGCAGGCTTTTGATTTTTCTCGAATAGGACCATAGCTGACTCTTCCTCAATGCAACAGCTGCATCTTTTCTGTGTTCCTTTTTCTTCCCTTGCTTCTAAGGCTAAAAAAGGAATGTTAAGCCCCTGCTGTGATTTTATAAATTTAGTCATTTCAGTTAATTTTGATTGAAAATTGATGACATGACGATCTTGTCAAACTAGTTGTCTTGTTTGGCGAGGCTGATGTAGATGTGTTGCATTCTTTAATTTGTTAAATCAAGATTTTAATTGCTTTGTCATTGTCTTCTTTTGCTTTTTGGTTCAAAGGCCAATGGATCCCCACTAGCCTCTGAGTGAGGATAAAAGCCTTGCTAGCCATGGGCGAGGGTTGTGGCCCTCGCCTAATCTAGCAAAGGTTCTCGCCCTCACTATGGTTAACAATACTCGGTTCATTGTTTGTCACAACTTGGGTCACAAACTGATTCGATATTTGATTTGTTTTTCCAGGGGTTGATGATGTTGGAGTTTCAGGCACACATTCTTCATCTTCCCCAAATGTATCTTGTTTGCTGTAGAATACTTTTCCATATGGGCTGAGTTCTCGAACCTCAGCTTTGAGCCATTGGCCGAATCTTCCGGGTAAGTTTTTAGCTGGCCCTGTAGTATCATACGGAATTTCTTTGCAGAAGGTTGCATAGTGACCAATTTTGCCGCAGGAGTAGCAGTAAAATGGAAGCTTTTCGTATTTGAATTCGACCCATAAACTTTTATTGTCTAGGCAGACAACAACCCCAGTCTTTAGAGGGTTCTCCAGATTCAGCCTAACTTTAACTCTGCCCATTTTGTAGCTGCTATTCCTTTTTGCATCTAGTTTAACCTCCAACACCTCACCAATTTTTTATCCGATGTTTCTAACAATTTCATTAGTAACTCTTCCAAATGGTAGACCAATTAACCGAACCCAGAAAGCACAATGGTTAAACTCGTAGCATATTTCTGGTGTATCAGGGTCACAATGCTGAAGAACCAATAAATTGCTAGCAAAGGACCATGGCCCCGTGTCTAACACTCTCTGTTTATCAGCTTTCGAGTGGAAGAAGAAGGAAAAGTATCATGGTTCTATCTATGTGCAGGTAACCTCTTCGCTCTTCCATGCTCTTTTCATTGTAGTTAGGAAGGCAGAGAAATTGACATTTGGTTTAGAGTAGAACTTGCCGAAGAGGGTTTTTCGGCATTCAGTCAGCTTATCTTCAGAAATTTCACCTTTGACCTCAACAACATCTTCTTCTGACCATAGATTGCCTAAGCTTCTGCAAAGCGCCGCTAGTCTCTTCTCTTCTTCATACTGATTGGCCATTATAACTGCTGCAGGTGACCAGAGTGAGCGGCTCTTGGGTTTTTCTCGTAAAACAGGCTACATGATTTTGGATTCTACTTGGAACGGAGGGGCCAGTACCAGATCGATTGAAGGGAGCTCATTTTAGTGGGTTGAGGAGGGTTTTACTTGTGGGTATTGGTATTTGTGTTTAATTTGGTAGACGAGTAGGTTTCAAGGAAAAAGGTATCGATGGGGAGGGAAATATGGTGGGAAGAGGGGGAACCAGGTGCATGACTCCATGGGCAACTCGCTAGGGTTTACTGTGAAGAAAGTAAGAAAAACCTACCTTGAAGGTGGGAGGCGGCTACCATGCGGTAGAGAGGAAACTACCCTAGGGTAGAGACATTTCATCCTCAAGGTTGGGCAAGCTTCACACCCCTTGTAATTACGCAAGTCTCATTTTCTTTATGATTAATAAAAAACTTGCTCAACTTCTCTATCTTGCAATTAATGAATGTTGGTATTATGATCACTTCATGTTAGCATTGACATTTTACTAAGTAATTATAACATGTTGCAATATACGCTTATTCTTTACTTTAATAGATCATGCTTCCTCGCCAAGATTGTTGTAGTTGATTGAGTAGTTGGGGGATTTGAGGTTTGAGAATATGAGATTGCCCGTTTTAATCCTAAAGACTACATGCAAGCTGCTCTATGTTGCAACCACCTATGCAAGCCAAAGGCCTAAGCTTAATGGGCTTCTAGATAGACTGATCTTCATGCCCATCCTGAATTGGAAAATTGAAAAAGAAAGAAAATAGACAAGACTGCTAATATTACAGGGAAATCTTTTGTGTGCACTTTTTCCTCATAAACTAAGTAGTTATTATGCAAAAGGTCCTTAACAACTTAATTACTAGTAGAACTTCCCTCTGTTAGAAATTAGGTATTACCTTTTCAAATAGGCATATTAGATATATCGATTTATGAGCAACTTGACATGCTAATAAAGCAATTATCGTTTACTTGTAAATTAAGCAACTTCAAAATTTCCTTTTGAACTGATCTTTTTGTTTTTTGTTTTTTTTTTGTTTTTTGGTTAAAGGGATCGTCATGAGGAGCTTTCTGTTAATAGATCCATGAAAACTTGTAAGATAATGCACGAAAAGTCAAGACTCAATTTCAACTAATTAGATATAAGGGTCTAAGTTAGCTCAAGTTAACATGCCAACAAGTAGTTCACTATCAAATCGGCAATTCAATATATTAAACAGTAACACAACCGTTTTAGAAATTTAGAGAGAATCAAACAATATTATGAGTAGTTAGTAATATCATGTCAAACAATGTGTAATATATAACATGAATAAAGATCTTGATATGGTCAATAGGAAAACTCACTCCCTCAACAGTTGAATCAACAGGACAGGGCCGCAAAAAAGCCCTCAAGTGCATACCAAGATTTGGATTTGACAATATTCGTTCCTTACAAGACTCAAGCGAAAAAGAGAATGAAGAAAACGTAAAGCGCCTTGGCAGACGGGAAAAAAGAAGAAGCATAATCAAAGAATTGGAATTTTGATATGCTTATTCCTTACTTATGAAATGATTCCGGGGCTTTAATTCAAAATCGATAGTACTTATTCCTTCAACCCCTTGGTAAGTTTCCAAGGGTAACTCATCAAAGACATATCTTGAATTCAAGTTCACGAATGCTCTTTGTCTCTTGTCTCGTGTTCGTGTGTATTGACAAGTTGACGTAGTTAGGGGTAGAAGACAAGAAGGATTGGATAAGTTTATAGTCCTTTTATATGGTGGAACATGAAATATTATGTCTAGTTCGAAACTATGAGTACTTGGTATTTACCTCCAATTTTTCTCCTTTTGATAAATAAAAGAGGAGGAAAGGGCAACCCGCGTCAACAATTCTTCCATTCCAAAACTATGGTAAGGAGGAACGTTCCAAACTTCACCATTGGAACCAAATACCATGCATACGTAAGAAGGCATTTGTCCTGATTCCCTAGTTTAATTAACATGATTTGTTAATGAAACCACATTCGAGTGATCAAAGACTATTTTTGTTGAGTTGGGACAAAAATTTCTTAAGACTTCGGTGCTTCTCACTTAGAATAATTTTGACATCGCTACTGCTTTTCTAACAATCAATTGGAAGAAAATGATAACCATGATCATGGCATTAGCCAAAGAACATAGAACACTGTCTAATTTCGAATACGAATTGAAGTTTCAATATGGTAGTAGGAAAACTTACCGGTTAAGCAGCTGAATCTAGAGGAATGGGGCCTACAGAAAAGCACACAAGTGAACAAGGAGATCTGGATATGATAAAGCTTATTCTTTAGGCAACTCAATGCTAAAAGGAGAAAAAAGTAAAAAAGTGAAAAGCCTTAACATTAGGAGCTCTTATTCTATATTTTCTATTTTATCTAAGACATCTTTATGAAAGCAGTTGATTCTGGGAAAGCAGTCATTCATTATCATGAGAACCCCAGATCGAACAATTCATGCAAAAAATGAGGTCGATATGTATTCTTTTGTCCGATGGAGATCTGTCATTCAGAAGAAAAGTAATGCACGTTGCTCAAGACTAGAAGATGCAACAATTTAGCTAGACATTAGATAATGAGGTATCCCCTCCCCTCTCGAATTCACGTTTGCTAAAGATGCTTTGTAAGAAAAGCTACAAAGACGAAAGCATACATTATTCGAGAATTACTTAGCATCAGGAGCATCGAGCACGTGAGACTTTGTCTATGTTGTGGATATGATAATTATACTTGTTCTTTTTGTTTGTGCCATTGGACCATTACGTAAAGGATGATTCGATATTTTACTACTAAATCTCAGCCATCGATTATCGATTTTTCCAGCAATAAGAGTTGCTGTGTTTCGACGCTACCCTTCTTCATCCACTTCTCTAGTGGCTCCATCAATCTGTCTTGGATGCTCCTCTGAGAATTGCTTCGTTGAACTGAAAGCAAAAATAGTTCACGAGGCTAGAAAAGAATTATTCCTCTGGGGAGCCTTCCTTTCCGCCAAAATGTCCTCCACACATAAGTGTACCCTCGAGCATCAATCCACCCGCCTTTTATTTCAAAAAAATAAAATTTCCTTTTCCATTTTCTCTCCAATCTATAGCCTTGTATCTTTTCTTATTTACTGTAGACACTTGGTGAGGGATTCTGAGTTAAATCTTCTCACTAACTCTTCTGATTTCAGAATTTTGCTTATACAAGAATTTATCTAGAAAAGAATCTGCAACCTATGGATCACAAAAAATGGCTGATTTGTTTCAAATATTGGAGCATGCGTGTGTTTCAGAATATCGAATTACATTTATACATTCACCGCAATTTTAGCAATAAATTTTCAAAAATATCAAGACCTAATTTGTATTATTTGCATTTGAAGTTTCATGTTTTTGTAGAAGAGGTCATTCCAACATGTTAACTTAGCAGGAGATGTGAATTCACAGACAATTCTCTTTATTCATATGGTTATAGACAATGGTTTTGAGACATTAAAATTTATTTGGATTTTATAGCTAATTGGTTATTTCGCATTTATAATGCTATAACATTTGAGAAACTATTGGGCGAGTGTTTCATTGAGAACATTTTTAATTTTTTTTTTTTTTGGGTTTCTCCACACCTGTATAGTTTTTTTTTTTATTTTAAGAACGACAGTTGTTGCTAAACAGAAGAAGGATGGAAGCTCATTTTGGTATTCAACTTGTCGACTATCTAAAATACAATTTCGTGGAGTAAAGAGAATCAACAACTTAGTAAATATGGATTCTATATTGAAAGAATAGTGGCCACTTTTGCTCCGCCTAAGCCGACGATTTGCACTCCTGATTAGATAGATCATTCATATAAGATAATATTCTATTTATTTTTTATGACCCATTTTAATGACGGTTATGAATGTATTGGAGATAATTACTCTATCGGTCTTCTAATATTAAACAATGTGTAATTTATGACCGGAAAATTTAATATGGTAAAGAGGAAAATTTACTGGCTCAGCAGTTGAATCAATGAGAGGGGCTGCAAAGAAGCATACAAAAGCATGCTGATATTTGGATTTGACAATATTCGTTCCTTACAAAACTCAAGCAAAAAGGAGAATGAAGAAAATGTAATGAGCCTTGACAGATGGGAAAAAAAAGCACAATCGAAGATTTGGAATTTTGATAATGCTTGTTCCTTACTTACGGAATGATTCTGGCCCTTAAATTCAACATCGTTGGATTGATAATCAAAATCTCAGGTTTATTCTTTTCCAGTAAAATAGTTGCTGTGTTTTGACGCTTCCCTTCCTTCATGCACTTCTCTAATGGGTCCATCAATTTGTCTTTTGACTCCTTTATTTGATAGTACTTATTCCTTCATCCCCTTGGAGATCCCAAGTGTAACTCATCAAAGGCATATCTTGAATTCATGTGCACGAATGCTTCTATATCTTGTCTCCTGTGTATTGACCAGTTGATGTAGACAGGGACAGAAGACAAGAAGGAATGGATAAGTATATAGTCTTTTTATATGGTGGAATATGAAATATTATGTCTAGTTCAAAAACATGAGTACTTGGTACTTGTTTCCAATTTTTCTGCTTTTGATAAGTATTAGGGGAGGAAAGGGCAATCAGCGTAAACAATTCCTCTGTTCCAAAACTATGGTAAGGAGGAGCGGTCCAAACTTCACCGTTGAAACTAGATACCATGATTTTCGTGCATTCATCAATTCTAATTTTCTAAAAAGACTCTTCCTCTTCTCTCCCTCTGAGCAAACCGTCATTTTTCAAAAACTCTTCTCTACAGTTTTTCGGTAGGCTCTCAGCTCATATTTTGAAGCTAAGAGCCTACTCATCCTTTGATTTCTTTTTATTATTATTTTATTTTACTTGTCTTTTCTTTTCTCTCCCAATCTATTTGGGAGTTTGTCTGAATAAATTTCTGCAGCGGATCTCGGGTTACTGTAGAGTCCAATTCAATCTGAAGATGATCATCTCTCCAAGATTCAGCCGCTCTTCTCTCCCGATTTAGATTTAGATATAAATTTGGGAGTTTTGCTCTCCCGATCTTCATTTAGAAATTCCTTCTAGGTACTTGATCTGTGTTGCTATTCCAGCATGGTGATGGTGATGGTGATGGTGATGAGAGCGTTGAACCTAAACGCACACCGCAAATCATTACAAGTGGAAGTGGAGATCTTGATGTGTGCTCATTACTGAGTATAGTGATTGGCCGCCAAAAGTTTATATTGGCATATTTGCTCTTGAAGGATAAGAGTGTGCTCGCTACAGATTATGTTTTGTTATATGTAGGTTTGCTAGACTTGAAAGATTTATGTGTACCTCTCATGTCTTATTCTGAAAAATGAATGAAATCTTTTTTTCGATAAAAAAAAACTAGATACCATGGATATGAGAAGGCATTTTTTTAACTCCCTACTTAAGTTAATATTATTTGTAAATGAAACCACATTCGAGTGATCAAATTCAATTTTTGTTGGTTTGGGGCGAAAGATTCTCTTAAGGCTGCGGTGCTTCTCACTTAGTATAATTTCAACATAACTACTGCAATCCTAATAATCAAGTGAAAGAAAACAATAGTCATGGTCGTGGCATTAGCAAAAGAATATAAAACGCTATCCAATTTATAATATGAATTCATGTTTCAATACGGTAAGTAGGAAAACTTACCGATGAAGCAGCTGAATCAAAAGGACATGGGCCTATAGAAAAGCACAAGGATGAACAAGGAAATCTGGATTTGATGACGCTCGTTCTTTACACTACTCAAAGCCAAAAGAAGAAAAAAGAAAAAGGTAAAGAGCCTTAATATTCAGAGCCATTATACTATATTTTCTTTTTTCTATGGCATCTTTATTAAAAGTATTGATTCCAATAAAGCAGCCACTTATAATCATGAGAACCCCATGATTGAACCATTCATGCAAAAAATACTATATGTATATATTCTTTTGTCTGATAGAGCTCTGTCATTTTAAAAAAGCAATGCACGTCACTCTGGACTAGAAGATGCAATAATTTGGCTAGACATTAGATAACAGGGTTCTCCTCCCCTCTCGAATCCACTACGAAAAGCTAAAAAGAAGAAAGCATTTATTCGAGAATGGCTAATCATAAGGAGCATCGCACACGAGAGACTTTGGCTACGGTGCGGATCTCATGATTATAATTGTTCGTTCTGCTTGTGACATTGGACCATTACATAAAAAATGAGTCGACATTTTACTACTAATCCGTTTGTTTCATGGAAAATAACTTCTAGAAAAATATTTTCTAGATTTTCCAGCGTTTATTTCATAAAAAATGGAGAAAATATTTTCTACATTTTAGGAAAATATTTTCTATCAATGAAAAAAATCATATTTAAAAATGGAGAAAATATTTTTCATTTTTTAGAACGGGGTCCATCTTCTCTTTTTACCTTTAAATATCACTGCTTGCCTCGATCTTACCTAAGACCGATGAGCTCAAGAATTGCCTTGGACTGGCAAGCTCATGGCCTTTAGTGACGAGGTCGTGGTTTCTAGTGGCAAATCGAGAGCTTGTCAGGGCTTGGCGAAACTTGTGGTCAATGACCAACTAATGTAGAACGAGAGAGAGAGAGAGAGAGAGAGAGAGAGAGAGAGAGAGAGAGAGAGAGAAGAGAAGAGAAGAGGAGAGAGAGAGAGAGAGAGAGAGAGAGAGAGAGAGAGAGAAATTTAAATTTTGATTTTTTATAATTTTTTCTAGATTTTAAATGAACATCTGAAAATACTACCATTTTTCAAAAAATGGCTATCAAAGAAATTTTTCTTTAGGAAGCCTTCCATTCCACCAGAATCATTGAAAATAGTAAGGAAAATCCTCTAAAGTTAATTACAGACGCCCACTCATTTAGCACCCAATTTAATTTAGATGACAGCCTTCTATGTAAGCTGACCAAAATGCATTCAACACATAAGTGTCCACTCGAGCATTAATTGACCTGCCTTTTATTTTAAAAAGAAATAAACTTGCCTATTCCATTTTCTCTCAAATCTATATTCTCATTTAAATCTCACTTCCTCTTCTGATTTCAGAATTTTTGTTTATACAACAATTTATCTAAAAAATAATCTGCAACCACTGAATCACAAAAAAATGGCTGATTTATTTCAAATATAGGAGCATAAGCGTGTTCAACGACATCAAATTGTATTTATGCTTTCATCGAATTTTAGCTCTAATATTTCAAAAACATTAAGACCGAATTTGCGGTTCTTAAATTTTTTGCGTTCGGAGTTTCTTGATTTTGTAGAAGAGGTCGGTTCAACGACTCAACTTGGCATGAGATGAGATTCATATGAGTTCATACATTAGTGAATGTACAAATAAGTCTCTTTATTCAAATAGCTATAGACAATGGTTTCAAGACATTAAAATTTTTGTAGCTAATCGGTTATTCTGCATTTATAATGCTATAAAACTTGGGAAATTATTGGCCAAGTGTTCCATTGCGAACGTTTTTTATTTTTTA
Organism: Melaleuca alternifolia; assembly: GCA_019926035.1. Lineage (NCBI taxonomy): Eukaryota > Viridiplantae > Streptophyta > Magnoliopsida > Myrtales > Myrtaceae > Melaleuca > Melaleuca alternifolia. Next base: position 783,081 of record JAGKPW010002417.1, on the reverse strand, counting down.
TATTGGTTTCTCTACATCTGCATAGTTCTTTTATATTGGTTTCTCCATAAAACTTGGCAAATTTGTAGAGATATGTTAAAGTGGTCTTCAAACTGATTTGCTAAAGCCCTTTCAAGAACTATCCGTGTAAACTGCTTCGGATTGAGCCAATTACACAGGTCAAAAGCGTGAACTTAACCTGTTCATGACTCTTGCATTATACTTTTATGAGTTTCTAGGTAGTTACATGGGTTCTCTTGCCTTTGTCCTTATAAGAGAATTGCTTTTGTTTACGATAATGCTCACTTTACATCACAAATTTTTTATATGCACCTATTCACCATAGACTAGGTATTTATTACGCAAAATATCCTTTTCAACTTAATTTCAAAGGGAACGTCCCCCAAGACTTTAATTATTTTTGGACTGCAAATTAGTCACAAATTTTGGATTGATCTTAACAGACACAAGTATTTAGGAGCAATTTCACATTCTAATATAATATATTTGACATAATAATCATATTTATTCTGTAAACTGATTTTTCTTTTCCACTTAAAGGGATGCCTTGAGGGGCTTTCTATCAACAAATCTATGAAAGATAATACATGAAAAGTCGAGGTTTACTTTCAACTAAAGGTTAATCTCAATTAAATACAATGGTCTACGTTAGCCCAATTTAGTGTAACAATGAGGAGAACGTTGCCAAAAACTGCTTTTCAAATAGTCTTTACATTAGTAAAAAATCGAGATCACCCCTCTCTTAAACTCTTAATGGGACATCACGTATCCTCAGTCCTCACGCAACAAGGGTCAATTGAAGTGGAGGGAAAGCTGGTTCATGTGGGCCTCATCAGGTAAGTGTTGGTTTTCGCTTAATAAGCGGCGAATTTTTGCTTGACTGATTATTGCCTTCGGAGAGGTGAAAGTGGGAAAGCAATGTTTCTCTACAGTAGGAGGAAAGAAGCACTCGCTCAGTTGTCATACATTTACGTATTCCTAGATGTTTGCCCAGTGACGATGGACGAAAGGACGTGAGGATAGACATCCGTGACGGTGACTAAGCAATTCGATTCCAAATTTTAATGCGTTCCAACCTAATTTCCGATTCCAATTTTTTAGGAATTGCCGATTTTGACGAATCGAATTGAAAACTATGAACCAGTTATCCCTATTAATTTATCATATAAATATATTCTTTCCTTTTTCACGATATGATATTTTGAAAATCTTCATTTTGACTGCCTTTTTTTGGAAATATTTTATATTCTCGACTTTCTCTTTCACTGTTTTGATAGTAACAGGAAGCAATAATGACGGTGAGGGGCTGGAGGGAGGTTGTCCCTGTCCATTAGCCTGCACAAAACACTCCGTTTTTTGGCAAGACTAAGGTGAGAAATTGCTTTCCCCATGCATGATGATCTCCCTACCCATCTTCTTTTCATTTATCTCGTTGATCCTCAATATTGCATACATCGCCACGATAATTGTTACTCTAGTGAGGACGCATGATAATTACTCAACAAGGGTTAGATCACTAAGACCTTAACCTCCAAATGCAAATATAAGTAAAGTGATTGAGATGCATCACTTGGAGCCAGCAACAATTACCATCCTAGGTGTGGCCTTGCCGACCATAGGCGACAGCCCCCAAGGGCTTGATCAGGGTGTTCACCCAAATTTGGGCAACGTTGACTATTGCTTGGGGTCGATGACCCTTGCTAGGTCGGCATTCGTCCAAGCCTAGCAAACTGGCCATCACCTTCGGCAATTGTTGGTGACGATGGCAATGCCGACGGGCACGACCCTACCTTGCCCTTTGCCCACTCCTCCTATAGTGGCCAATGGCAATGATGAGACCTGTTGGCAAAGCCTACCCTTCTCTCTCTTTTTCATAGGAGTGAATTTTAAATTATCACGTCAGGATTTTTAGTTAAATAAATTGACGATATTAATGAAAAAATTTGATTGCTTTAATTTAAAAAAATTGGAATTTAATTATCGTTTTTGAAAGTTTTAAGAATTAACAATATTTTTATTATAAGATTTAAAACTTTTAATGGACTTATTCTTTTAAAATGTCTTAAAAGGGTCACTAATAGTGTAAACTAAAAAAAAAGGACATGGGTATGAATTTTTATTCTATTGGATTGGAAATAAAATATTAAAAGTCTAATTTAAACATGCAATAACTAAAATGCAATCTAATCATGCTATGCAATATTACCTAAATGCGATTTAATATAAACATGAAAGATGTAATTAAACATGCAATTCAAATAAATTAAATTCATTCAAAAGGAAAACAACATCAAAACAAAGCAATTCTCACAGATAAAATCAATAAATTGATCTTAAGCCTTAAAGATCAAAATATCAATTTTATTCCCGCTCAATTTATTACCTCGTCTAAAGCCTTATAGACGAAATAAAAAAATTGATAATGCGGTTGCGAATTGGAAAATCAATTCTAATTGATAAAATTTATTACCTAAAACAAGCAAATTAAACAAAAATAAAAACATGAAGAAAATAAACAAATCAGCATAATAAAGGACCTTTATTGCAGAAAATAAAAAACAACAATAACAAAAAAAAAACCTCCCTACATGACTTGAGAATTACGACGAACCCAAGTGTTCGAGCAATCTCAAAACAAAGCGGTGCTCAGACGTTTTTACTCTCGGTCACGATCCTCGGGAGGACTCAATTGAGCTAAACAACCACGGAACTCACGTTCGAAAGATGAAAAGCTGTAGTCATAGGTTGCTACGAGCAAGTTGTCGAAGAAACGTCATGGATCAAGCTCTCAGGCGAACTCTTTTCCTCCCTCTCTCGCCTTCTCTCTCCCTTTTTTTCTCTCTTCTGTTTTTCTCATCTCGCTTTTTTTTCTGCTCTCTCAATGTGGCCAAGACCCCCTATTTATAGGCGAGAGGAATAGTCCTCTCCAAGGAAAGGAGAGGTTTTTTTTTCCAATTTTATGTGATTGTGCCAATTCGAAAAATCTCTCAATCCCCTTGATTTTCCTTTTCTTATTTCTTCAATATTGTGTGGATATCATAAAATTTTCCTACCTCCATTTTGACTAAATCTGGCTCAACTGTATGGCTTTGTTCAAGATGTTCCTTCCAATGTTATTTATTTGCCAAAATCCGCACGCAATCAACTCACATATAACCTTGGCCAAATTGATGCACAAAATATATTCTGCCCAAATTTCCTTTTCCTGATTCATCAATCAAATTCCTTTCCCAAGTCGCCGCCGATGATCTTTCCTAAATGCAAGATGCTATGAATATACTTTTTTTAGGAATATAAATTCCTATTTTCTATTTTTTATGCAATCTATATACCTAAATTTAAAATTAGGTGTCAACACACACCTTATTAAAGTTTCTGTTCAAAGATAGTAGCCATGTATTATTATCAGAATCCCATGATTGAATCATGCATGCAAAAAATTGGGTCCATATCTCATTGGTAGAAAGCTATGCACATTGCTCAGGCTTGCCTTTGGTCGTCCACGCTTGAAAGGGTTAATAGAAATAGTGTAACTAAAACGGCCGGAAGATGCGATGATTTGCCTAGATATTGGACAGTGGGATGTCCCATCTCCCTCTCGAGTCTAACTTTAATATTCATGTTACCAAAGCATTGATTTATTGTAAATGGCTTGGCATAAGAAGCGTCAAACACTTGACATTTTTCTAAGAAGTCTCAGTTGAATATTTTATTTTCACAAATCGTGGCAATTAAGTAATCAAAACATTTTATGACACTTCAGTTATTTTTTTTCAAAAGCCATATTACTCAAATAATTAAAAAAATAGCATTTCAGTTAGCGCTGTACAAAAGTTACGGCATTTATTATGTCATGTTGCTGTTTTTTTATGGGTTTTGCCATTTTCTTTTGTGGATCTTTCTTTCTCAGGAGAAAGATGTCAATCGATGCTGCCATTTAGAAAAAAAAATAGGAAAAATCACACGAAACTCGTCTCAAGAAGTAACCGTTGATAAAGGGGTCTATGTCATGGCCAAAAGAGCATGACCCTAGAGACATTGGAAAAATCCCAACCGTATCGTTATATGGCAAATTTTCATAATGTTCTACCTAGATTATGAGCACATTTACTTCAAGCAATCCACTTCTCTAGTGGCTCCGGCAATTTGTCTCAAGTCCTTTTTGAAGGGGAAGTCATGATGGGTTTTTCTTGGAACTGTACAAAATTAAAAAGTGAAATGCTTCTCGCCTCTCACGCATAATCTACGATGATATGAACATGCATCTCCAATCTTCCACCGAGAATTGCTTCATTGCACTGAAAGGTCAAATTCTCAAGACTAAGAAAGAAAGATTACTCTGGTTGGAAAATAGTTGCTGTGGTGATTCGATGTACACCCCAATTTGGTGGGGCCATTGGCGCCATCATTTTAGCTTAAATCACGTCCTTTTGAGTAAACTCAATTCTTAGTAAACCCGACTTAAGATTCAAAAATGATAATCAATCTGCCTTTTCTATTTTCTCTCTTGCCTATCGTCTCGGATGTTTTCTCATAGACACTTGATAAGTTACACTTCAGAAATTTGTTTATGTTAGGATTTATCTATAAAAACGTATTCAACCTTTGATTGAAAAAGAAAAGATAGATGATTTGTTTAAAAGATTGGAGCATTAGCACGTTCAAGATTGTCAAATTACAGTTATGTTTTCATCGAGCTTTTAACTGTAACTTTTCCATAATATCATGGTCGAATCTCTGGTTCAAATCCTTTATTTTTAGAAGAGATCGTTTCAACAGGTTAATTTGATATGAGATTTTATTCAGATGAGTTTATGTGTCAGTGAACTGATAGACAATTCATTTTATTTAAATGATTATAGGCAATAATTTTAAGACGTTGCAAGTTACTTATTTTCCATAGCTAATTTGTTTTTCCGCATTTATAATGCTAGAAAGTTTGGGGATCACCGGGTGAGAGAATGAGAGTTTCATCTTGTGCGCATAAATTCTATTTGTTTTGCTGCATCTCTATAGTGATTTTAAGAGCAATATGCGTAGCTAAACAGAAGAAAGATGGAAGCCCATCGTTGGCTTCTAACTTGTTGACTCTCTAGAAAAAAAATGATTTGTGTCGAGTAAAGAGAAATCAACACACTTTTCAGATCATGGGCTTTCTAGAAAGGATATGTTTAATAAAAAGTTCTAAAATTTATTACGAAAGTACTACTAAATCATAAAACTTGTAAAAAACACGATCAAATCTCGCCATTAACCCTGTTAATTTGTTAACAGAAAATACTAATGTGACTCATTAATTTTTCTATCATATGTGGCTTTTTAATTATTTTGATTTTGCAAATAATGTTAAAAATAGATTAAAAACAAACTAAAAAAAGAGAAGGGTAGAGCAATAGCCTCAACCGTGGATGTTGGTACCAGCGTCGTCACCCATTGCCAACCCTAGACGAGAGCTGATGGCCCTCACTAGGCTTGGGTGAGAGAGTCAAAATCTGAGCGACGTTAGCCCCCACTTGGAGCCAGCAATCTTTGCCATCCCAAGTGAGGCCTCGCCGACCCTAGGTGACAGCCACCAAGGGCTTGATTTGGGTTCTCACCCAAATTTGGGCGACGTTGACTATCCCTTGGGGTCGATGACCCTCACTAGGCCGGCACTCACCGAGGTCTGGCAAGGGTCACTAGCCATCACCTACAAATGGAGACCATCATTGTCCCCTTCGGCAATTTTTGGTGGCGGTGGCAATGTCCACGGAATCGACCTTACCTTGCCCTTTTGCCCACTCGTCCTATGATGGCCGGTGGCAGCAACAACATCCATTGGCAAAGCCAATGAGGAACCTGGAAGTTCCCAGGTTCCACATTTGCCTTCTGCATTGATGACGGTCATTGTTGAAAATTGAGTTAGATGGCAGTCCGGGCAGAGATGCATGTCGCGGGTTCTCTCTGTCGAACTGTAGAATGTAGTAAGAGTTGGAACTCCATGTCACGTGGGTGCTGACGCATTGTGAAAACTACACATTCCGAGGGGCGATGGTTTCCGTTTTAAGTCGAACCGTTGGTTTACTACCTTATAACATTAACAGCTGATCATCGGTTCTTCCTGTCTGCATTCCTTGCTGCTGTTCGACGCTCCCCGTTCCTTCATCCTTTTGCGCTCAAATCGCTTCGCCGTGTTCATCTCTTGCTCTGTTTCGCTCTTCCTTCTTCTCGGCACACCCATTCTTCCTCCTCCTTTTTCTTCACTATCTGTTGCTCTCTTCCGTGACTCTCTTTCTTCTCGCTCTTTAAGTGGAATCGCGGGTTTGCTACTTTTCTACAGCGGATAAAATCGTCTCTTTCTATCTCCATTCGTTGCTGCTGTTCGACGCTTCCCTTCCTTCAAACTTTTTGTGCGCTTTTCGCTCTTCTTCGTCCCGGCTCAACCATTTCTCCTCCCTTCTTCTTCTTCGGTATCTGCTCGTCCTTTTCATCACACACACTCTCTCTCTCCAAAAAAGAAAAAAAAAATCAAAGAAAAATGTCGGCCGACTCTGTCGTTGGTATCGCATGGGATGTCCTGAAGAGCAATGTAGTTGTTCCCATCGAGCGTGGATTCAGATACGTTGTGTCCTCCAAGAGCTTTGCCAACCGTCTTCGGGACAAAGTCCACAATCTGGAGAACGAGGCTCGGAGGGTCCACGATTTGGCACAAGTGGCCAGAAACAATCTTCGGATTCTCAATGGTTGCTTCACGGACTGGCGGCAAAATGCCGACAAGGCCTTGGATGATGCGCAAAACCTGTTGGACGCCTACGATAAGGCGAGCAAGACTTGCTGCCGCGGGACTCTTCCCGACCCCAAATGTCGTTATCGGTTCAGCAGGGAGGCCGAGGCCAAGATCGAGGTCGTTCAGCTAATGGCTCAAAACTGCATCAGATTCAGGGCAGTGGACGACATCTGCTTGAGCGGTCCCGCTCCAGCTGATCCGACTCCGGCCAGGATAGAAGGCAAAGATGCCATCCTGTCGTTCGAATCCAGAGTTTTGATGTGCCAGAAAATAATGGACGCTCTTGCCAGTAAGAGCAATAGTGCGGTGGGGGTTTACGGGATGGGCGGGCTCGGCAAGTCCACCATTTTGGACGAAGTCGAAAGGATGCTACGCGGAAAGAAGTCGTTTGATTGGATCGCTAAGGCCGACGTGTCGGAAAATCCAAACATCAAGATGATTCAAGGAGAGATTGCGAACGGTTTGGGACTCACCCGCATAAAGGAGGAAGAGACTATCAGCGGCCGAGCAAAACTTCTGCGCCTGAGGTTGGAAGATGAAGAGAGGCAGGAAAAGAAGGTCCTTATAATACTGGACAACCTGTGGAAGGGGCTGGATTTGAAGTCAGTCGGCATTCCTTGTGGATTTGACAACAAAGTCAAGGGATGCCAGCTGTTATTGACTTCCAGACATCGTGATGTTTTGCGTGAGGAAATGCGCTGCGACGAGGCCTTCCAACTTTATGGGCTGGAGAAGGCAGAGGCAAAAATATTGTTTGAGAGGATAGGGGGAGACGGAGTTCATGAGGACGACTTCGAAGCCTTGGTGGATAAAGCACTCGACAAATGTGCAGGTGTGCCTTTCCTTATTGTTGCAATGGCGAAACGTTTTAAAGATGCTAGTTTAACCCAATGGAAGGACACTGTGAAAAATATCGAGGAGTTTACAGATAAAAAAATCAATAATTTGATAGATCACATGTTGCAGTGGAGTTATGATAATTTAGAAGAGGAGGAGAAGTCATTATTACGGCTTTGTGTTGTTTATGGTGTCTCCGAGCCTTCTCTTCAAAACTTGGTGAAGTATGGCTTCGGTTTAGGGATATTTCAAAGAGTTAGCAGCATGGAAGAAGCGAGAAATAGATTGAGCTCACATATCCGTACTCTTCAAACCTCCTCCCTTCTGCTGGACAGTGAAGATGTTGCTAGTTTCAAGATACATGACTTGGTTCGTGAGTTTGTTGTCTCGAAGGCTTCAAGCGATCACCCTCTTCTTGTGTTAAAAGATAAAGATAAGTTGATAACAGAGTTACCGAAGGACAAGCTGAAGAGTTATTGGGCGATATGCTTTCCGTATGTTGACATGGAGAGGCTTCCTGATGAATTAGATTGCTCCGATTTGCAAAACTTTTTGTTATTTACAAACAATAAATCTCTTCATGTCCCAGATTCATTTTTTAATTCTATGAGGAAACTCATGGTCATAAGTCTTACTGGGATATATCTCACTCATCTGCCATTGTCGTTTAAGTTATTAAAGAACTTACATACTTTGTGTCTTGATAATTGCTGGCTAGAGGATGTAACCATTCTAGGCGAGGTAAAAAGTTTACAGATTCTAAGCTTGGTGAGTTCCCGTATTCAGCGATTGCCAAAAGAAATTGGGCAACTGGTAGAGCTGAGGTTGTTAGACTTGAGTCGTTGTTTACAACTGAAGATAATTGAACCAGATGTGCTTGGACGCTTGATCAAATTGGAGGAGTTGTACATGAATTCTAGCTTTGATGAATGGAATGCCGTGGAGAAAACACCACCAACTAATGCCAGCTTGATTGAGTTGAATAATATAAAGAGTCTCTCCACTTTGCATTTGTCCATTTCGAACCCAAGTGCCCTCCCAGGGGATCTAGATGTTGAGAAATTAAAAGAGTACAGAATCAGAATTGGTTTTGTGAACTGGAGGCGGGGTGAGTGCAAAGGGTCAACGACATTGGAGCTCAATTTGGAACGGATAAGCAATGTCCTTCAGAAAGGATGCATACAAAGTATCTTGGACAAAACTGACGATCTGTTTTTGTATGGTTTCGATGCACTTGTGCAAAGTATTTGTACATTATCACAAAAAGGTTTTCCACAATTGAAGCATCTACATGTCGATCATAGTCCCTCTGTCCATTACATCATCGAACATTCTTCCCTTCCCACTTTTAAGAAGTTGGAGACGTTAGTTCTTTATGATCTGGTCAACTTGGAGAAGATATGCCACAACCGTATCTCCATCACGTCCTTCAATACATTAAAAGTAGTACGAGTTATCGGATGCGACAAGATGGAAGTATTGTTTCCTCTTTCAGTGATGAGAGGACTTCCACAGCTAGAAGAGATTGAAATTGCCGGTTGCAAGATGTGTGGGATCGTAGAAGTTGATGATTGTGGCAAATTGGAGTTCCCTAAGTTGCGTGTATTGGAATTGCGTGACTTGCCAAATATCAAGAGTTTTTTCACTGATGGGTTGGCTTCTTCGAGTAGGACATCATACAACCAAGTTGGCACTCAAATTGCATTCTTCGATGGACAGCAGGTAACTTTTTGTTAAAAGAGTATTTATTATTTATTAATTTTTCCTTCCTTTGCTAAGTACAAGTGACTTAGATTATGATGCCTATTTGGTTTGTTATTTTCAGTTTATTTGCTTCCTGATTGCCTTGTACGTTCATACGTTCCCTGTAATTAGCTAAAGCATTCTTCCGTTTCTCTTAATTGTGTGGAGATCCAACCAATTGTATGAAACCATTTAAATTCAGTTAATAACAGGTTCCCAGTTATTTTAACTTTACATCATGCAAGTAAATCCATATTAATAGGGTTTCATAAAGCAAAATTAAAGGGAATCTTTTGGCATCAAATAAATTGGATAAATAAAGTAATAATCTTTTGACATGGTTTCTATTAAATTCAGTTATCAAATTTTGTTATCATGCACATAATGTAAAATATAGACGACTCTTAAATACCAATATGAAGAATGAGAGCAAGGACGGGTTTTTGAAATAAAAGCGATTATGCTAATCTAATTGATGCACGTCTTTTGTTTATTGTGTTTAAATAAACACTTAATCATTGCATGGGCCCCATAATTATCAAAGCATATAATTTTGGGCATGTTCATGCACACATATAGTACATATAGATGTATTTGGATGTCCACTGGGTATCACAAACACAAATTTGCATATCCTGTTGAATTGGTTATTGACAGTGAATTATAAACATTAAAGAGAAGTTAGAAAACTAAGGACAAACAATTGCCCAGTTAAGGAAAGCGCACGGCCATTTGGTCCAGCAAAAATTGCCTTGGTGGCTATTTCATTGATAAGATAAGTTTGACCTTTTATAGTGGCGCGATTGTCATAAAAGTTGATGGTGGGGGCCAAGACTCCTGCAATATGTAATGGTCCCGATCAATAAAGGTCGTGGAAATTTAAGTTGTGGGTCCCATGGAATAGTGTGTTTGAGCACCGCTCGTCTTCTTTTCAGGCTTTGAGCTTTCGTCGAGAGAGCTCGCTTTCAAAGAGAGTGGAACTAGAATGAGAAATTTTTTGTAAAAAGCGTTTGCGGCTTTGTCTTTTTTATGTTTCTCTTTCCAGGGATGATAATATTCGAATCAATGAAACACAAAGAAGTTAAAATTTGTTGTATGGATGGGAGCAATGGTTGATGACAAGGTAGATGGGAAATTGCTATCAACTTTGTAGACGAAGGATAGTTATTACAATGAACTCTTGGAAAGGATTAATTACTCTTAAAAAAAGAACAAAAAAAGAAAAAAGGAAATAATGCTTTCCATCACAATCAGGTACAATTGGGTCTCTTCACCTTCAATGCTGTGGTTTTAGACATGGAGGCGGTGGATTTGAACTCACTCTTAAGGAAATAACAATAACAAGGATAATTAATTAAAAAAAACATTATATGAGCCTCCCTTATAGGAAGTAATTGTACCTTATAGTACTAGTAAACTAAATGAGTGCTGATTCTTAATGACTTAGGAAACTGCAAGAAAAATCTAGTCGGTGCATCTCTTGTTATATTGTAAATGAATGGGAAAGTTCATTACTATGTCTTTTGGGGTTGTATAATTCTCTTTTGTACTGTAAATTATCTTTTTTTTCATCATAAATATTTGTGAATGCAAGAATAGTCCTAGAGGTTTTAAGTTAACTTGCTCGTAAGTTTCCTTCGGTGAGCATTGATAATAACCTGCATGAGAGACTAATGCAATTATATGATTGCTGTCGAAAGCCTTAATTCTCTTTTAATTACTCTGGAAAAAGGAACCTGAGCCCTATCCGTCGCCAAACTAAGCAAGGTCACTTGGCTCCATGACTTTGTAAATCACCATGTTTAGTTTTTATATGTTTTGGAAGACCATTCTTATCAAACTTTTGTCAAAGAAATAAAATACGTTACGCTAATCAGCCACTTTATTCGAGTTGTCTGACTTCCCTAGTAGACAATGGAAAAATATTTCAATGGAAAATGAAACAAAGTAGTTTACAAGTCTTTCACCTACAATGTTCTGTGCAGCCAAATAGCTGCCAAAATGGGCCCTCTCATTGGAATAATATGTTAACGCTCTTATATACTCTTAACCTTCTTCTATAATGAGATACTTAGAATTATTTTCGATGATTTGACTCGAGTATATTTATGATGTAGCATTGGCATATGACTATTGGATCTTCTTGCACTAATATAACACAAACAAATTTTAAATGAGAATTCAAAAATAAATAATTTCTAGTTCTTTCGAGTGTCAAATGATGTAAGTAAGATTTGTTCATTCGAACCGAGGAAAAATTTGTTTATTTAAGCTGAGCAATTCCTTTGTCTTAGCCTAACTATTTAATTGCTTTAGATTGATATAACATTGATTTGGGGCACTCAGTATTAGAATAGATCACACATGCTACTGTGGTGCACCATTTGATGGTTAATTGGTTGCTTTTTTTTTTTTTGGTGACCGAGGACTCTACCTGGGCCCTTTCGCGCTCGGCAAGCGCTAAGGAACCGGGCGTCTATACCTCGGGCCAATGCAAGCTAGCCACCACACTCACATCAGCAGCTAAGTCACCTAGCGACATCGCTGAGATTCGAATCTGCACCTTTTGCGAGAAGCACAAGGCCCGAACCAACTACCCCACATCAATCTCTCCATTATTTTCTTTCTAATGCCTAAAATTCTTCCTCAAGCGATCCTGAGCTGCTTTCTTCTTCAACTATATCAGTTCAGTGACTTCTGGTTCTAATGGTGATTACCCTTATGACATGCTTCTTGTTTCTTTAAATTTTTAATTTCCTCATTCTTAATCAATTTAGAAAAGCATAATGCGATTTCCTTGGAGAATTTCATCCATATTTTAAGTTAACTAACCATCTCTATCTGACTTAACGATGTATACTAGCTATTTCATTCCGAGCTAGCAAAAAAAGCACGAAGTGTGCGTTGAATTTCCTATATTTGAATACTAGAGAGAGGAATAGATTTTATTTAAATTTGGGATGTGTGATTGTTACGTGCACATGTCCAAATTATCATTTTGCCCATTATCAACAAAATCTCCAAATTATCATTCTTCCCATTATCAACAGAATCTTATTATAATTATCATTTTTCTTTTGTCTCCAGTATATCCAATAGCGTTCTCGTCCTAGAGCCCTCGATACTAGCATCGAGTTTTTTTTTTGGCTATTTTTTAGTTTATTCTTTGGTTTTCCTTTTGTGCGATTAAGACATGATCACCGATTTTGTGAATTCATTATTTATATCTTGACACCTCATCTATATTTACATCTTGAAAGTTGATGAATTTGTAATTTAACTGGATCACTAATTTCATGGCCATGCTGATGAAACTATTGTCAAAGAAATAAAATACATTTCACAGCAATTTAAGTTGTGGATCCCACTTGAAACCCGGACCTTACTTCTTCCCATGCTTTGACGTTCCATGGAGAGAGCTGGCTTTCAATTACAATAGAGGAAATAGATTGGGAGTGTCTGCAAAGAGGCTTTGGGGCTTTTAAATATGTAGGGATCTAAATATTCATTAAGAATTAATCTTGTGTAAGTTCATTATTATTATCGGTGTAAAACATACATCTGCAAAGATCTATGAAATCATAATGAATCTCTTCCGACATTGTAAAGTGGTAAAATAAAGTTACGGTCTAAGTTTGTCTTGTTAGGGATGACAATTGTCCAATGAACAAAACACGGAGAAGTTGAACTTGTATAGATGGGAGTGACGGGTGATGGCGAGGTAGATGGGAGATCACTAGCAGCTTTGCTGATGTGGGATTTTCTGGAGTAACAGCAATGAATTCTTGGAGAAGACTCGTTAGTCTTTAAAAAAGACAAAAAGAAAAATAGAAAATGAAGCCTTTAATTGTAATCAGGGACAATTGGATATTTTCACCTAAAATGTTGTGGTCTCCGACACGCAGGGTTGTAAATTATCTTGCTTGTAAATTTCCTCTGGTAAGCATTTACAATAATCCACTATGGCATGTGAATTTCCTGACCGTCCTTTGTAATTGTAAATTCTGTTGTTGATGGGTCTGTCAGGTTTCGTGCTTGATGAATTTGCAAAAGCATAATATGATTTCATCGAAGAAGTTGATCCATATTTTAACTTAAATGACCTTCTCTAAGTGAATTAACTGTTACTACGTATACCACCTATTTCATTCCGAGCTAGCAAAAAAAGCATTAAGTGCACTTTGAATTTCATATATTGGAATTTTGGAGAGAGGGATGGATTTTATTTAAATTTGCCATCTATGATGGTTATATAAGCATATCCAAATTATGGTTTTGCCTATTATCAACAGAATCTGATCATAATTCTTATTTTTCTGTTGTCTCCAGTAATTCCAATAGCCTTCTTGTCCTAGAGTCATGGACATTAGCATGGAGATTTTTTTTTGGCTATTTTTTTCATTATTATTTTTTTTTACTTTCTTGCACTTACAACAGAATTGTCAATTCCGTAAATTCGTTATTTTTATCATGGCAATCAACTATATTTTCATCTTCAAAGTTCATGAATTTATAATTTAATTGAATCATAAGTCTGGTGGGCATTTTGATGAAACTATTGTCAAAGAAATAAGTTACATTTCGCAGAGGAGCCATTTTAGTTGAGTCATGTGACTTCTCAGGTGGAAAGCGGAAAAATGTTGAAGTGGAAAATGAAAAAGTTATTTACAGGCGGGTCCACTTTGACTAACTAAGAGCAATATAGACCGTTCACCTAAATTGTTGTGTATGCAGTCTAATAGGCTCCAAAATGGGCCCTTTATACGATTAATACTTCGCTATTCTAAGATACTCTTAATCTTCTGCTATAAGATATTTGGGGCTATTTCTTACTATTCGAATCGAGTATATTTGTGATTCGTCCTTGATATCTAACCGTTGGAATGTCCAGCACGTGGTAAAACAAATTTAATGAATCTTAAGAAGGAAAAGTTAATTTAATGATGAGATATTGAGTTCTTTCAAGTGTGGAATGATGTAAGTAGGATTTGTTCATATGATGCAAGCAATTCCATTTTAAATTGCTTTCTGTGAGCATAACTTTTTAATTGCTTCAGAGTGATATAATATTATTTTGAGGTATTCACGGTTAGATAAAATCACACCTCCTACTGCAGTGCAACATTTGATGGTTGATTGGTAGCTTTTTGAATCTCAATCGCTTCAACGTTTCCTTATCTAATGGTCGATTATATGATTGATATACAAGCATGTCCAAATTACCATTGTGCCCAATGTTGATAGAATCTGGTCAAAATTCTTGCCATTTGGTTTTGTCTCCAGTAATCCCAATTGCCTTCACGTCCAAGAGTCATTGATATTAGTAGGGAGATTTTTTTTACTAGATTATTTCATTTTTTTCTTTTTTTTCTTTTATGCAACTTAAGACGGACTCACTAATACTGTGTATTCGTAATTTATATCTTGGCACTCATCTATATTTAATCTTGAAAGTTGATGAATTTGTAATTTAAGAGAATCGCCTATTTCGTATGCAAATACCGCAGGTTGCCTTTCCTAGCTTGGAGGAATTACTTATGAGTGGCTTGGATAACATTGAGTTGATATGGGATAGTCAAGTTGCTGCAGATTCTTTCCATACTTTAAATTCCCTTAGAGTGGATGAATGCAATAGGCTAAAGCGCATATGGCATAAGGAACACCTCCATCAGGTAAAATTCCCCTGTCCACGTTCTATTCACATTTCTGGCTGCATAAACCTCGCCTCTCTGTTTCTAGCATCGGTAGCCAGAGACCTAATCCAACTCGAGGAGTTGACGATTGATGATTGTGGCATTGTGAAACTCATCGAGAAGGAAGAAGGACTAGTTCTTAGGTCTGTGCTCCCACAGTTAACCTCCCTTAAGCTTACGAATCTGACAGAATTGAAGTGCATCTACGCCGGAACACATGCTTTATGTTGGCCGGCATTGAAGACCTTGAAGGTTCAAGGATGTAACAAAGTGGAGATGCTTGCTTCACAACTTGAGAACAAGAGGCCACTTCAGAGACAACCTCTCTTCTCGATAGAAAAGGTAGGACGCAAGATTATTTGTTTTGCTTTGATGGTGGACAGTTGAAGTGATGATTAGGGTTATAGTCAAATATCTGTTACAAGTAGCTCTATATACGAAGATATAAATTATATGACTCTCCTTAAATAGATAGAAAAATTACAACTTCGAAAATGCTCTTTAAGTATTGATCAAATGTTCAGGGCGATGTCTGATATATGATCCCCTTAAATAAAAGTACAGGCAAATTCAAAATAATTTAGTGCTCTCTTATGTATTATGAAGTCCAAAAACACATGGTGTGTGGGGTGATCTCACAATGGCATCGGTGTGTTCTCTAATTAGAACTCTATAAAGGCGACTAATATTATGCTGATAACGGAAGGATGGGACATTTTCCTTGACATCAAATACACGATACTAAGTTGATTTGATTTTATTAGGAAATCAACTAAATTGAAGAGAGGGAACAATTTGGTTTAAATTTAGAATATGTGTGAGAGACCAATCTAATTGCTATAGGTGCATACGCATACTGCCATCTTGCCCGATGTAAAGAATAGATGGCTAGTTCTTATTGGACACAGGCCGTGCATATATTTTGAACATTTTTAACCGAAATTTGAGGTTGAAAGTACTGTTGGCGGAGAATTTTTTCGGATGGAATGACTTGCTTACTAATCGAAGTAAGCTCTACGATGCAAAGTTATTTTCCTGAGGAAAGACAAGAAATTAGAAACCACACTAATGTGGAGGTTTGTTTTACTCCATCATCTCGTATTTCCGTTTGTGCAACTTAACAATCCAACCCCTGGCACTCATCTATATTTACATCTTGTAGATTCATGGATACGTAATTTAATTGAATAACCAATTCCGTGAACAAATACTGCAGGTTGCCTTTCGGAGATTGGAGACATTAGAAATCATTGGCTTGGATGACCTCCGGTTTATTTTTTTCCCATCCGTGGTTGAATCTCTCTCACAAGTAAGGGATCTAACCGTATCAAAGTGCAATAAGGTGGAGGCAATCATTATGGTGGAAGAAGGGTCGGGATTGAAAACAACAGCAACTCTAGGATCCCCGATAGAAAGTGAAGTCGCTTTCCATCAATTGAAATATATAAAGCTCGACGGGTTAAGAGAATTGAGATGTTTCAGCTCAAGTGGATGCAATTTGATGTTTCCTCTCTTGGAAGATGTCATAGTGAGTGACTGTCCCAACATGCATTTTTTCTCTGACGGACTAATAAAGGCACCAAATCTGGAGAGAGTGCAAGCAATTCCAAAGGAATTTTCTAAATCAACAAAGCCCCAGAACTTTTGGGAGGGAAACCTCAACATCGCCGTCCAAAATATGTTTGAAGAAATGGTATATTGCCCTTAGCTATCAAATTTTGTGCAATTGGATGATTTTGATCACTAACCGAGAAATTGTCTTTTGCTAAGTAGAAGTTAACATTTGATGGTGCTTTTTTGACAGGGTACACATGCTGGAGTAAAGGAAATGTGGCTATCTGAACTCCCCAAGCTGATTGGAAAATGGCAGACCGAACTTAATCCCATCAAGTCATATTGGCAATTAAATTCACTGGTTATAGATAAATATCCATTTGTTAACGCTATCCCACCCAAATTGATGCTTGCCTTAGACAATTTGTGCACATTGCAAGTTCTCAATAATGAGTTGCTAGAAGAAATATTTGATCTTGAAGGGCAAGAGGTTATGGAAAACACTCGAGCGTTGCCTCGCTTAAATTCTTTGACATTGGGCTATTTGCCAAAGTTGAGGCAACTATGGAACAAAGATCTTCAAGGAATGCTGCGCTTCAATTCTCTGAGTCAGCTGACCCTTTATAAATGCAGCAACTTGAGACATGTTTTCACTCCATCGATGGTTCAGTGTGTTGCGAGTCTCCAGTATATGAACATAAACGAGTGTGGTCAGATGGAAAAGGTGATCGCAGAGGAAGAAGGGCAGGAAAGCGCAACGGAGAATATTACGCTGCCGAATCTTCGGGGAATAGAGCTGAAATGCTTGCCCAATTTGACTAGCTTCATCTCGGGGAAGAATCATATGCTGGAATGTCCCAAAATACAAGTGTTGACCATTGCCCACTTTCCCAAGATGAGAAGTTTGACTAGCGGCGCTTCTCTTTTCACTTCACAGGTCAGTCTTTCAAACAAGTACATTTTTGGCATTTCACGTGGATTGTATTCTCGTAAAATTAGGTCATGCACATGAATATGCTGTGTGCAGACAAAAATGCTAGATATAGATGTTCGTAAACATCTGTTGTCAATGCTTTGCTCAAATATAACCAAAACTCGTGTTTCATACCTAAACAAAGATAAACAGAATAGTTACCTCCCCACAGGATTCCATAGTCACATTCGTAAATTTTAAAAGTAGAACAATTTAGGTATCAATTAATATGTTTAAATTCAAAATCATCTAATTATAAGTAAATTTCTAATAATTACCAACGTTCTTGTGCATTACACAGATTTATGTACATAATCTTTTAACATTTAGTGAAAATATTAATAATTTCCTGATCCTCAGCAAAAATAAATATTAATTGTAGACCTCCATATCTTTTTAGGAGTTTTAGTCTCGTGTCAGCTCATAATATCATATCGTGCGCAATACTTTAGAATTAATCGGAGAGATTCTTAAAAAAGTTATCACAATAAACAAATAAAAACATTTATGTTCTAGAAATTGAACTATAAAGTACAAACATAGAATAGCATCTAAAAATGGGGGAAAAAAAGAGTACTGCCCCTCCTCATGTTTTCCTGCGTAGAAGAAAACTACATTTTTTTTTCTATCGAAGATGAAGAAAAGGGGAAAAGAAAACTTTATAATTGTGAAAATCTAGTTCACAAATTGCTTAGCTATTTACTGCTCATTGTACCATAATCTTCTTCCCAATCAATGAAACCACAAATCGAGAATCAAGTTAGGTAAACTGAAAACCAATTGCGTGTTCAAGTTGAGCAACTAAACTTAAGAAATTGGAAGAAAGAAAAATAGTATCTCTTTTTAATTGGAGTGCTGCAAATTTCGGTAATGATCGGCGCAAGCAACTTTAATTTTCTTAATGTTTGCGAATGCTTGAGCAGATTGCTTAAGAATAAATTAAATAAATATAAAAAAGGTTGATACGTACAAAACGGTTCGTCTTCTTCGTTCGTAAATCATACTTGAGATACTGTAATTGAACAACCCATCAAATTACAAAATTGTATTTAGTGACACTTAGTGTGACAACGCACACAGTTTGTGTTAGGGAAGAGAAAAGGCAGATTGCTTTTTTCAGAAAAGAGAAGGCCAAAGAAAAAAATGGAGAAAATAAAAGAGAGAAAAGAACAGCTAGATATAAATAGATATTTGTTAAATATATTGTATAATAATTTCCTTCAGAAATTGAAACTTATACAATTTTACAATTCTATGATTATTTTATTCATTCGACAGAATTTAAGAGAAATTGCTGTCAAAATAGCATATTGAGGAATATATAATATCCACAATCGCCTAATTCTTTGAAGAATAGAGTTAATTTTCAAATTGATTTTGATTAATTAAGTGAATGAGAGCTCATACTTCTACCAAATTTATTTCAGTTACATCTCTTCTTAAGAAGACTACCAGTGTATTCAATGAAGAACATTAATAAATTTGCAGAAGTATGAAAATAGTCATCTGATTTTTTTTTTTTTGGTTATGACAAGTTGTGATAGTATTTTTATGTCAAATATGAGCTGTCATGAGATAGTAGTTATCTTCGCTGTTGCTAGATCATTTTGAAAACTCATCAAAATCCTTTTGTAACTAAATTAAAAATATCAATACTTGCTTCTTGATGGACGATTTGTCAGAGGTCATAACACGATAACGAGAAATTGCGGCTGATTTTATTCAAACAAACATAACGTGGACAGTTCTATTTTCCTTTTGTCGGTGCAAAAAATAGGTTACCTATCACACACCTACTTTTTGCCGGCGGCGGATCACTGGCCCACTGCAAGACTCGATTTCACTTTTCACCTCAAAAGTGAATAAATGTTGTTTCAAGAAAATTATTAATGGTCCAATGTAGAACTAGCAAAATTGACCCAACTTGCTTTTTCTGAGATTGTAACACATGTTGTTTATTGATAATCACAAAATATTTAAATATCTAAATTGTTCACGTCAGTATCAGTGCTGCCACATAGGCCGATCAATGTCCACGTCAGTAATAACCAATCAAAATTAGTTTGAATGACTAAATTGACATTAAGTCAGAAGATTTCAGTGTTGCCCCCCTTTATGGCCCTTTTTGTCAAAGATCCTGTAGAATTTACGATTACTACTTTAAATTTCAAACGGAGGAAATGCTAGACTTTTTTCTTACTCTAATGCTTTTACGCGATTCCCTCTATTGTTACTTGCAAGTAGAATGTTTAATCATAACAGCTATTCGGACGTAAGTTTACTCTTGAGTCATTAGATTTATTAATAGCTATTCATTTACTTCTAATGTCATTTACAAATATAGCTGTCATGTAGTAATAGGTGTCCCCACATTATGAGAATATTTTAAAAAGTCATCATTAACACTCAATCAAGAATACTAACAAATTTGGGTAAGCATATAGTCATCTTATTTCTTGGTGTCGACAATTTGTGATAACCTTAATTTCATTTTCACGAGCTATCATGTGATGATAGGTATCGCTCAAATTGTTAGCTAATTTCAAAAGCTCATCAAAATTCTCAATTAAGAATATTAATAGATTTAGGAACATGTGGAAAATATTCTGCCTTTTAGTTGTGATAAGTCGTAATTGTGTTAATTTTATTGTAACCGAATGTGAAATATCAGTATTTGCTTCTTCGTGGACAATTCTTCATAGGTCATCACTCCATAAAAAAACAACACGATGTTGTAAAATACTGCGTCTCAAGTATATAATAAAAAAAGAAATGTGAAGCAAAATACTAAAAGTAGTAGAGAAACTCTCTCTGTGATTCTTATTGTTCTTATCGTTCTTGTTGTTACAATAACAAAACTGAGCTCCTATTTATAAGAGTATGGAAATGAAACTGCCGTAATTAATAACTTGTAACGTCTGACATTAATGACTTGTAACGTTTAACATAATGAATATTCAGTAACGTATGTTCAGTATACGTATACGTACTTTACAACACTCCCCCTTGAATATTCATTGTATCACAAATGTGCATAATACTGTCTCATTAAAAACCTTAGGCCGGAAAAACCCAGTGGGACAAAAACCGGACGAAAGGGAAAAAGAGTGCAGAACACAAATGTCATGATCTCTCTATTTTATGGATGCATTAATTGCCTCGTTAAAAACCTTAAGCCGGAAAAACCTAGTGGGACAAAAACCGGACAAAAGGGAAAAAGAGTGCAATGCATAGATCATCATGTCTCCCCCTCAATCAATCCATATAGCTACTTTTGGAGCTAATCAATCTTGCATCTTATGAACTCGTCGCATACCAATGGCATTATGTTAATTTCTCAAAAATTGACGTCTGCAATGGTTTGGTAAAAATATCTGCAAGATTATTTATGAATCGAATTTGTTTAACGTCAATTTGTCGACTTTCTTGAAGTTAATGGGTATAGAAAAATTTCGGTGAAATATGTTTGGTCTTATCACCTTTGATATATCCTCCCCTAACTTGTGTAACACAAGCAGCATTATCTTCATAAATTATAGTGGGAGAATTTGTAACCGGTGTCAAACAACAAGAGTTGTTAATATGCGTTATAATGGATCTTAACCAAACACACTCTCTTCCAGCTTCATATAAAGCCATAATTTCAGCATGGTTGGAAGATGTGGCTACGAATGGTTGCTTCGTAGAGCGCCAAGAAATGGCAGTGCCGTTATAACAAAATAAATAACCGGTTTGAGAGCGATCCTTATGTGGATCGGATCTATACCCAGTATCGGCATATCCAACTAAACTAGAGGTAGTTGAATCCTTTGAATAATATAATCCCAAATCCATGGTTCCTCGGAGATAACAGAAAATAAGTTTAATTCCATTCCAATGTCTCCGAGTTGGCTCAGAACTAAAACGAGCCAATAAATTTACCGCAAAAGCAATATCAGGTCTCGTACATTGTGCCAAGTACATTAACGCCCCAATTGCATTAAGATATGGTACTTCAGGACCAAGTATCTCTTCATCAAATTCTTTGGGACGAAATGGATCCTTTCGAGGATCTAGAGACCGTACAACCATAGGGGTGCTTAATGGGTAAGCCTTGTCCATATTGAAGCGTTTAAGTAATCTTCCGATATATGCTGATTGATGGACGATTATTCCACTTGATTTATGCTCAAGCTCTAGACCAAGACAGAGTTTGGTTATACCCAAATTTTTAACTTCAAACTCCTTTTGTAAATAGTCAGCAGTTTTGGTTAACTCTTCAAGAGTTCCAATTAAATTTATATCGTCGACATAAACTGTTGCTATAGCAAATCCGGTTTCTAATTTCTTAATGAATACGCATGGGCAGATAGGATCATTTATGTACCCTTCCTTAATCAGGTACTCACTTAGGCGTTGATACCACATGCGACTGGATTTCCTTAACCCATATAAAGACCTTTGCAATTTGAATGAGAATAAATTGCGGGGAGTGTATGCCTATAAATGTCGGTATCTAATGAGCCATATAGATATGCCGTCACAACATCCATAAGACGCATTTCTAATTTTTCAGAGACGGCCAAGCTTATTAGAAAACGGAATGTAATCATATCCATCACAGGTGAATATGTTTCATCATAATCAATCCCAGGTCTCTGGGAGAACCCTTGAGTAACGAGTCGGGCTTTATACGTGACAATCTCGTTTTTCTCATTTCGTTTTCGGACAAATACCGATTTATATCCAACAGGCTTTACATTATTTGGGATTCGAGTTATAGGTCCAAAGACCTCTCGTTTGGCTAAGGAAGCTAATTCAGCCTTGATTGCTTCCTCCCACTTAGGCCAATCATGTCTTTGATGATATTCAATAATAGATTGTGGCTCATAATCATCAGTTATAATCTGATGAGCAACTGAGAATGCGAAAATATCATCAATGATGATTTCATTCCGATCCCAAATCTCATTACAATATGTAATGGAATTCTCAGTATTCCCGGGGTTGGTAATCTTTTCATGGGTTTGCACCTCTTCAGGAGTAATAAGCTCTTCAGGAACAACCTCTTTAGGGGCTTGTGCCTCTTCAGGGGCAATAAGCTCTTTCGGAGCAAGCACAACTCTAGACTCTTCAGGAGCTGGTTCTTGATTCTTTTCCTTTCGTTTACGAGGAACAATATCTTTTGATCCTATCAGTCTACCACGCTTCAGGCGCGGTGGATTTTGATCTACTTTAGCTTTTTCTTCAAGAACAACTATTCGAGCTGGAGCATTTACAGCCGGAATATGGGACTTCGTCACTTTAGCAACATCATTAAATGTATCAGGAAGTCTATTGGCCATATTCTGCAAATGCAATATGTTTTGTACCTCATTTTCACACTCAAAAGTTCTTGGGTCTAATTGAGATTAATTTTTCACATCCCATAATAATGATTTGACTGGTGTCTGTTTTGCAACGATTGAAGTTGCAGGTGTCCCAATTGATGGAAACACAGTCTCATCGAAATGACAATATGCAAATCTTGCAGTAAAAAAATCACCAGTAGTCGGTTCCAAGAACCTAATAATGGATGGTGAATTATACCCAACATAAATGCCCAAACGGCGTTGGGGACCCATTTTCGTTCTTTTTGGCAGTGCTACAGGCACCTGAACTGCACAACCAAATGTGCATAAGTGTGAAATATCAGGTTCATAACCAAGAACCATTTGAAGGGGAGATTGTAATAAACTAGCAGTAGGGTGCAATCTTATTAATGCCGCCGCATGCAAAACTGCATGACCCTATGCTGTATCTTTGAAATTTGTTCTCAATAATAGAGTCTGAGCAATAATTTGAATATGTTTAATATAAGATTCTGCCAATCCATTTTGAGTATGGTCATATGCAACCGGGTGCTCAACCTCAATTCCGAGTGAAGCACAATACGCATCAAAACTTATTGATGTAAATTCACCAGCATTATCCATCCTTATGCTTTTAATTGGATAATCAGGGAATTGTGCCCGGAGCTTTATAATCTGCGCAAGTAATCGTGCAAAGGCGACATTGCGAGTTGATAATAGGCAAACATGAGACCATATGTAGAATGCATCTACAAGTACTATAAAATATCGAAATGGTCCACTTGGTGGATGTATTGGTCCACATATATCACCTGAATTCTTTGCAGAAATATAGGAGATTCATGATTAACCTTTGTTATATAAGGTTTTATGATGAGTTTTCCTTGTGAACAAGATTCACAATTATAATCCTTGGATAACAACACCTTTGTATCCTTTAGAGGGTGTCCTTTTATATTCTGTATTATTCTACGCATCATTGAAACACCAGGGTGCCCAAGGCGATCATGGCACAACCCAAATTGATCAGGGTTAACCAATCTCCAGGATATGATTGTATAGGTTTCAATGGCTTTAATCTTAACAGAATACAAACCCATAGGAGAAGCTTGTAATTTCTCATGAATGGTCTTCAGGCCCATCTTATAAGAGGTAATGCCAATATATTCTCAGTTTTGCTCAAAGATAGTCTCAATGTGGTAACCATTATGGCGTACATCTTTGAAACTAAGCAAATTCCTTTTTGATTTGCTGCTTAGAAACACATCCTCAATGTGAAGGATGGTGCCATTTGGCAAAACAATTGTGGCATTCCCAAAACCATCAATAATTGGGATAGGAACAGATATTGTATGGACACGTGCCTTACGCAATGTCATACTCGAGAAAAAATGTCTACTATGAAATATAGTATGGGTTGATGCACTGTCAAGCAGACACACATCTTCCATTTTCTCAGTATTTTCCATTTGCATTAATATTGACAACTTCAGGTGTCGAGTATCATAAAAGTTGCAGTTAGTTATAAAATTTTTAAAATATTAAATAAAATTCATAAACATATAAAATGTATTGCATTTAAATAAAGGAACAACTATAAAGAAAAACATAAATTTCAAAAACTAAATTGATGCCTCATTAAGCCAATCAAAAATCCTCAAAGAAATTAGAGACGTCCAAAGATGCATTTGCTACTTCGGGAGCAAGAGGAGTCCCACCAATTGAGATATTATTGGCCTCAGCAGCGGTTATGGCAGTAGGGCCGATTTCAATGGCGTGAGATTCACGACTCTTGTCTGTGCCCTTTAAAGATGCCTGGTATAGGTCAACGAAGTGTTTTGGCGTACGACAGGTACGTGACCAATGCCCAGTCATGCCACAACGGTGACAAGCACTTTCATTAGCCACCTTCATTGGCTTCTTTCATTTGCCATTATTCAGCCCAAAGTTAAATTTCTTAGGGCGATTAAATTTTCTACCACCCCTTTGAGGATTGTGCTCTTGCCTGCGCTTATAGCCCTTAAAATGGCTAATATTATTTTGAGTATTAGCATGTGCTTCAGGCAATGCTTTTGAGCCAGCAGGTCTTAGATTATGATTTTTCAGGAGCAATTCATTAGTTTGCTCAGCAGTAAGAAGCACAGAAATCAATTCAGAGTATGTGGCAAATTGCCGCTGTCGGTATTGCTGTTGCAATACCATATTCGAGGCATAGAAGGTAGAGAAAGTTTTCTCTAATAATTCCACATCAGTGAGTTTAATACCGCATAACTCAAGCCGAGAAACTATATCAAATAAAGTGGAATTATACTCAAATACTGATTTAAAATCCTGTAATCTGAAATTCTACCAATCATATTGTGCTTGAGGGAGGATAACCGTTTTGGTATGATCATACATATCCTTCAACCTCTTCCACAGGGTTTGAGGGTCTCGCACTGATAAATATTGAGACTTCAGGCTCTCATGCAAATGACGACGGATAAAAATCAATGCATTTGCTTTATCTTTTGCATCTGATGTTCCGTCATCTGTTATTGTATTAGCGAGACCTTGCCCTTGGAGGTGCATTTCTATGTCAAGGTACCATGACAGATAATTATTTCCACTCACTTCTAGGATGTGGAATTTTGGCTTTTCAATATGTGCCATAATTGATATATTCACTGCTACTTTAGGAGCAGAATGATACATTTAAATGAAAAGATTTTGGCTTCAGGCCAAGGAAATGAAAAATTGATAAAAGAAGGTAAAGCGTGAAATAAATGGAACACTTACCTCGCAAAGATTACTTACTCAGTTGAAAGATCTTCATGCTGATAACGTGTTGTAAAATACTACGTCTCAAGTATATAATAAAGAAAGAAATGGGAAACAAAATACTAAAAGTAGTAGAGAAACTCTCTCTGTGATTCTTATTGTTCTTATCGTTCTTGTTGTTACAATAACAAAACTGAGCTCCTATTTATAGGAGTATGGAAATGAAAATGCCGTAATTAATGACTCGTAACATCTGACATTAATGACTTCTAATGTCACGCCCCGTTCCAAGAGGACGAAGCCAACAAATCTAGGATCCAAAACAAGATTCTTTCAAGTCTGATTTAATACTAAACTTCACAACAGTCATACACACAAGGTCCAAACCAAAATATAAATTAGTCCGAAGGAGAGGATCAGACGGAGGGTCCTAAGAGACGTCTACTGCACAGCTATACAAACAAAAGTCGCGGTGAGGGAGGAGACGGTCAAGCAGCTCCTAAGGCGAGTCTTCAGGCTTCGGCCAGTCTCGGACACAAGAGGGCTTGGGGTTGGTAACGGTGCCATCCTCGGAGTCGTCTTCCCCGTTGGGGTCTTCAAAGTCTGACAGATAGCCTCCCTGTGGCACCTCGCACCTCTCAAATAGGAGCTCCAAGTCCGTCTCTTGATAGCCTGAGTACATCCTGATATGCTGATAGGGGTACCAAATGTGCCTTGAAGTGCTCCAGACCCACCCGGTCTCGCTGTGCCGCTCGACGATCAGACCGTCTTCCTTAATGTCCATGTCTATGACCTCCCCCATGTCTCTAGGGGGACTAGGAACCACCTCCTAAACGTCCTCTTCTTCTTCTTCAGCCCAGATGAAGGGGATATCCGGCTCCAGATACCCCTCCATGTCCTCCTCTAGCTCCTTCCCCTGAGGGTCCTGCTCTAGCAGCCGGTCCAGCTCCTGACCCCAGTCCTCCGGGTCCAGAGGGTCCGGCTCCTGCTGCTCCCAAGCCTCCTCCTCGATGGGCTCCTCCTCCTGGAGATACTCTTCCCCTGGAAGGCCCTCCGAGTCTGAGCTGTCCGGGTCCGGGTCCATACTGTGTGCCTGGAATGGTGGGGTGGTGGTGTGAGATACTTGGTATCTTAGTGAACAAACCCTAGCCTTAGATTAGGAATACCCCTGTCCTAGGGTCCCTAATCGTCCCTCCCCACTCTTGGGTCGGAGTCATCCTAACTCAGGCAGACTAAGTAATACATCTCACATCCCAATCCCCGGTTATCGCAATAGATACACAACCTGTCCCGGAATTAGGGCTTCCCGCCTTCAGTCTACTATACCAAGGGTTCACTAGGAAGCCCTAAAGGATCGTATGGTTCTCAGGGAATCGATCGTCTGTCCAGTGGGGATTCTAAGTAAAACCATGCACTACATAGGATAGTAACGACCCGACCATACTAACGATCAATCCACTTTGGAATAATAAAATTCACAAAGCATAATAAAATAAATAAACATTAAATGAACTCCTAAATAACTAGATTAATAAATGCCACGAGCTGCAATTATGAACTAATAATTTAAGAGCAATAAAACTTAAATGGGTATACTTAAGAATTCCCAAAGGTGTCCGTCCACACCACTCCTGACCCGCGAGGTCCCCACACTGGCCCCTCGCGATAAACAAAGGCATACGAGGGCATTTCCCGTAAGGCGTGCAATGCCAGACCCTAAGTCGGATTTACCCACTAAGGGGTCTACCAACCAACTACTAGCTGATAAAAGGCTAGTTAACCGAATTGACTAATGTACGCTAATTTATAAGGAAATCTAGCCGTTCTACTCGCCCTAGCCATTCTATCCGCTTTCTACTAAAACAGTAAATACGCCTAATAAAAAGTTAGAATCCACTCACCTGTCAGTTTTTTTGGCTAATTTCCCCTTGCTGCACTCCTAGTTGCACCCAAGGAAAAATTAATTTTTTTTTCCTTTTTCCTTTTTCTTTTCCTTTTTCCTTTTCCTTTTCCTTTTTCTTTCCTTTTTCCTTTTCCTTTTTCCTTCTAGGCCGTGCGAGCTGGACCTGGGCCGGGCCGGCTGACTGGGCCTGGGTCGGTCGGCTGATTGGCTGGCTGGCTGGGCCGGGTCGGCTGGGCCGTTGACTGGGCTAGGCTGCTAGGCTAGCAGCCTAGCCCATCGATTGTCTTCTGTCTCCAGCGATGACGACAGCTCCGGCGATAGTCGTCTTCTCCGGCGAACCCCGACTTTGGGTCGTGAGTCGGGTCGTGTGTCGGGTCAAGAGATTTTCTCGGGTTTGGCCGTCGTTCACCGTTCTTCGGCCAAATTGAAGCTCGAGACCGGCTGGGAGAGGAAGCTGAGCCTCCGGCGCGTCGATCGGTGGTCACAGCTTGGCCAGAGGTGGTCGGAGCTGGCGGGGAGATGGCCACGAAGTCGACGGTTCACCTAGGGTTTCCCGAGAAAGGAGGTCCGAGCTTCAAGCTCGAATCCAACGAGTCTAGGCAAAAAACAGACAAATTCACACCACATCTAAGGACTAGGAAAGCCAAGGAAGCGATTGGTATCAACCAATCGAGCCAAGATGGTCGGAGGAGGGGTGAACTCACCTCTTGAAGCCGCGGCCTTTCTGAAAATTTCCAGAAACGGCTGGCCGCGAGGCTCTCTATCGGGGGTCGTCGACGGCGGAGCACGGCGAGTCGGAGCCCACAACCGGCAGCGTTGAAGAGAGGGCACTGCAGGCTTCATGGGGACACCAAGAACAAGCCGAGAGGTGGATTGAGCTCGGAGAAATCCGAGCTCAAAGTGGCTTGCCCACTCGGTTTATACCGAGTGGGAGCAGGTGGGTGGTAGCCAGAAAAACCGCTTGCCGGTGCCATGTGCTGCTCCGCCAAGGGCTGTCGTCCCCTCTAGCTGTCCCCTCGGACCAGAGGGTGGGTGGCTACAGCACCACAGCGGCCGTTGAGGCGACGGGTTGAACAGTTGATAGATGCCCATCAACTGTTCGATAGAATGCTAGAGAGAAGAGGAGAGAGGAAGAGAGGGAGACCGGGCACATGTGTCGCGCGCGTGCTGCCCGGTCCGACCGGGGACCGGCAGTTCGCGGGGCTGGGCCGGCCGGTTCGCTGGCCGGTCAGAAATTTTAAATTAAAATAATATATTTTAATTCCCGAAAATTGGAATTTTTTTTTAATTCAGAAAATTTCTGGAAAAATCATATATTGCAGTTTTTGACATTTTTGGGCCCAAATAAATTTTACAACATAAATTTTCATTAAATTCAAAGCCTTTCACAATTTTCGCGAAACAAAAAGGGAAATTATTAAATTTCCCTGGAAAATTCTTGTTTGGCCAAAATCGCGAACCGAACCCGAACGCGGTCATTACATGTAACATCTGACATAATGACTCGTAACGTCTGACATAATGAATATTCAATAACGTACGTTTAGGATACGTATGCGTACTTTACAACACACGAGTGAATTCTTTTTCTTTTTTCTTTTTTCTTTTTTCCTCCACGCACCCACAAAACTCCAAAACCCTCAACACAGGGCATCAATCAAATATGAAAATTTGATTACCACTTTTTAGCAGCGGTTGGATCACTGGTCCACCTCAAAAGGGGATAAATGTTGTTTCAAGCAAGTTATTAATGGTCCACTGGATGTTGGTTTGGATCTAAATCTTTTCAATGTTGAACTAGTAAAATTGACCCAATTTGCCTTTTCTATGATCATAACATTCGTTATGTTGCCCATGCCTACGAAATTTTTTTTTTAAGTACAACTCCGTACATAATGCAATTTTTTGTTGGTCTCCTTTGTTTGTTATCGATGGACCATGACACTTCTAATTATTGAACTTTACCAATTACAAGATTCATAAAAAATTTAGGTCTAGAATTAATCAGTCGATACAACAATGATTGAGGGTGATTGAGGCACCACATGGTGAAGAAATGGGGGTAGTGGATTCCAACCTTTCCATGTAACAAGCAAATAAACATCATAATAAGTAAATTCACTTCCCTACCCATATGACACTAAGATAATTTTGCTCATTTTTGAAAATAATTTGTGGATTCTTTCGAAATCTACTTGAGAAGAAAATGGGAAGTTAATTTTGTTTGATTGATAAGAAAGATATGTAGGACCATCATATAACAAGCATTGGTGCATCTTAGTCTTACTCAACTGGATTGAAGCACGTGCGTCAAAGTTGCTTTGAACTGTGTGTCAGCAAGCAAATAAACCTAAGAAATTATTGCCTTGTTTAATGTTGCATTATCATAAAATCAGTGCATGCAACTTAGATGATGATCGGCGCAAAAATTTCTGGCAAATTGCATGCTGATCTTGGAGTGCTCTAAACTTTGATGATGATCAGTGCAAACAACATTTTATTTCGTAATATTCATCTATCCACTCAAGTAAAATGGGTGCCTTTTTTCTATTTGTGATTGGCAAACATGAAATTGGAGAACTCGACGAGTCATCAACTTTCCAAGAATTAAGGGGATAAGGACATGCCAGTATTAAATGTCAATTGAGCCACTTAATAGCCAATGCTTAATGTACTATTGATTATGAATGCATTCATCATTTCATGCTTGTTTGCAATGCAATATACTTGGCCTTAATCATCATTAATTGAAATGAAATCAACAATCTGCCACTCCTTATTAATATCACTAACTAGCTTTTACATTCTCATGAATTTTGAGATCTAGGGAAGTTTGAAAATTCCTTCTTTGAGGTCATAACTCAAAGTAATCACATTCATCTTGTCACTTTTTCTTTTTCATATGGCAGGTACAATTTCCTTGGCTTAAGTTGATGGCTCTCTCTCATATGGACAATTTAAGCAAAATATGGATTGATAGTCCTCAAGAAAATCTCACTTTTGACTATTTGAAAAAAGTGGATGCCCAAAATTGCAAGAGCCTTGTAAATCTATTTCCATATTGCGTGGCTACAAGTCTAAACCAAGTTGAAGAACTTCGAGTGGAGTTTTGTGAAATGGAGGAAATAGTTGCCGGTGGAGATGACATTGCACGTACCAATACGTCTCAAGTTCTTTTCCCAAAACTAACATCTCTGGTGTTACATGATATGCCACAACTCAAGAGTTTCTGCCCCAACTTGCCCACTTTGAATTGGCCATTAATGGAGGAATTGCGAGTGACTCACTGTAGCGAACTGAACAAGTTGTGCCTTGTAGCATCCATGAACAATTGGGCTCAAAGCGATGATCAACAACACCTTTTAGACCAAGAAGCCCAATCTTCATTTGAGAGGGTATGATAATGGTTGATCTTCCTTAGTTTCTGTTTTGTTTTTTAAATCACTCACTAATCTCATATCCTCTGCATAATCACGTCATGTTATAATGTTATAGAAAACATGATATCCCTTCCTTATTAGTTTGCCGATGTCATTAAGATATTTCTAACATTTTAAGTGTACTTTTTCATTTGTGGACATCATAAGATATTCCATTACTTATAGTTACAAAAAAAAAATTAGATTTTTGTCAACACTGCAATATATACCTAATCTAATCTAATGGTGCTCCTTGGGGAAATCAATGAGAATTTGACATGAGGTCCTCTCTATTGTTGACATGTGTTGCACATATGAACCTTTTTCTTAAATACTCGAAAAAAGTCGATACAAACAAAAATTTTCAATTAAAAAATAACATTAGTACCTTGCCTACTATATATCGTAATTCACTTGTCTATTGTATAGTCATCATGTTATGTTACATTAGAAACCTAAAATATTTATATATGTGTTTGAAGATAATATTAAGATAATTCTTATATCTTAAGCACACTTTTGGATCTCTAGGCCTCATATAATTTAATAATAGTTTGAGTGCATCTAGTTACACAAAATTCCAAGGATGACAATGTTTTGTGAACATGATAGGATACTTCCAATAAACGATGAATTTGGTTAGCTAGAGGCCTCTCGAATTTAGATTCAATCTACCAACTTAACCATACTAGCCTTTATTTGAGACGTTAAAAGCTCGAGAATGGTACACATAGCTCGAGATTTAATAAAATGTAAGAACATGGCCACCTTCCATGTGGATCATTTGAATTAGTTTACTTTTTACATCGCGTGATTTATTGCCAAGTCTTTGTTGAATTTACTCCTCTTGTTGTATATGCAATTTTATAGGGCTTTCCCATCATAGAGAGAGTTTTATTAGTTGAGAAGGATATTCAGATGATAGAGGGTGGAAAATTTCCTAATGACATCTTTGGCAAGCCAAAAGCAATAACATTGGCATGCTTTCATGATGAAAATGCCGTATTTCCACCAAGATTCTTCCTAGAGAGATTCCAGAATCTACAAAGCCTCGAGATTTTCTGTTGTTCCTTTGAAGATATTTTCCCAGATGAAGAGCTTGTTGACGAGGTGAAACATTTGGTGCTAGAAAGTTTAACAGAACTTAAATTGAGCAAGCTACCCAACCTAAAGCGCGCATGGAGAGAAGACTCTTTAGTTTCAAAAATTCTGCAGAACATCACAACATTTGAGATTCGAGACTGTCCAGATTTGACGACAATATTTCCAATGGTGACATCCTTTCATAATTTGACAAAATTAGTGGTGGAGAATTCTTCTGGATTGGTAAATCTAATATCAATTTCAGCGGTTACGAATTTGGTGCATCTCACTGAGATGACTATAATAGGGTGTGAAAGAATGAAAGAAGTAGTGGAAGACGGTGAAAATGGAGAAGGGAAAATGATTTCTTTTGAGAAGCTAGAAGATTTAACACTCCAACAATTGCCAAGCCTAGAATGCTTCTCCTCCACCACAAGTTGCAGCTTCAGGTTTCCATCTTTGTGGCAAATTGATGTGGAAGAGTGCCCGAAAATGAAGATCTTTTCTAAAAGCATGCTACAAACACCAAAGCTATATCGCGCGTCACTGTTCGGGTACTATAGGGTTTGGGACGGTGGTGATCTGAATACATTTATCCAGAAGTTATCCGCCTGAACAGGGGCACATGATATTTCGTAAGATCCGATTAACGTCATTCTCTTTCCTTATTTATTCATATATTTATTTTATTTTTTTAGCTGCGCCGTGAGTTTTAGAATTTTTCTTAATCTTTTTAACCATTCCTCTCACTGATAAAGGGACAGGCAGGTGGGGCGAATAGTGAGAGAAAGAGAAGCACGTGGCGGACACGTGTGAGCTGATTCCCACGCTTTGGGCTCTTTCCAGAAATTTCACTACTCTCTCTTACGATTCTTCCTTCGGTCTCGCAGGACAGAGGGTTTTTGTTGCGAGAAGCTGAACAGGGCATTCCCTGAACATCATCCTGGTTTCCTGGTCGTCGTTGTCGTCGTCTTCGATGCTGGAGAAGAGGACGAAAGTGCGACCTCGGAGATGGCATTGCCGAGTCTGGACAGTCCTCACTTCATCAAAGATCTTCCTCTCCTCCTCCCGCCATTGGATCCGGCAAACTCGTGAGTTCACGCTTCTTCGCCCCTCATTTCTCTGGTCGTCTGCCAGAATTTCTTCCGATATTTGTGTCTTATTGCGCGTAAATAAGCTGAAGTCGTCTTTTTTCGGCTAGGGCTCTGTTTCTGAATTTGTACACATTCGAGTCTTAAAAGCACAAGTTTCTCGAACTAGCAATTTATTGCCCCTAAATCTACGTCTCTCCTGTGCTTCTCTCGTGACTATATCTTAAGCACACTGGCTGATTTGAAAATGCGGATGGGCAGAGTACTCCTTGTGCATTCATCAAGTAACAACATATTCAGGAAAGGAGCTATCCGCACGAGCATGTGGCCTTCTTCTCTTCCGGTTGGCCAGCATTTGCCATAGAAACACGTTGGTGTAGGAGATTTCTGCGTGTTTGATCTCATTAATAGCTGTGCTTGAAGAAATTGAAGAGCTTAAGTTCAAATTTTCGATTCCGTCCATGTTCGAGTCATCATTTATTTGCTTTTTCACCTGTGACTGTGGTCTGTGTGGCTGAAAATCATATGTTATATATGTAGGACATGGAAGGCTTCTTCTGAATGTGTAACCTATTGCACTAAGTAACGCCTTCAACTCATGCTAGGTGAGATTTGATTCCCTCATTAGAATAAGCTTAGATTTGGTTTGTTTTTCACCATATGTTGGTTTCAACCTTGTACATGGGCGGTCTGCTCTTGTTCATTTCATCACGCCACATATTCAAGAAATCAGGCAAATTGCGACTCTTAGATATATAGACAAGTCATGGACGGTGAAGCTAGGGAGCTATGGATGAGAAAGTTATCTGCATGTAGAAAGTGATTGATAGGGATGATGTTGTGTTCAGAGTTTACGCATTCACTAGCGCCAGTTAGGACTTGATTTACATTGATTGGGATGGACTCTGGAAGTGTTGCTAGGCCACAATGAATTCAATAATAACTCCTTTATATAGTCTTGATGAAACAAGGAAGTGTACTTCTACGTACCTTGAGTCTGTGAGGATGATAATAATTCAGATGCACACTCATTATTGCCACATTCCAAATCTGAGTGAACTGAAAAGGATGTGCTTCAAGATGTCCATTTTGCTCTTTGAATTCCTGCTATCTTGTTCTTCATTTGAATTTGAAATCAAGTCTCAGGGGTTATTAAGATTATGGGTTTTGGTATTCCCTGTAAGGGGTTCATGAGAAAATATGGTAATAATCTTTTGAAAGGATGCTTTTGAGAGAGTGGTGCAATTATTTGGCCTGTGTGATTGGAAAAATGTGATGAGATGGTTTGGTTATCAAAAGTTTGGAATGAATTTGCAGAGCATTACTCTATAGGCGAGGGCCAATTTTTGTCTTCAAATCTGAAGGGGGCTCCATTTTCCCTGTAATCCTATTTGATAGAAGCACGTCCAAATAGAATATCCACCAATCAATGCTGATGTGAGGAATCGAGCCTCAGCAATTGTAGAATTGTCTTGCTCAAGTGGAAGATAGCAGATGTTTTGGTCGAGCTTGAAGTCTTGGGGGATGAATTGCGTTCAGCCAAGTGTCCTTGGCTTTGCATGGCAATGGAATTTGATCAGGGTTGCGAACTTAATGGCAGTTGCTATGCACATTTACGCAGAATTTTGGGAGGGACAGAAGTTTGAACTGCTCATCATGAGATTTTCCAGGTGTGCATCTTATCATATTAGCTAATTCTCCCCCTTGACTGTGTTGTTCTCAACTTTGATTTTAATTCTGTACAGAACTCTCCTCCTCGTGAGGCTAAGAGAAACTGTGCTAGGGCAAATTCATTCTCGTAATGTTTATTGCTATTTCTCATGTGTATGCACATGTATCTTGTAAATGTCAAGTCAATGCAATCAAGCCGAAGAGGTCATATCGGATTTGATTGTGCTAAGAATCATATTGGTGTGCATGTAGGCCTCAAGAAGCTAGACCATTAGTGAGACTCAGATTTATTGATTTAGGGTTGCTATGTCAGTAGATTTGAGTTTCACATAACAAGAATAGAATACACCTAGAAAGCAAAGGCTCTCTTCATGTATTTTTGCAACTGCTACAGGTAAGCTGAAAGAGCCATACTTGTTCAGCCCTCTTGAGTCGGCCAGCAAACTTAAACCCGACTATCCTTTCTCTGAAATTGTGGTGGTGAATACATCTGAAGAAAAACAATGTGGTAGGATCCTCAGGACAAGGACAACTCTTGGATTTAGATCACATTGAGTAGCTAGACTATGTTAGCTCTAGTTTAATTGTGCATCGTATCTATAGTTTCCGTTGTCATCCCTCACATGCTTTGAAAAGGATACTTGTACTGTCTTCCTCAGAAATCAGTAGTGGTTTTCTTCTATCTGATGACAAAATTGCAAAAATTTCTACTTGAGCGGAGAGTTCCTGGTTCATTCCTAGAGACACACATTAAGAAAAGCCCGCAGACCATGGCTCTCATATGTCAAGACAAATCGTAGTCGTTGAAGCTCATCAGCCACGGACAATTTTTCATTTTCTTGCAGAATAATGCACTTCTAGCCCGCTGTTTGTTAAATGGAGAATTGGAACCTTCCAAGATACTGAATATGTCGCCCAGTGAGTTGAAGGTATTCTGTCTGTTGTTTGATTCAAGTGCTTATATTGTCAAACTGGATGGGTAGCATTATCTATGCCAATTTCTCAATTATGGTAAAAAAAATTCTAATTCCCACCGATAGTATCATTTAGGCTCCTGGTTGCATCTGGATTGGCCTATGGACTCTAGTTACTTTGTTTTTGTAGAATATATGG
This sequence comes from Melaleuca alternifolia, assembly GCA_019926035.1. NCBI lineage: Eukaryota > Viridiplantae > Streptophyta > Magnoliopsida > Myrtales > Myrtaceae > Melaleuca > Melaleuca alternifolia. The sequence goes on along the minus strand of JAGKPW010002417.1, from coordinate 747,145 downwards.
TATACTTTATGTGACAATCTGTTGTTTTTCAACTCTTCAAATGGACAAAGTGAGCCGATTATATGAATTTTTTGGTTTTCCTGAATTGGTTTTTGCACAAATGCAGCTCCAAAAAAAAGTGACGAGAATTTTTGGCTCTTGCTTTGACCAATGACATGATTTTAGGAGCTAATATGGAGAAAAATTATCTTGGAATAATTTGATTTTGTTATTTGGATCCTGTATGCATTATTCAGTAAATCACAAGCAGAGTAATGCATGGGAGTATCAGTTTAACCGTGTCTGTTTCATGAGCTCATACTTCTTTTCCACCATACTTGGTCTTGACTTCATAATGTTGTGCTTTATTACTTATTTAGATGAGGCCTGCTTGATATCCACATGCTTGCTATTTTTCAGAGCTATAGATATAGCGAGATGTTGTTATCTACTAGGGAGGAAGTTTGCTTCTGTTGCTTATCCAACTTGTGATGATGAAATTGTTATTTGTGCTTATGTATTTAAGAGCTGTTTGGTGTGTTTTGGGAAATAAGCATTTTTTCTTGGCTGTACCTGTAACTTTGACTTTTTGGAAAAGCTTTGTCTTTATTAAATTTACTATTGGCATTCTCAAAGTTCTGAATTGCGTCTATTATCTTATAATTTTAATTTCATAAGCTAATCACCTACGTCACGGTCACAGCTGCCATACTGTAGAGGGTGACACTGTTTGTAGTTGCTAATCAATTGTGAATTGATTAGCATGTTTGTATCTATTATCGGGTGGTGTAGTCAAGCTCTTGCTTTATGATTACCATAATTTTAAAATCTTTCAAACTAGAGAAGTGGACTGCTCATTTGCCCCCTTAAAAATCACAGGAGGGGTTGACTGCGGAGGAGACTGCAAGAAAGGAGCCAGAGGAGTCGGGAAGTGCATGCCTGTTAATTTCCATCGTCCTCAAAATTTGTCACTAATGATTCAGTTCTGCTAAATATAATCTCTCTCCGGCCATTGTCGCTTGTTGCTACCTGGTAAGCAGATGACAGATGCCCGTCACTGTAGATGCAGTGAGTTTAAAGTTGGTGTGAGAGATATCATCCATTCTGGACATGGAGATCGTTATCAGGTCTTTTCCTTTTGCTGATAAATAATTATAGCTTTTGTTGGATCAACGAATTATTCTGAGTGGATAAATTTTGTAGTGTATTTCAACGTGAACAATTCAGTATTACAGTTTAATTTCTATGATAGAGATCAGTGGCACCGTTGATGCCACTCATTATACTCATTCAATATTCATGTCACACCTTAATGAGATCTTATTGGTTTGTTGATTTTCATAGAGGTGACACATCATGATGTTGGATATTTTCCACTAAAAGCTTAGGCTATTCCGTGAACAAATACTGCTTATACATAAGCGTACAATGTGAAGCTGAAGTTGTGCGTTGGCACTAAATGGGCACATCTTTGGACTTCATTATAGGCAAAATCCACGCAACTAGTACAGTCGCCCTGTGTCAGCGCATGGCCAAGGCACTTCGCATGGTCGATAGAAGCATGTTAATATTATGCAAGTTCGTTGCCGTCCTGGCAAGCCACGCTCTCTCATATCTTTGTATATTAAAATAAGAATTTAACTATCATAGCCAACGTGTGCTATCACGTGATATGGTCGCTTGTCATGCTAGTCAAGTTTCGGAAATTTATTAGCTACGCTCAACATGAAGTTCTTTCTACTAGGAGTCAAACTAGGTCAAGCTCTCACGAGTAATTCGAGCTTGGGTGGATAACCAGACGTTACTCCATCATTAGGATTCCTCATGGGCACATTAAGAAAAATGGCATCATATAGTTTCCGACCAAAACCATATCAACTTGCGAAAGCACACTATCATGGCTTCATACTCATCTCACTTGTAAGTTCGCTCTTCACTTGTCTCACTCTCTTTCCCTTGGCTCTGCTGATTTCGTGTAAGGATGGAGGGAGTCTCCGCTTTTACATTCGCTCCCACTATGAGGAACCGAGTAGCCAAAGAATGAAGAAGAAAGGAAGTAGATGAGCGAAAAAAGAAAATCTCAAATGAATTTTTTCTCGAGTAATTACAATCTACCAATTATGGGCAAAAAATATCGCTAGGAAATTTTCTTTACACTAGCGCTGAATGGTCTATCTTCCTTTGTAATTTCTTTTTGGTGGTGAAGGATGCAGAAGCCTAATATGCGAAGTCTTTGTGAAGGGAAATATTTTTATGTAAACTTGGTCCTCTATGGACCCGATAAGTCTTAACAACTGATCCATCGGGGTATTTCTCGCCTACACCAGAGTCTATTAAGCTGAATCCATGTCGATTGGTGATTGTTTAAGCCTATAATGACATGGCACGTGAGATTCACATGAAAAGCGATTATAATGAGCCCAATTTGATAAATAAATAAAAAAAATACCCAAATCCAAGCTAGCAAGTACTTCGTGTGGTTAGTCTCACCGATGTGGCCATGGTGAACCCACGGTCCCAATTGGACGTTTCCATATTTTTGCCTCTTTTTTGTTTGAGCTGTATTTGGGCTCGATCGACATCTATTGGGTCTCCAATGAAAATCACATGATACAATGAGTGAGACCATTTGGGCTCATGCGAGAAAAAAAAAACTTTTTAAAACTTGGTTCTAGACTTCTAGTAACAACAAGGACCATCATTCATTGCGTGCATGAAGGATTTTTCTAGCCCGTGGTTATGTCGAGATCAAATGGATTTTGTAGGAGAAAATATTCACCAATATAATAACAACGTGGTGCGCATTTTCCTACTTAAATCAATCACAAATTGACACGTTGCACCAAAAAAGTTGCCATGCATTTATGAATGATACAACATTTCAGAAAATTTATTTTTTTATTTTGCGGTACCGCATGTCAATTTGTGATTGCGCTAGTCAACCGATGACATGGCGTTATGATACTACTGTATATATCTTGTAGGGACTTTGGTCGATGTCAAAATTATTTTATTTTTTAATTTGAGGGCCGTTCTCTTCTTTAGGTTTGTGATCTTTTTGGCAGTTTGCATAAGATTGACTACTCTAAATAAGTAAATTTACGGGTGTGAAGTAGCCCAAGGTTAATACTATCAAATCTTGATTATCACTCCACATATCAAAAATACGCCCAACCAATCAATTTTTATTCATTAGCGCTGGAGGAAATGATGGATACTGTTGACAATTGATTTTTAATATTTGGACAAATTGCATAAAAAAGAAAATAAAAAAGAAGGGAAATTTTGATTAAATCTCTAAGAGATTTGACTGAAATTTTTCATTTATCCAAGCAAAAAATTTTTGAAAGAAAGGAATCAAGAGATTTAAGAGGTTGAGGAAAGAAAATTTCGGCTAAATCCGTGAGGATTTGACCGAAATTGCTCTGTCAAAAAGCCCCCCTCGGCGAAAAGGAAGGAAGGAGAAAGTAGAGAAGGTATATCGGTCTTTTCTATCATGTTGTACGCCAGCAGTGAAGTGTTTGACTTTCTGAGCCAAAAAAAAAAGAGAGAAAGCAACGCACACGCAAGCAAGGGGGAAGTCTTCTTCGCCGAGAGAGCAAAAACAGAGAGAGAGCACGAGAGAGAGGGAGACTAGGGAAAAAAAACAGAGAGGAAGGCCGAGACTGAGAGAGAGATAAATCAAGAGGGCATCCCGGCGAGCTCGTTCGTGATTCCATCGATGGTTCCCTGTCCTCGCCGGTGAGTCATCGTCGTGGGCGTTTCCTCTCGGTTAAAGTTTTCCCCCATGATCGTGGCCGTGAAGCTTCACGGATGAGCGAAGGTTTGGCTCGAGTTCGCTCAAGCACACTTCCTCTCCGTTGTTTCCGAGCACACGTAGGGAGATTTTAATATTTTTCTTCTCGCCGACATTCCCCTTTTGCTTGATTTTTGCTGCGTTGTTTCTTCGAGGCCGATCGGTTTGGTTGCTGGACTGAGTTTTATTTTAGGTTGATCCTTGTTTTTGTGATGGGTTTTTGTCGCATCTTAGTTTTAGAGTTTATTTTATTTTGATCTCATGACCAAACTTCTCCTTGCCCATTAGTTGTTTGACGAATTGTCTGCATCCACCAGCCTTGTTCTTTTTATTTTCTGTGCGATTGTGTTCTGCTCGCGGTGGGTTGGCGTTGGGGTTTCACTCGTGAGCATGTCGCACCGCCGATCACGATTGCGGAGAGGACACCGGCGAGTTTGCTCTGCTTCTGACTGAAGGTCGTCCATGCGAGGAAGAAGACTCGCAAGCAAAAGGCTGGTTTGTATTTGTGTGCAGGGGTTGGGCCGACGTCAGACCCGCGTGGAGAGGAGTTGGACTACGCTGCTTCGCGCGAAATTTGGGCCGAGACAGGTGCATGGGAAAAATAGGCCCACGCGCGGAGAAGGGGGGCCAGGGAAAAATGGACTGGGCCCACGAGCCCAGTCCAGCCCCCTCTTCGGCCGGCTGCTGGCCCCTTTTCAGGCGAAGCTTCGCGGGTCAGGCGGGCCGAACCGACCCGGTTCGGCTGACTGACCCGTTTCTCTTTTTAATTTTATTCTGTCATAAAAAATATTTTTTTCTGCAATAAAAACATCTTTCATTATGTTGATTTGCTTGTTTCTTTTCATGTTAGCTTTTGTTTAATTTGCTTGATTTAGGTAATAAGTTTATTAATTGGAATTAATTTTCCAATTCGCAATTGCAATACCTTTTTTTTTTATAAGGATTTAGACGGAATAATTAATTGCACGGGAATGGAATTGATATTTTGATCTTTAAGGCTTAAGATCAATTTGTCAATTCTATTTGCAAGTTTCTTTGTTGAATTAGATATTATTTTCCAATCGGTGAATTCTTGTTTGAATTGCATGTTAGATTAAGTTTTCATGATATATTCATATTAGATAGTATTATATTGCATTGCATGTTTAAATTAGGCTTTTAATATTTTATTTATAATCCAATAAAATAAAAAATCACATGCATGTCTTTTTCTTTTTAGTTCGCACTATTAGTTGTTTCATGACATTTAGTTTAGGCACATTAAATTGCATGTCACTTAGGAATTGCATACAAATTCATAGCATGGTGGGACATCACATTTAGAAACTTAGGAACTATGTTAGATTAAGTTGTAATTCCGAATTTCATTCAATAAATAAGAAAATACTTAAAAAAAACTCTAAAAGAATCTTTTGTTAATTTGCTTTATCTTGTTTTATTGCTTTACTTATTATTTCTTTGAGCATTTAAATAATTTTTTGCGCACCCGCGTGATCACCATGCATGTTAGGAAATAAAAAAAAATCAATTCAAGCTGCTTGCAAATTATCTTTTCAAATAGAAGAAATTAGTTCTCAAGTCCCCAAATTCGAAATCTTTAGTTTGTAGGGGTAAAGTACTACTTCCAATATTTCACATGGATTTCTAATCGACGCACCATAAATAGATTAGTGTCGACTCCCTTTAAAATTGACTTTGCATGTTTAAAAAATGAAACCTAAGTCGTAAATTTGTATGAGCTTGGAAGAGCTCGAGTTAAGTTAAATTTAGCAATCTATTAGCCGAACCCTAGGTGGTACACCTTTGGGGAGGTCGTGACAGATACTTAGCATCCGTTCGTTTCACGGAAAATATAACATTTTTATAAAATATTTTCTCGAAAGTTATTTTCCTGGAAAATGACAATATTTTGGGTTGTTTATTTGAAACTTAGAGAAAATTAATTTTTAATTAATTTTTTAATTTTACATTGGCTAGTCATTGACAACAAGCCTCATCAGGCCCTAATGAGCTCTCAACTTACCACAATACGTCACGAATTCGCCAATCCAAGACCAGCCTTGAGCTCGCCTTTAGATGCCGCAGGCTTGTTGCCAGAATTCGCTAGCTCGCTATTGGAGTTGTCGGTTGTCAAATTGTTGTTAGAGGCCGCCAACTCGTTGACCTAGAGAGAGGTTGAGACACGCTATTTTTTTTAATATTTAAAGATAAATAAAGAAAATCCGAAATTATTTTCCACTTTCTAAAAGGTGGAAAACGTTTTTCCTACTTTTGAATGTGTTTTTTTTGTTGATGAAGAATATTTTCCTTGATTGTTTTATTTTCCGTAAAATAAACGATGGAAAATCCGGAAAATATTTTTTTGAAAGTTATTTTTCGTGAAACGAACGGAGCCTTAATGAATATTTGTTCAATAGCTATCGAGGAAATGATGGTTTACATAATTAAAGTATGTCTAATCACCGTTCCTCTCTGATTGGTGCAGGAAAGAAATGGATACCTAATCAATTGGTGCAGGAAAGAATGGATAACTAATCAGTTGGGTGCAGGAAAGAAATGGGTACCTAATAAATTGGTGCGGGAAATAATGTATACCTAATCAATTGTCCACAAGCGGCTGAGGAAAGGATGAAGACCTAATAGTGTTGCAAAATAACGTATACTTAATCAATGTTTGGTCATTTGCGGTGGAGCAAAGGTTGGTGCCATAGACATTAGTGATGGTGACTGGTCAGGAACAAAAAATAATGCAGAGAATTATCAATCTGTATATGTATATAAAATGGTGACAAGACATTAGGACCAGTAACTAACCAATGTTTGTATTAATCGATCGTTTATGTGTCCACAATACTGCCTTGATTGAGCGGCCAAGAGTGGTCTCTATTTAGTTTTCCTCCTTATATAATTTAATAGAGTTTTAGCATGGAATGAAACTCCAAACTTGAACATACCGGATCAAAAAAATTTGGAAAGTTCACAAGATATCGAACCCATGAATCTATTCTAGCCGGCGGAGGACTATATGCCGAATTTTCAATGTGCTTGGATAGCACGAGAAATCCATAATAACCAAATTCTTTGTGGACTTCAAAATTTGTTGCAACCCATTATTTGATTTGTTGTTGGAAACCAATTTAGGGTTCTCGTAGGCATTGGGGTCACTGGGGTAGCTTGCTAAGGTCTTGGTTCCGACCATCATGTTCCGAGATTGGTGGCACGGTCCTCGGCCTTAGGTTTAACCTTGAGTTATGGGTGTCAAATTTAATTTAGAAATACGTTTGTGGTTCAAGAATCCAATTTTCTTGACCAAATACATACATATATATATATACACACTTTTTTATAGCCATGTCATTCTAAGCAGCGCCAAACCATGGACAATTATTGAAAAAACCTTGGTTCGATATCTACTTTCTATGACCTACCCATAGGTAGTCTAGTTAGTTAGGGCGAACTTAGACTTCGTTAAGGTCTTGGGTTTGATTCCCCAGGGGAAGTACCTGTGATTTAAGTAGGCGGCCATGGTGGTAGGTTGTTATGCTAGTCTCTCTCGATGAATAATTGAGGTGTACGTAAGTTGGCCCGGACATCTCAGTTACAAAAAAAAAATATATATATCTACTTTCTGTGAAATCAATGCAACTTTCTAGATCATGGTGCCTTAAAGCTGGCTTCAGTAGCTCTGTATGATAAACCTCTAGCTTGTTACAATGGTAATACGCAGATTCTTTTGGCCCTCCGGAGCATAAAGAATGTGAAAAACCAAATAATGTTTTTCAAATACGAGTTGTCATTTCCTTCCTTCGAGGTTAAATAAGAGAATTTCGTTTTCCCTTTCTATTATTAATTAATTCTTTTCGGTTGCTTTTCTCTTTATTTCGTCTTTTGCCGTATAGAGCACTTAAAAAAATAACGTGCAAGGCGTAATGAGGGGCCAAAAGAAGTTCCTTGCCGTGCCCGTAAGGTTAGGGAACTATTCCATTTACCATTTTATTAATGAATTTTCCAAATTTGGTAAAACCAGGAGGAGACAAAGTGGAATTGGAATTGGGTCTTCAAAGTCGATTTCTCTTTTCAGTGCATCTTGTATTGAAATTATTAATACATGGAACCCACAATGCTGGGCTGAACCCATGAATTAGGTCATGAAGTCCCGTCAGCCCTCCCACATATAAATACAAGGCATCCTCCAATTGTTTTCCTCCACAGTCGACGCTTCGACTTTTGAAATTGTTCAGGTATGTGGCTCTTTCCTTTTCTGGGTCTGATGTCCGCATCTAGTCGTATGCTTTATATTGAAATGAATCGGGGCACATTAAATGCATCCGAGTTCGATGAAGGGAGTCTTTTCTTTCCCCAACGAAAATTTTGGAGCTTCTATCAAGTAAAAAAATGCGGTTTGGAAGAAAAATCTTGTGATGATAAACTGTACAACCTGATTTTATGAGAACGAGGGAAACATTGTAAAAGAATTTTAACTAAGTTTCTAAAAATGTTGGCATGATTATAAATATTACATCTATCTTGTAGATAATCACCTAAGAAGTCTTATACATACATATATATATTATAATTTTATCAATTCAGTTATAAATATTTTGCATTTGTGCTTATTCAGTTTATCTAATAAATTTGGACCTGACACTACTAATATGGATACTTTCTAATATATTTCCATATATTTTTATTTTTTTTCTTGCTCTTTTCTTTCTTCTTTATCCTTGTCTTTTCTTTTTCCACTATGGCCAGTGTGCTACGATTGGAAAGTGTTCAAAAGGAATCTGTCAATTCAAAAATTTTAATCAAATTTTCCAATTATATAGATCAATTTCAATGAATCTAGCATTGCTCTTGGCAATTTTTTTGAATGAATTTTTTATTATAATCATATTGTGTATATATGATATTACATGAAAATATTAAATATATTAGAAAACACCCATCCCACCAATTTTCCTTCTCAGGAAGTTTTATGGAGTAAAATATCGAAAGAGAATCTTTCATGGCGCACAAGAAATCTTTTCAGTAAATTTCCCTCCCTCTATTTTGTTATATCAAAGAAATTAATAAAATTTACTCTAGGAAAATGAGAAAATAATATGTTTATTCACGTAAAATTGCCTCTATCATGCGTGACATATGATGTGTGTGTGTGTGGCTTTATGTGTGTGCGTGTGTGTGCGTGTGTGTGTGTGTGAATTAATGAAAGTTTAGTCCTGACAATAATAATAAAAAATCGGCAACCCTAGTTATAAAATCTATGGATGGATTCACCTCATGGAAAATCATCGGTTTATAAAATGTATACTTTTTAAAAGCGATCACTTGTATCAATTGATAAAATAAATAAATTAGTATTTATTTATTTATTTTATCATCAATGGAAATATCTCGACGTAGATTGCAATTGATAATGAAGATATTTTCTGTCGATTAATCATTTGATTTTCTTGATGTTTCATGAATGTTATCCACAGGATGGATACCGCAATTATGAAAGAAAAATTTGAATCACTAGAGCATCAAATCAAGGATGGTATGTAGTATGTACATCGTGAATCTTGTATATTACTTGAGTATGTGCGATTTGTACATCCTGGTCATTCCAAATATTTTCAAACATATATTAATTTTTCATGCTACCACTATAAACATATATGGTTGGTTATTCGGATGCAACTTTCTCTTGTATTAGTAATTAGCTCCATAGATTGAGAAATGTAGAAACCGACTTCATCAAAGTTGTTTGTATTACAAGCAAATTGTACGACAATACGATGCACTGTAAAAAGAATATTCCGACTTTTTTCCATTTTTGAGCCATCTCTCCAAAATCTCCTGTAATCCAAACTATAAAGAATATAGTTTTGATAAACTAGATAAACGTAACCCTTGTATCACCAAAGCCTACAAATAATTAAATTTAAGTTCTATTATTTTGTGAAAGAAGCAGGAAATGAGAAGCCAAGACACATCAGAGCTATACAAAAACTCGACGTGAAGATCGCGAATGCGTTTAATGTTTCTCCGGCGACGGAAACATTTGGCGGGCTCTACTCTCTCTCGAACCTCGACCAGACCTTGCCTTACGTGATTGAGATCGTGTTTTCCTTCAAAGGAGAAGGGAGGGGAAGGCGTTTCGCCGCGATCGAGACGATCAGAGAGTCGCTGGCCAAGGCACTGGTCGAGTTTCATCCGTTCGCAGGCAGACTTATCATGGGGAGTGACGGGAAGATGGTGGTGAGATGCACCGCAGAAGGTGTCCCGTTTGTCGAAGCGATGTCGGAGGACGACATCGGAGTGCTGGGCGACATCAGCGCCATCGATCCCACCACGCTGCCAAAACTCAACTCGCAAATAACTTTGGAAAAGTGAAGATTCAAATATTCACTAAGAGCATGTCATATTACAGAATCTTCAAATATTCTTCTTCTTCTTCTTCTTCTTCTTCTTCTTCTTCTTCTTCTTCTTCTTCTTTCACATATCTATCTCGTCATTTAAGTCAAAAATATTCAATTGGACGCTTCCGTGAGTGTTCCACATCCAACAATGATCAAAAGAGTCAGCTACCCTCAATTTGCAGAACCTTGGGCCGAGGTCAAGTGATGCCTAAACTCTGGCACTTTCTTGTTATTATGCTTATTCACATTAAGCACCTTGATTGTGAGCTCGTCGTGTTCTTTCTCTTCTACTTTCAGGTGATCGATTCATGGCAGTCAATGAATAGTTTCTTATTGGAGCAATCGGTATCCGATAACTCTCCATCGTGCACCGAATGAGGTTCATCTTTGTTTTTGCATATAAAGTAAAATATAAATTTACATACAACTTTATTATAGTGATGCTGTGACAGATTATAGACATGATTAGTGGCGAGCTGCTCTTCTAGACGTGTCTATTGGTGAAATACAAATTACATACGAATGGAATGTACAAATAGCCGTCATGTTATTTGACGATAGTATGAAAGTATTCTCTTTTGTTATCAAATGTACTTTAGAAAAATGGAAGGAATTTTCGAGTCGACATTTGATTTTAAAAATGTTTGCAAAGTTCAAGCAACGAGATAGAATTTGAGAAACAAAGGACGATTCTATGTTTGACACAGAAGTTGCACCAGATAAAAATAAAAAGGGAAATTTCGTCGCCACTTCATTGTTGATGCACGAGCTAAAGTCAAAATAAAGATATCTATTTAAAAAAATAGAGATTGAGGAAAGCCTTATGTCAAAAAGAAAGAGGGCCAAATTATCAGCTTGTCACTAATCATGTCACATATCAATTTATAATCTGTCACAGCATCACTATAATAAAGTTGTATGTAAATTTATATTTTACTTTATATGCAAAAACAAAGATGAACCTCATTCGGTGCAAGACAATACGATGCACTGTAAAAAGAATATTCCGACTTTTTTCCATTTTTGAGCCATCTCTCCACAATCTCCTGTAATCCAAACTATAAAGAATATAGTTTTGATAAACTAGATAAACGTAACCCTTGTATCACCAAAGCCTACAAATAATTAAATTTAAGTTCTATTATTTTGTGAAAGAAGCAGGAAATGAGAAGCCAAGACACATCAGAGCTATACAAAGACTCGACGTGAAGATCACGAATGCGGTTAATGTGTCCCCGGCGACGGAAACATTTGGCGGGCTCTACTCTCTCTCAAACCTCGACCAGACCTTCCCTTACGTGATTGAGATCCTGTTCGCCTTCAAAGGAGAAGGGAGGGGAAGGCGTTTCGCCGCGATCGAGACGATCAGAGAGTCGCTGGCCAAGGCACTGGTCGAGTTTCATCCGTTCGCAGGCAGACTTATCATGGGGAGTGACGGGAAGATGGTGGTGAGATGCACCGCAGAAGGTGTCCCGTTTGTCGAAGCGATGTCGGAGGACGACATCGGAGTGCTGGGCGACATCATCGCCATCGATCCCACCACGCTGCGAAAACTGGTGAAGCACAGCGACGGAGCCCCAACCATATTGGAAGTACCTCCGCTAACAGTGCAGGTGGCGTTTCTCTTACTTTCTTTCTCACCGAAAAGAGTAATGTCAGGAGATATTTTTACCTGAGTGTAGACTGTCCACAGTGGTGGGTCTCACCAAATCTGACAGACCTGTTTATTTTAGTACGCATATTGATTCATTGAACAACTTTTTGTTGTTAGATGCCCATTTGAATATGACCTACATCTGTAGATATTTGTTTATAATTTATCATATAATCCAGGTGACGACATTCAAGTGCGGAGGGATCGTCGTTGGCATCGTCATGAATCACGTCCTCGTTTACAACATAGCCCTGACGGACTTCATAACTTGCTGGTCTGACCTGGCCCAAGCCAAGCCACTATCAGTTTTTCCCTTTCTCGACCGATCGGTGTTGTGCCCGAGGCGACCTCCATGCGTCGATCTCCCCCATCACGAGTATGCTCCGAGAGGTCGGCGGTTCGAAGGCATAGTCAAGCCCCAAACCAAGCCTCTTGTTTACAGATCATTCTGCTTCAAGCCACACACTCTCGTTCAACTCGAGAAGGTGTCAACGATCACAACCCACAATGGCTCTTCCATGGTCCCTACGGCGTTCGAAGTCATATCGGCGCTCGTTTGGATTTCGCGTACCAAAGCTCTCAGAATCGGTCCTCACGAGAAAACAAAGCTTCTCACAGCAGTCGACGGGCGGCCCAAGTTTGAGCCCCCGTTGCCGAGCAGCTACTTTGGGAATGGCATTGCTTGGTCCTGCGCCGAGTGCAGCGCTGGCGAATTGACCCACAAGCCCTTCTCGTTCGCTGTCCGCACTGTGCACGAGGCGCTTCAAAGCGTCACCGAGAATTACATAAGGTCGGCCATCGACCTGGTTGAGCTGAAAAGGGTCGAGGTCGATTGTGAGGGCAACACTTGCTGCATCAGCAAGTGGAGTCGTCTCCCTTTCTACAAGATGGATTTCGGGTTCGGGAGGCCATTCCAAGTGGCTCCGGCGACGGTCCCCGGCAATGTCATCTTGGTTGCTTCCCAGAGCAGGGAGAGCAACAACTTGGTCGTGTCTCTGGGGCTTCCTCGTGATGCCATGGATGCTTTTTCAAAGTTGATTCAGTATGAGCTCACACTGAAAAGCAAGTCTTAGTCTCATCCATGGATATATATAGATGTGCATGCTTTCGTAAGACGTGTGGGGTCTAGTTTTTGTGTCTAAGGAATGCTCTGTGAATCCCCATCACCCTTTTCACACCGATATGATGTTATTGTTTCACTTTTCTAGTTCTATAGTCTAGGTCGAACAGGCCGAAGCTTGAAGAGTCATTTAGCTCGAAAGATCCTTTCCACAACTTCTCAAGAAACCTTTTGGAATTAATTTTTTATTATGCAATAAATCATCATGATCAAACCAAAGTGCATAAAGAAAATGAAGAAACCTCGAAAGTTTTAAATTCTGCAATGTGTACGTAAGATCAGTTTCCGTAAGTGGTGTGCGAGACCTCCTCTCGTTCTGCTCTGTTTGCTGGTCAGGACGCCCGAAAGTGCATGAATTTTGGTCTTTCCCCCTTCGCCTTCTCCGATCGTCAACGTCGACACCTCCAGGAACAGAGCCCGGACCGAGTTCGAAAAAACTCGCTCTCATCAAGGTAAATTCCACCCGCTCTGTTTCTGCCACTTAAGAGCGAAACAGAGCCCGCGAGCTGTAGCCGATGTTTACGAGTAATTCAGTTCCCATGGAAGCTCTTTTAACAAGTCGGACTTGTACTATTATTTTTATGATAAGATTGCAGCTAACTCAGAAAAGGGGCGCAATTACAAATAGAAGTGCACTCTCATCCGGTTCGTCACTAACAGAGTAGGGGCATGAATCGCTTTTGACTATTGTACGCCCTAAAGAGACGATTCCAATTCAACAACCGCTGCTTGCCCCTCCCAACTCTCTTTTGCGCGGTCAATGCGCAGAAGATCTTCGTGCTGGCAATTTGGGGGGAAAGAGGGGGAATCACAAAAATGGTGCCTGCATCCAAGAGGTCAGAAAAAGCAGGAGAAGCATGAGGAGGGGACCTGTGCGCGCGGAGAGCATAAAAAGGGAAGAAAAAACATAGCAAAAAGAAGAGGAAGGGGGAAGTCTCTCGGGGGTGGCAAAGGAAGAGGACAACAATGGCGTCGCCTGATCCCTCGCCAACGTTGGCACCTTCACCGACACTGGCGCTATGATCCGCCTCTGCGATGAGCGCATCGCCTACCAGCACATCGTGAACCTCCAACACCCTCTTCCTCGTCGCCTTCAAGATCCCAATCGGTCTACCATTTAAAATTCTCCGACAGTCATCTACACATCTTACGACGAAAAATTTAGTACGGGGGTCATCATCCAATATCTTAACATTGGATACATAGTTGATGTTTAGGAGTTTACGCTTGTAATATTTTGAAGGACAATCTTGTCATCATATACTTGATCTTATTTTAAATCAGACCCGGTCTCTTACATGGAGGCAACACTCCATCATTTATTCAACGACAACCTTTGTGGTTCTAATTGAAGAAAAAAAAAAGAGTAGGAATGAAGGTGAGCATTGAATAAATTTGATATATATATGTTGATGTAAAAGGCTACTTGAATTAAAGAAGAGAGACCTATATATACTAAGCTCACGCATGAGGTCAAGTTTAAATTTTCAAATTTGCATCTTAGAACCCTTAAATAACCAATCACCCTTCAACTGCTGATCAGAACTTAATTTGGGCTAGAAAGGTAGGGGGTCATTTTTCGAAGAAAAGTGATAACATGGTCTAATTGAACTTTAATAATGAAAAATTTTAGATCAAGCGTCACTAATCGGGATTCTTGCAAATCCCAACGACTTGATTGATTTTGAGTCAAAACCCTGCTCGACTATCTTATCAAATTAAAGTTCAAATTCGCTCAACAAGCTTGTTAGCCTAAGCTCGATTGATTCGTTAATTGCTTTATACCATATTCCTATAGTATGTATAATGATAGATAATGACATTTTATGAAATTCTTGAACAAAAGTCTGAGATTGGTATCCGTCCACTTCGAATATTGATTATTTTTTATTAAATTGAGATGAGCTTGTACTTGTCAAGATCTAGCACTGCCATTTTCTAGAGGGGCCAAGTTCAAATAATGTCAGATTAAATTGATCCATACTTGCAGACAATTAATCAATTCAAACATATACAAAGATGAATTGCGCCAACGAAGCAACTCACATTCCACATTTATATCAGTATGCGATGAAACGTTATTGAATTGCGGATTCCGTAGACGTGACACAACATGATATTGGACATTTTCCAATACAAGCTTAGGTTTTACCCTGAGTTTCTATTGCTCATACCTAAGTCTACTATTTACAAGTATCCCCAAAAAAGAGATAAATTAGTCAGATGTGTTCTTGATATAGGCTTACCAACAATGTGGCAGCCATTTTACAGCATATTTGCTCTAGATCAATATTAGATGGAATTGGGCACATTGCACATGATCGAGGCAAGACACATTATGTGTTAATTGCCAAACTATTTCTAGAATTCAGAAACTAAAATATAGAGAGTTTCGGATGGATCAATTGTAAATTTTGATAATATCTTTTGTGGCAATTCATTTATTTATGAAATTATTGACATTGGTGTTGAGAGAGAGAAGGAGAGAGAACTTAGCAAGCGATAGAGCGAGCTAGACAGAGCCTCGAGCTGATGGGGTGACATGAACACAAATTGGGGCAAAGGATCTTTATCCCTTACTATGCATATAAAAATTTCTTTGGTTGCATGGAATTTATGAACATAAAATTTTCTTGAATAGGTAAAGAAAAGCGATATAACTTGCATGAATCCCAACCAGTCACGTATCATCTAGAAATTTTTTTATTATGTAGTAGAGATTAAATTAGACCACATTTTCACTTTTACATTAAAAAAATATATATACTCCTCCACTTTTCTAACTCCAACTCAACTTTTTGTGGTGTTAACGCTTAATCTTAGATGCAAATTGGGAGTTTCAAACATCAAGCAAGCAAAGTGGTATTTGAACTGGGAACAACCTATTGTGAGGAGGGCATTTAAAATTTTACACAGATTAAATTTATGGAAAAAGAATATTATATTTTGTTATGGCTTAAGTGGATTTTAGGAGATAAGCAAATAGAAATAAGACATTTATAAAAAAAGATTCTAGTTTATACGTCAAGAAATTTGTCTTGTAAGACAAATGCCAAATTCGCATGTTCATGAGATGGAAAACGAGCAAACCTCGAAACAATGAAAAAAAATTGATGATTCACATTTAATGAATGTTTTAATGTTTTTCGGGTATCACAAAGCTAGATTTACCGCTAACATAATTATGGATGGATGATTAATTAAAATTGCTCTTGAGTTTAATTAAAGATGAGAAATATTTAATGTGATAAATGATTAAGTGATCAGCGACTTAATCAAAGGGTAAAAAGGAAAATGATGGAGTACCATATGAGACAAAGTCCTTTTTATAGCCAAAATCCAAATTTGTGTTTCTCTTTGGTAAACGAAAGTTAATCAAATAATAAAATATGATGATGTTTGCTTCGGGAGTTCTGGAGGCTCCTTCATCGTTTCTCCTTCAACATCCTCCTCCAGAAACCGTCAATAGCCGCTCCACCATCGTCGATTTCGCTGACGCGAGGTCTCCTCTCGTTCTGCTCTGCTTGCAGGTCAGGACGCCTGAAAGTGCATGAACCTCTTGGTCTTTCCCCCTTCACCTGCTCCGATCGTCGACGTCGACACCTCCAGGAACTTTGTATCGGATCTGATCACCGACCGAGGTACTCGTCGAGGTAAATTCCAAACACTTTGTTTCTGCTGCTTATGAACGAAACAGAGTCCGCGAGCTCCGGCTAATATTTGTGAGTAAACCAGTTGCGATTGAAGCTCTATTGTAATGCTTTTGTTGTGATGATCTGAAAGCAAATCTTTGCTTCGTATCTGCGAATAAAGCTCCTTGATCCAAATGCGTATCACATCTTTGATTAAATGCTCGAATCAGTCTGCACTTCAGTTCAATCCTTAAACCGCAAACCATTATTACATAAATAAAATTTGACCTCCACTTAAAATGTATTACAAAAGTATAATCAAATTTTTAAAATGTTCAAAAAGTGCAATTAGCGAAAATATTTATTGGAGCAATTTGATAAATTATTGGACTCGATTGTATTTTTTGAAAGTTTAAGGACTTAATTGCACTATAAATTTTAGAATTTAATTGTACTTTTCGCTAGTTTTAAGATGATAAGTATTAAAATTTCAAATGTACTTATCCCTTAAGATTTCACATCCTAATTTTGAAATTTTTGTTAGGTCCGAACAGAATTATTCATAAGATAGGGTGTGGATCATGTCTCAAAACCTTAACATCAATATGTTGACAACTGAATTCGGCAATGCAATGTTTTTTTCTTTTTCACGATCATTAAATATCGATAATATTTCCAACCACAAAAGGCATGATATAGAGGTAATATATGAATATACGCAAAACATAAAAAGAAAAATGTAGAAATTAATCAAGAAAACTCGAATCCGACCGATCGAAACGTGCGAATAAGAAGGACCACACATTGATCTACAAAAAACAATACTCCTAGCCCATACATAAGATATATCTTAAACTATGAGAAATATAAGACAACTTAGGAAACCCTACTAAGCCTCTGATGAATAGAAGATCTCCACGTGGTATAGTAAGAGAGTAGGAATGAAGGTGAGTGTTCAATAAATTTGATATAATATATATAGATATATATATGTTTATGTAAAAGGCTACTTGAATTAAAGAAGAGAGACCTATCTATACTAAGCTCACGCATGAGGTCAAGTTTAAATTTTCAAATTTGCCTATTAGAACCCTTAAATAACCAATCACCCTTCAACTGATGAACAAAACTTAAGTTGGGCTAGAAAGGTAGGGGGTCATTTTTCGAAGAAAAGTGATAACATGGTCTAATTGAACTTTAATAATGAAAAATTTAGATCAAGCGTC
Organism: Melaleuca alternifolia; assembly: GCA_019926035.1. Taxonomy (NCBI): domain Eukaryota; kingdom Viridiplantae; phylum Streptophyta; class Magnoliopsida; order Myrtales; family Myrtaceae; genus Melaleuca; species Melaleuca alternifolia. The sequence goes on along the minus strand of JAGKPW010002417.1, from coordinate 729,334 downwards.
ACTAATCAGGATTCTTGCAAATCCCAACGACTTGATTGATTTTGAGTCAAAACCCTGCTCGACTATCTTATCAAATTAAAGTTCAAATTCGCTCAACAAGCTTGTTAGCCTAAGCTCGATTGATTTGTTCATTGCTTTATACCATATTCCTATAGTATGTATAATGATAGATAATGACATTTTATGAAATTCTTGAACAAAAGTCTGAGATTGGTATCCGTCCACTTCGAATATTGATTATTTTTTATTAAATTGAGATGAGCTTGTACTTGTCAAGATCTAGCACTGCCATTTTCTAGAGGGGCCAAGTTCAAATAATGTCAGATTAAATTGATCCATACTTGCAGACAATTAATCAATTCAAACATATACAAAGATGAATTGCGCCAACGAAGCAACTCACATTCCACATTTATATCAGTATGCGATGAAACGTTATTGAATTGCGGATTCCGTAGACGTGACACAACATGATATTGGACATTTTCCAATACAAGCTTAGGTTTTACCCTGAGTTTCTATTGCTCATACCTAAGTCTACTATTTATAGGTGTCCCCAAAAAAGAGATAAATTAGTCAGATGTGTTGTTGCTATACGCTTACCAACAATGTGGCAGCCATTTTACAGCATATTTGCTCTAGATCAATATTAGATGGAATTGGGCACATTGCACATGATCGAGGCAAGACACATTATGTGTTAATTGCCAAACTATTTCTAGAATTCAGAAACTAAAATATAGAGAGTTTCGGATGGATCAATTGTAAATTTTGATAATATCTTTTGTGGCAATTCATTTATTTATGAAATTATTGACATCGGTGTTGAGAGAGAGAGAATGAGAGAGAACTTAGCAAGCGATAGAGCGAGCTAGACAGAGCCTCGAGCTGATGGGATGACATGAACACAAACCGGGGCAAAGGATCTTTATCCCTTACTATGCACATAAAAATTTCTTAGGTTGCATGGAATTCATGAACATAAAAATTTCCTGAATAGGTAAAGAAGAGCGATGTAACTTGCATGAATCTCGACCAGTCACGTATCATCTAGAAATTTTTTTATTATGTAGTAAATTTGACTACATTTTCACTTTTACATTAAATAAAATATACTCCTCCACTTTTATAACTCCAACTCAACTTTTTGTGGTGTTAACGCTTAATCTTAGATGCAAATTGGGAGTTTCAAACATCAAGCAAGCAAAGTGGTGTTTAAATTGGGAACAACCGATTGTGAGGAGGGCATTTAAAATTTTACGCAGATAAAATTTATGGAAAAAGAATATTATATTTTGTTATGACTTAAGTGGATTTTAGGAGATAAGCAAATAGAAATAAGACATTTATACCAAAAGATTCTAGTTTATACATCGAGAAATTTGTCTTGTACGAAAAATGCCAAATTCTCTTGTTCATGAGATGGAAAGCGAGCAAACCTTGAAAAAATGAAAAAAAAAATTGATGATTCACATTTAATGAATGTCTTAACGTTCTTCGGGTATCACAAAGCTATATTTACCGCTAACACAATTATGGATGGATGATTAATTAAAATTGCTCCTGAGTTTAATTAAAGATGAGAAATATTTAATATGATAAATGATTAAGTGATCAGCGACTTAATCAAAGGGTAAAAAGGAAAATGATGGAGTACCATATGAGACAGAGTCCTTTTTATAGCCAAAATCCAAATTTGTGTTTCTCTTTGGTAAACGAAAGTCAATCAAATAATAAAATATGATGATGTTTGCTTCGGGAGTTCTGGAGACTCCTTCATCGTTTCTCCTTCAACATCGTCCTCCAGAAACCGTCAATAGCTGCTCCACCATCGTCGATTTCGCTGACACGAGGTCTCCTCTCGTTCTGCTCTGCTTGCTGGTCAGGACGCCCGAAAGTGCATGAACCTCTTGGTCTTTCCCCCTTCACCTGCTCCGATCGTCGACGTCGACACCTCCGGGAACTTTGTATGGGATCTGATCACCGACCGAGGTACTCTGTCAAGGTAAATTCCAAACACTCTGTTTCTGCCGCTTATGAACGAAACAGAGCCCGCGAGCTCTGGCTAATATTTGTGACTTTCAAACATCAAGCAAGCAAAGTGGTGCAAATCTTTGCTTCGTATCTGCGAATAAGCGCCTTGATCGAAATGCGTATCACATCTTTGATTAAATGCTCGCAAAGGATCAGTCTGCACTTCAATTCAATCCTTAAACCGCAAATCATTATCACATAAATAGAATTTGACCTCGACTTATTGAACCCTTATTGTGGCCAAATTTATTGGAACATGACGCAAGACCCGCATGAACAGAATCGAGCTTCGAATGTGTATTCTGTTGCGAAGGAGTGTGAGATCTCAGCGTGTGCGTAAGAGTGTCGCCATTGGTCTTTGCATTTACGCAACCTGTAAAGAGTCGCCATCGCCCCCTAAACCTGTCGTTATCGATCTTCCTTGCGCATTGTTCTCGTTCTCATCGTCTCCTTATGCGTGTGCACAAGAGGTGGATAATTTCTGGAAATGTCTGGGACTGGATTTCAGTCCTCTTGTGATGACTTTTCTGATGCGGGGGGTCTTCATTTCTTATCTCTAACTTGGATGACTCGTTGAACGAGTCAAATAGCTGGACTGGTTATATTTCGGATACATTTGTTTCCGGATTAATTCTCCTATTTTATTTTCACCAACTAAAGGTAGAAAAATGCAAGTCTCAGTTAGGCTGTCATGTGAATTTCATTTGATTCATGTTCTTCGGGCATTTTCACAACATAGTAGGGGCATGCATTGCTTTTAACAATTCTATGGTCTCTAGTGACCATTCCGAGTCAACCTAATCAACGTCCTTATTAATGAGCACAAACATACATACATCCCCTTCGCTCATAACAAGTTTTGCAGACAAAATAGGACCAACCGACAGAGAGGTTCGCTACACCATAGTTTCAATAGATACTGATGGTCACTAGCCACAATGTGTCCGAATACCAAAGAGTCACAGTTCGCAGTTCTTCATGACACATGTCTTTATGCATTTACAAGGCACGCGCTCTGCCCATTAAGACATTTGACCAGCCGATACATGATAATGACATTAGAATGTAAGTCATAATAAAGAGAGGAGGCAAAAAAGATGCACATTTATGCTAGTATTAGCTATAGTTTCCTGATTCAATATTTAGCAGTCTAATGGTTTAATGAGGAAGTCTTTAATTACAACTTGCAATCTGAAATCAAAATGTCACAATCCTGTGCTCCACGAGTACGTGTAATCAACATGGTTACATGCATGAATCTGGTGAATCTCTGAATCGCCACTTGCACTGCGATGTGCATTAAACGAACATGAAAAGCTGCACCTAGGGTCCGAGAGGGATACATGTACAAATGAAGCAAGTAATATTCTTTTCATCCCCCCGGGCTAATTGGACTAATTTCTAAGGTCTACGGTCAAACTACCTTCCCTTCACTTTTGAACGCAAGTTTGAACCAGGTTGCAATAGTAACTCTCATGAACCCATTGTTGCAAGGGAGCACTATCCGACTAGTGTTGCCGCGCTGTTGCAGTGAGCTCCATCATCCCAAGACTAAGCCTGTGGCAGTAGGTATGGCTTAAGCTGGACATTTTGTGTCGCCTCTTCTTCCCAAGCCTAGGCAGCCAGAGAGTACCAAGTATTTGCCATTTGGAAAAAGGGATACTCCAATTTGAATTCTCTAGTTTTCTCAATGGCAGTGAGAGGCCTTGAGCACTTGGAACCTTGAAAAAACTGCTCAGGAGGGCTCCCTGGACATTTAGACTGTTTATTCTGACCTGCCCAAAAGGAAAAGATGATTCTGAAAAGACTAACTGGGTCAAAAAGGAGAAGGAAAGCCAAAAGTAAGCGCACTTTCAATTCATTCATCGAAACTGAATAAAGGAGACATGAATTGCTTTAGTACTCTACGGCCTCAAGCAACACATCCAATGCTCAATTCAATCCACCTAAATGAGGTCCTTACATGCAGTATACTTTTGACCATAAAATTATACCTATCAATAAACTCAAACACGCAGACATCCCCTTCATTCAGACAAGCTTCTCTCACAAACGTGGGCCAACCACCAGAGATGTTTGCTGGACAGTGGTATTGATAGGTCTTCAGCTGCAACAGCCATGATTTGTACAAATACCTAAGAGTGGCAATTTGCTGGTTCTTCTGAGTATGTATCTCTTTGTGAACTCACAAGGACCACTCTGCCAATGTAGATATTGTGAACCAATATGATGAGGAAAAGAATATATACATGCAAATAATAAAGAGAAAAGGGAAACAATTTCTATATATATGCTAGTATTTACCAGTTTCAGGAGTTTGAATTAACAGTCTTTAACTCGCTAATAGAAGCTCTCAACCCCAACCTGCAATTTGAAGTCAAAATGTCACAAAACAGTGCTCATAGATTCTACAAAAGTGCACACTATTTTTGAATTCTCATGGTAAGACTTCAGGAGTTCTTAACACTGATTGTTTCCACCACATCCTCTTTAGTCTATGAATAATAATAATCTCCTCTACACCTGATTAGTGAAAAAAAGACAATGATCTATTATAAATTGGTAATCTTATAAATCCATAGATTAAACATATGAAATTTCAAAATCAAAACTGCCCCAGTTTTACACATATAGCCATAAATAATTCAAGGAAAATTACGTCTCATGTGATTCTAATGAATAACCAGAATAACTTGGGAAAACAGTGGATTATAGGGCAAGATTTAGATGGCATCATGGTTGAGATATGCCAATGACGAAAGGACATAGGGCCTTACCACACTTCTATTCTTAATAAAAGTGGCCACCTCATCTGTTCAAAAGAGGATACTCCTCTTTTCATGACCAAGTAAAGAATGTCATGTTGTACACGTAGGCATAACTTAGAAACCAACAAGTCACACCTCTGAATTCTCATGACGGGCGTTTCAAGTTTTAAATTTTACTCTAATCTTGAAGCACATCATTTTCGGCTCATTTATATTTGGAGATGCGGCATTAATGAGTGTACATCTATATTACTGTGAACCTCAGAAACACAATAGCAATGGAAGAAGTACGCTCCACTGATTCACCAAGACTAGGAGATATGTAAGTATGAACACTTAATTTATTTTGGATGAGCCAAAGTGAAACTTTCCTTTCGATCAACGTAAACCAAGTCCTTACCAGCACCAGTGGACATGTAGACTCTGAGCACACATCCTCCCTATCGGTGAGCTCAAGCACACAAACATTCGGTACATGCTTCTCTTGCAAATGAGGGTCAACCATGAGACAAAAAAGCCCCCTAATCAAGTCCATGGCTCCTGAGCTTCACCATCCACAACCTGTCTGAATACCTGAGAGTCGCAATTTCCTTGTTTTCCTGAATTCAGGGAGCACACATCCTCCCTGTCTGAAAACCAACTTGTGGTGAAGAAAGACCGAAGCATAAGCATACATCCATGAAAGAATCTAATCACATGCACGGGCGTGAATTCAAGGAAGCAGTTGCTACTTTCAGGAGATTTAATTGACAATAAACCATAAAATGAAAGTCGACAATCTCAACCTACAAAAAATGTCAAAAAATAGGCTTTCAGAGTTCAATAAGGTACATAACCAGGAAAAGCCTTCTATGTCCTATCTATAGTTGAAACCATGAATTTCAGCCACATGCACCACAAGCGCCGGGGAAAAAACAAGGACCTGGATGACCTGAACACGGATGGAATTGAAAAATTCTAACTTCAGCCGTTCAATTCTTTCAAGCGCAGCTCAGATGTTTATCAAACTACTGATTCAATTCGACAAAGTAAACTCAACTTCTTAACTCGCGCTTTTAGACTCTAAGGCAGGCTTACATGATCAAAAGCCACAGGCGCAAGGGAACGACACAACAAATACATACCTGAGAGTAGCAATTTCCTTGTTTTCCTGATTAGGTTGGCTGATGAATTGAACAGGAGCAGTCTCCCCATTTACACGGTTGAAAACCAACATACTGTGAAGAAAGACCGAAGCATAAGCATACATCCATGAGAGAATCTAATCGCACACGCGGGCATGTATTCAAGGAAGCGGTTGCTACTTTCAGGAATTTTAATTGACAATAAACCATAAAATGAAAGTCGAAAATCTCAACCTACAAAAAATACGCTTCTAGAGTGCAACAGGGTCCATAACCAGGAAAAGCCTTCCATGTCCTATCTATAGTTGAAATCATACCAGAAGCCATGACGATGTTCAAGGAAGGATGGAAAAATCATTGCTTTTTTTTTTTCTTTCAGATAAACTTTTCAACGATGGAGGTGAGATCGATGGGGCTGATGATGCTGTGAGCGGCTGCCATTTAATTGTCTCTCTCTCTCTCTCTCTCCATTTGCAGCACCTGCCTTCCCCATTTTCAGTTTGAAAGAGTAAGGTAAAAAAACAGAAAAAAAAAACACTTGTAAAGATAATAATAATGGAGGACAAGAACAAGATTAATTGCATCTTACTAATTCCATCTGCATTTATTTATGCCGCTAACTTTCGTAAGGCTGCGTTGAGATCGCCCTTCCGGTTCACGTCCCATAATGATCCGAACAGTTCCACATATTCTAGTTTTGGTGTGCTTAGCGTACCCTTAGAAAATATCTTCATTTTTGGGCACTCTTCCACTTCAATCCAAAACAAGGATGGAAAGCTGAAGCTGCAACTTGTGGTGGAGGAGAACCATTCTAAGCTTGGCAGTTGCTAGAGTGTTAACTGATTTAGCTTCCCAAAAGAAATAACTTTTTCCTTCTCCGTTTTCATCATTTTCCACTACTTCTTTCAGTCTTTCACACCCTATTATGGTCATCTGAGTGAGATGCACCAAATTTGTGACCGCTGAAACTGTTACTAAATGTACCAATCCGGAAGAATTCGACACCACTAACGTTGTCAACTTCTGAAAAGATGCCACGGTTGGAAATAATGTCGTCAAACTCGAACAATCATAAACCATAAAGGAATCAATGCTCTGAAGAATTTTTGAGACCACATAGTCTTCCCTCCATACACGCTTCAATTTGGGTAGCTCCATCAACTTAAGTTCTCTTAAATTTTCCAGCACCAGATGTTTCCCCTCATCAGCAAGCTCTTCGTCAAGGAAAATGTCTTCAAAGGAACTACAAAAGACCTCAAGGCTTTGCAGATTCGGAAATCTCTCTAGGAAGGATCTAGGTGGAAAGACAGACTTTTCATCATGAAAGCAAGCCAATGTTACTTTTTTTGTTTTGCCAAAGATGTCAATAGGAAATTTTCCATCCTCTATCATCTAAATTTCCTTCTCAACTAATAAAATTTTCTCTAAGTTGAGAAAGCCCTGTAAAATGGCCTATACAACAAGAGGAGTAAATTCAACAAAGGCTCGACAATCACGTGATGTAAAAGGTAAATCTAATTCAAATGATCCACATAAAGCTCAAGTACAGGCTGGTCTGGTTAAGTTGGTAGAGTGAATATAGATTCAAGAGCCCTCCAACTCACCAAATTCATCTTTATTGGAAGTATCTTATCTTCCTCACCAGAAAACTATCATCTTTGGAATTTTATGGAGCAGGATGCACTCAAAATATTACGAAAAAATATGGGGTCCACAATTTTAAAAGTGTGCTTAAAATATAAGATTTATATTATGTTTGTCTCCAAACACAGAGGTAAGAGTTTCATGTTTCCTATAGTAACATGAAAGGATGACTATGCAATGAACAAGTGAATTACGAAACCAATAGAATAGAGTGCATTACAGTACTAATGTTGTTCTTGTTTTGAACAAATTTCTTGCCTTGGTTCTTTCCAACATTTTTAAAATATGAGATAGACAAGAAAAGTTCATATGTGCAACATGCGTCAATAATTGAGGACCTATTGTCAAATTCTCGTCAATTTCCCCAAGAAGCATCGTTAGATTATATTAGGAATATATTGTATTATAAAAAAATCTATAAATATTTTTGTAATTCTTGGTAATGGAATATCTAAAATGTCCATGAATGAAAAGTATACCTAAGATTATGTTGTCGACAAAGTAATAAGCAAGGGAGATTGTACTCTCTAAAGCATTATAATGTGACGTGATTATGTTGTGGACATGAGATCAGCAAGTGATTTGAAGAACAAAATAGAAATGTACAGAGAGCAGCGTTACTCATACCAATGAAGTGTGTGCTCCTTGGTCTAAAAGGTACCATTGATCATCTCTTTGAGCCCAAATGTCAATGGATGCCGCCAAAGACAACTTGCTCAGTTTGTCACAGTGAGTCACTCGCAATTGCTCTAGCAATGGCCAATTCAATGTAGACAGGTCAGGACAGAAGCTCTTGAGTCGTGGAATATCATGTAACACCAGCGAGGTTAGTTTTGGGAAAAGAGCTTGAGCAACATTAGAATGTGGAGTGCCATGTCCACTAGCAACTATTTCCTCGATCCCACAAGACTCTAGTAGAAGACTTTCCAGTTGGTTTAGACTTGTAGCCACCCAATATGGAAATAGATTTTCAAGGCTCTTGCAATTTTGGGCCTCCACTCTCGTTAGATTATCAAAAGTGAGAGTTCCTTGAAGACTGTCGGTCCATAATTTGCATAAATTGTCCATATAGGAGAGAAGCATCCACCGAAGCTGAGGAAATTGTACCTGTCATTTAAAGTTCAAAGATGACATTATACATCACGCAAAAATTTTGTAAGTAATGTCATTTTTCCGATAATTAATTTGCAACTCGAGATTGACAATATTGAATGTGTCTTCTCATGAAAGAGAAATTTCCTCTATTTACTATGAGAAACGCTACTTATTCAACAATAATTTAATTGTAATTATTATTTATCATATTCATTAACAAGAAGTGTCATGAAAATATTTATGGCAAACAAGCTAAAAACAAACAACTTCAATTGTTTACAGGTTTTTTCTTTATTATGAATGGAAATATTTTGTATTGAATTTTTACCCAAAAAAATATTTTTTATTGAAATATATATATATATATATATATATATATATATATATATAACAGCCATGGGCACGACTTCAATAAACGTGTTATGATCTCAGAAAAAGCAAATTGGGTCAAATTTGTTAGTTCTACATCGGACCATTAATAATTTGCTTGAAAAAATATTTATTCACTTTTGAGGTGAAAAGTGAAAATTGAATCTTGCGGTGGGCCAATGATCCTACAGCTGGCAAAAAGTGGGTGCATGACAGGTAACCAATTTCTTTTTGGCGCCCACAAAAGGAAAATAGCTCATATTTGACATAAAAAGGCTATCACAACTTGGGAGAACAAAAAAAAATCAGATGACTATTTTCATGCTTCTCCAAATTTATTAACGTTCTTGATTGAGTATACTGTTAGTCTCCTTAAGAAGTGATCTAAATTGAATTAAATTTAGTAGAAGTATTGAGCTCTAATTCACTTAATTAATCAAAATCAATTTGAAAATCGACTCTATTCTTCAATGAATTAGGCAATTGTGCATGTCGTATATTCCTTAATATTCTATTTGGACAGCAATTCCTAATAAAATCTATCCAATGAATAAAATGATCATACAATTTTAAAATTGTATATGCTTCAATTTCTGAAGAAAATTTTTTATACAATATATTTAACAAATATCTACTATTTATTATCCATCTGTACTTTTCTCTCATTTATGCTATCCATTTTTTCTTTCGCCTTCTCTTTTATGAAAAAATGCAATCTGCCCTTTCTCTTCCCCGACACAGGTTGTATGCGCTGTACGATTAATATTTATATATGCTCAAGATCAGGAAATTATTGATCTTTTTACTAAATGTTAACAGATTTTGTACATAAATCCGTACAAAGCACAAGATTGTTGCTAATTATTAGAAATTTACTTATAATTATATTATTTTGAATTTATACATATATATCAATACCTAAATTGTTCTGCATTTGAAATTTATGAATGTGATTATGGACTCCTATGGGGAGGTAAATATCTGTTCATCTCCGTTTACGTATGAAAAACAAGTCTCGGTTATATTTCAGCAAAGCATTGATGATTGATGCTACAAACATCTATTTCTAGCATTTTTGTCCGCACATAGAACATTCTTGAGCATTGTCTAATTTTACAAGAACATGATCCAAATGAAACGCCAAATTTGTATTTGTTTGAAAGACTGACCTGTGGAGTGAAAAGACAAGGGCCGCTAGTAAAGCTTCTCATCTTGGGGCAGTAGTCAATGCTCAATATTCTGAATTCGGGACATTTCAGCATATGATTCTTCCCTGAGAGGAAGCTAGTCAAATTGGGCAAGTGTTCCAGCATTATCCAACGAAGCTTTGCGAATGTGATCTTCTCCACTTTGCTTCCCTACCCTTCTTCCTCTGCAATCACCTTTTCCATCTGACCACACCTCTTTATTTCCATCCACCGAAGACTGGCAACGCATTGAACCATCGATGGAGTGAAAAACATGTCTCAAGTTGCTACATTTATAAAGGGTCAGCTTAGTTAGAGATTTGAAGCGCAACATTCCTTGAAGATCTTTGTTCCATAGTTGCCTCAACTTTGGCAAATAGCCCAATGTCAAAGTCTCTAACCGAGGCAACACTCGAGTGTTTTCCTTAACCTCCAGTCCTTCAAGATCATATATTTCTTCTAGCAACTCACAGTTGAGAACTCGCAATATGATCAAATTGTCCAAAGCAAGCATCAATTTGGGTGGGATAGCATTAACAAATGATGGACATTCATCTACAATCAGTGAATTTAATTGCCAATATGACTTGATGGGATTATGTTCGCTCTGCCATTTTCCAATCAGCTTGGGTATTTCAGATAGCCACATTTCCTTTACTGTAGCAAATGTACCCTGTCAAAAAAGCACCATTAATAGTTAAGTTCTAGTTAACAGAAGACAAGTATTTGATCATCCAATTGCACAAAATTTGATAACTAATGCATACCATTTCTTCACACATATTTTGGATGGCGATGTTGACGTCTCCCTCCCAAAAATTTTGCTGCTCTGTTGATTCAGAAGATTCCTTTGGAATTGCTTGTACTCTCTCCAGATTTGGTGCATTTATTAGTCCGTTGGAGAAAAAATTCATGTTCGGACATCCACCCACAGTGATATCTTCCAAGAGAGGAAACGTCAAATTGTATCCACCTGAGCTGAAACATCTCAACTCTTTTAACCCATCAAGCTTTATATATTTCAATTGATGGAAAGCGACTTCACTTTCTATCGGGGATGCCAGAGTTTCTGCTATTTCCAATCCCAACCCTTCTTCCTCCATAATGATTGCCTCCATCTTATTGCACTTTGATACGGTTAGATCTCTTACTTGTGAGAGAGATTCAACCACGGAGGAAAAACAAATAAACCGGAGGTTATCCAAGCCAATGATTTCTAATGTCTCCAATCTCGGAAAGGCAACCTGAGGTATTAGCTCACGGAGTAGGTTATTCAATTAAATTATGTGTTCATGAATCTACAAGATGTAAATATTGATGAGTGTTAAGGGGAGAGAGGGATTGTTAAGTTGCACAAAGGGAAATAAAAAATGGAGGAAAAAAATCTCCATAGTAGTATGGTTTCTAATTTCTATTCTTTCCTCAGGAAAATAACTTTGCATTGTACAGCTTACTTTGATTAGTAAGCGTCATTCCATCCGAAGAATTTCCCCTTCAACAGTACTTTCAGCCTCAAATTTCAGCCCAAAAAGTTCAAAATATATGCACGGCCTGTCTCCAATAAGAACTAGCCTATTCTTTACATCGGGCAAGATGGCAGTATGCGTATGCGCCTATAGCAATCAGATTGGTCTCTCACACATATTCTAAATTTAAACCAATCTTTCCCTCTCTTCAATTTAGTTCATTTCCTAATATAATCAAATCAAACTTAGTATAGTGTATTTGATGTCAAGGAAAATGTGCCATCCTTCCGTTATCAGCATAATATTAGTCACCTTTATAGAGTTCAAATAAGAGAACACATCGATGCCATCGAACGGAACCGTGTCAAAATATTACTGAATTACTTTGATGCAAAAAAAAAAATCCTTCAATTTTGCCTCATAAAACCATGTTAATACAGATATACTGCAGAATTTTAAATTTAAAATAACTTGCAACCTATCACAAACTAAATTGACATAATTTCATACAATTAGTTGGATTTCTACTTAATTAAAAGAAACTGAAGATTGCTTTAGCTAATTACAGGGAAGGCATGAACGTACAAGGCAATGAGGAAGAAAATAAACTGAAAATAACAAATTGTATAGGCATCATAATCTGAGTTACATCTAGTTAGCAAATGAAGGAAAAATTAATAAATAATTAATACTCTTTTAATAGAGAGTTACCTGTTGTCCATTAAAGAATGCAATTGGAGTGCCAACTTGGTCGTCCGATGTCCTACTCGAAGAAGCCGTCCCGTCGATGAAAAAACTCTTGACATTTGGCAAGTTCTGCAATTCCAATACACGCAACTTAGGCAACTCCAATCTGCCACGATCATCAACTTCTACGATCCCGCACATCGACTTGCAATTATCAACTGCAATATCTTCTAGCTGTGGAAGTCCTCTCACTACTGAAAGAGGAAACAATACTTCCATCTTGTCACAACTTTGGACTGTTACTACTTTCAATGCACATAAGGACTTGGAGGATATATGGCCATGGCATATCTTCTCTAATCTGATGAGACTCTTGAGAATTAACAACTCCAACTTCTCAAAATCTGCACGTGATCGCGGTTGGAGGATGTAATAGACGGAGGGACTATTCACGACCTCAAGATACTTTAATTCTGGAAAGCCTTTTTGGGATATCGTGCAAATACTTTGCTCACTTCTTAAATCCTCCAAAAACATTTCGTCGGTTTTGCCTAAGATACTTTGTATGCATCCTTTCCAAAGTACATCACTTTTTGGCTCCAATCGGAGGTCCAATGTGCTTGATCCTCGGCCCCATGGCCAGCGCCGCAGCTTACCTACGTTGATTCTATACTTGGTTAACCGCTTGAAGTTTAGATCCTGTGGAAGCACACTGGGACTGGGAATGAATATATATAGAGTGCAGAGATTCTTCATGTTATTCAACTCTATAAGACTGGCATTAGTTGGCGGTGTTTGGTCCATAGCACTCCATCCGACAAAGCTATTCTCCATATACAACTCCTCCAATTTGGTCAAGCTTCCAAGCACACCCGATTCAATCATCTGAAGTTCTGAACAACCATTCAAGTCGAGCAGCCTCAGCTCTGTCAGTTGCCCTATTTCTTGTGGCAATCGCTGAAGGTTCAAGCTTTGAATGCTGAGGATTTGTAGCTCTTTCAGCTTGCCAAGAATGGCCACATTCTCTAAAGAACATCGACTAAGACACAGGGTGTGTAACTTCTCCACGGATTGGAACGGTGAAGGCAAACGACTGAGACGTATCAGCTTAAGATCTAAGACCATGAGATTTCCCATAGAGTTGAAATATGAATCTGGGACTCGAAGAGAATTATTGTAGGCGTACAGCATAAAGATGTTCAAATCGGGGCAATTTAATTGTTCGGGAAGTTCCTTCAAGCGAAAGGAGGGCAGGCATAGCGCCCCACAGCTTTTGACCTTATCCTTCCACAACTCTGCAACTGACTCATCTTTCAACATGAGAAGAGGGTGATCTTTTGAAACGATCGAGGCTACAAACATACGAACCAAGTCGTGTATCTTAAAACCATCACCATCTCCGCTGTGTAACAACAGGGAGGAGGCTTGAAGATTACGAATCAGTCTGTCCAACATTACTCTAGTATCTTCCATGCTCCTATCTTGTCCAAATAACCCCAAGACCACGCCGTACCTCACCAATTTTTCAAGATATGGCCTAGGGACGCCATAAACAGCACAGAGTCCTAACAATGACTGCTCCTCCCTTTTCAAACGATTATAACTTACTCGTAATGTCCTATCTATCTTTTCACCGCCTTCTCCTTTCCAAATTTCATTCAAATCATGTTTGCATTCAGAGTAAGTGGTGTTTATAAATAGCTTTGCTACAACGAGAATTAGGAAAGGCAAACCTCCACATATGTCGAGTGCTTTCTCCACCAATGGTTCTAACTCAGCTCGAACTTTGCCTCCCACCGTCGCCTCAAACAATCCTTTTGCCTCTTCGTCCTTCAGGAAACCAAGGTGGAAGGCAACGTCACAGAGCATTTCCCTTTCCAAAACATATTGATGTCTCGCCGTCATCAACAACTTGCATCCTTTGACTCTGTTGCTGTGTCCGCAAGGAATGCCGACTTGTCTCAAGTCGAGCTGCTCCCAGAGGTCGTCTAATACTATGAGGACCTTTCTTTTGTTCTTTTCCTCATATTCCAACCTCTCGAGTAGAAGCTTCGCACGCCATTTGACGTCCTCTTCTTCCTTCACGGTACTAAGGCCCAAACAGTGCGCAATCTCTTTCTGAATCGTCTTGATGTCCGGATTTTGCGACACGTAGGCTTTGGTGACCCAATGAAACGACTTTTCTTTGCGTAGTATCCTTTCCACATCTACCAAAAGGGTGGACTTGCCGACCCCGCCCATCTCGTGAACCCCAATCATGCTCTTCGTGTCATCGGCGAGTGCATCCATGATCTGTTGCATGACAGAAGCTCTGGATTCGAAGAAGCTATCGTCCCTAAACTTAATCCACATCGAGGCAGAAGAAGTGGAGGCCGTCAAGGTGGTTGGCTGAACGACATCTTTGCCTTCTCTCCAGGCAGCGACGTCACCCGGAGCAGGACAGCCGGCGGAGATCTTCTTGCCTCCGATTTCTAGAATGAGATTCTTAATGTAGTCGGTCGTTTGCTTGGCTTTACTGCTGAACCGATAGCGACAAATGGGGTCGGGAAGAGTCCCGTGGCAGCAAGTCTTGCTCATATTTTCGAATTCGCCCGACAGATCTCCCGCCTCCTTCAAGGCCTTCTCAGCAATTTCCAGAAACTTGTCGACCCATCTTTCAGTATCCTCAAGATTTCTCGTGGCCCTTTCCGCGCCACGGCGGACCCTATCAGCCTGGTACTCCAGATTCCTCACTTCCCCCAGAAGACAGTCGGCGTATCTCTTGGAGCGCATGACGAATTCCCATCGATGCTTGATAGAAACAAACACGATCTTGAATGCATCCCATGCAACAGTAATTACAGAAGCGGGAAACATTTTTCTTTGATTTTGTTCGAGAAACAAAGATCACGAAAACAGAGAGGCAGAGAGAGAGAGAGAGAGAGAGAGAGAGGGGGTGATGAAATCAGCAGATAATGAAGAAGAAGCCGTGGAGGAAGAATAAGGTTGTGTGGAAGAGCAGAGCGGAACAGAACAAGAACGCAAGAACCAAACGGAGATTTTGAGTGCAGACGACCTCAAGACTGACGAAGGAAGGGAGAAGGTGATGAAAGCAGCAGATAATGAAGAAGAAGCCGCGGAGGAAGAAAAAGCTTGTGCGGAAGAGCAGAGCGGAACAGAACAAGAACGCAAGAACCAAACGGAGATTTTGAGTGCAGACGACCTCAAGACTGACGAAGGAAGGGAAGCAAGAAAAGACCGGTCATCACCTCTGTGCCGCCAAAGCACAAATATTGATTAGGTGTGAGGAAATTTTAAAAGTAACGAGTCACAGACTCACAAAATTGGGTAGAGTGATTTCTTTTTCCAAAATTGAAATTGCAGCCGCATCATGAAGCAGCTTCGAAGAAAATGAAAAAAAAAATCATATAATTACCAGCTGTCAAATTAACAAATAGACTCCACTTAAATCACTGCCCATGCAAGGAGTGCTTTGTGCAGGGGTCCTCATCAATATAAGAAAATGTGAATAGTAAATAGAATAAGCAGACAAGGACAGGCCACATCCACGTCCCCTATAATCTGTTTAGAGATAGTAATATGAGGTTATTAATTCATTTTATTATTCAGTTTTAGGGAGCTAAATTATTTATAATCACGTCAAATTTTAAAAACCGATTGAGATGAGCTTAATTGGGTTGCGCTTTTCCTCAAAGCCTTAGCACTGCAAAGGTTCAATTTAAAGATTTACAACTAGATTGGTTCCCGTATAATAAGTTCAAATCTAATAGTGCAACTATCCTAATTATCTATCTAGTTAGTAGTGCGTTACATTTGCCGATGTGGAGCCCGGATGGCCAAAATTTTTACAAAGAGCATATGGATTCGTCCAAGCGATTGCAAAATAAAAAGTTGATAGAACTCCGTGTGTCAACCTTCAAAAGTAGGTCTTGAGAAATAAAGGCTGTTATTGTATAATTGTGTATAGACTCCTCACATTGTTTTTATTTTGGGAAGTTAGGGCATAATTTTATATCAAACATTACTACTTCTCATAAATAAATTTTACACCCAACAACCACCATGATAAGCATAATCAAATTGAGAGGACTTTTCACACAGAGAGATATCGTAGGTGAAAATGGAAAAATAACAAAGACAAAAGAAAAGTAACCGCATGCTAAAAATGTGGAATGTGGGAAGATAACCATAATCGAATGGGCTTTTAAGCATTTTGTCCTTTTTGGTCTATTGAGGAAATATTACATGGGGACAAATTTGGGAACAACCTTACAAAGTATCACATATAAAGTCTTCATTTTTTCACAGCATCCAAAAAAATCAAGACCTTTTTCTTTTAAAGAAGGGTTTCTATCATCAACTGAATTAACCATAAGATTATATCTTTTGTCGCCAAAAAGTATTACAAGCAATCTGTATGGATGACTCATATTGACAAGATTGCACGTTAATCTTAATAATAAAAAATTTATTTAGATAAATGGATTCTCAATTTAAAACATCACGTTTAAACAATAGCCGTTTAAATTGTTTGAATGTGGTATGGATTGTCACCTTATCTACGTACAAAATGCTTTTTTTAATACCTTTTAATACGATAAAAAAGGTATTGTCAAAAAAAGAAAGCATTATGAACTTTAATACGTTAAACTTTGCTTGTGATGTGTAACACTTTACTATTGAGCACATATATAGCAATATTTGCATTATGTTTCTCACCCAAGGATATACACCACGATGACCGCACCCTATCATCATGCACTCGGCGATGGACCGGAGGTCCGACACCGTGGCCGTGGAGGCCTCCTCCACTTCGGTGATGGAGTCCCGCGCGGCGCACGAGTCATCGTTGCCATCATCGCTGTAGACGGAGGTGCTCGACCGAGCGGAGGCGCGGGACGACCGGGCCGAAACCGAATCGGGATCAAGGTGCGCCCGGTTCAGGGAGAACATCTGGTAGAACTCCTTCTGGAGCCTCTTCATGGCGATCTCCTTCATGAACTGCGCATGGACCAGCCGCTCGTCGGAGGCGGAGTTCGCCGACGCCCAAGCGTGCATCGACTTTTGGAGGTTGTCGACGCAGGTGATGAACTCCGCAGCCTCGCGCTTGCTCTCGTAGAAGATTGAGGTCACACGGGCATAGGTCGAGGTGTCGGGGTTCCACTCATCAGATTAGGATGCATTGAAATGTGAAACTGGACCAATTCTTCTTCAATTTTCGATTTTATCCCCAAACCATTTGCACCCTAATGAGGGTGGTTGTGGGAGCTGATATGGTTTTCTGCAAACCAGTAAATTGTTCCTTTACTCGAACCCCTCCATCCTTTCGTCCACTGGACAAACATCAAAGTATGCGTAAATAAATGGAAGCAGCTGAACGGGCGCCTCTTTCCTTGCACTGTGAAGAAATATTGCTTACTTTCGCCTCTCCTGAGGCAGTGACCAGTTCAGCAAAGAGTTCTCACTTGTTAAGCTAAAATTGACAACTTTCTTGGCCACGTCCAATTGAACAAGCTTTCCCTTCGCTTCAATTAGCCCTTGTTGCATGAGTATATATACGTGATGTCCCATTGAGAGTTGAAAGAGATATGGAATCTCGATGATTTGCCAATGCAAAGATTGTATCGGATATAAAGTTTTGATTATGTTTTGCTCATTGACACATTAGACTTGGGCTAACTTAAACCCTTATATCTAATTAATAGAAATCATTAGTTGAAATTAAGTATTGACTTTTGTCCAAATCCCTTTTTCAAGAAGCTTCTTATTGAAGGTCAGACTGCGGAGGGAGATGGGACATCCTGCCGTGTAATGATTGTCTAGTCAAATTATTGCATCTTCTGGGCATCAAGGGCATAACTTTTTCTACTAGCATAGTTCTATCATGCGAATGAGTACATAAGGTTCATGGGATTGGGGCAATGATGCATCTCTGCCTCCTTCAAAATAATAACTTTAATAATCACGTCATAGTGAACCAAAGTATAGACTCAGAATTATCGATTATAAAACTACAAGTGGTGCCACCAAACTTTTGTGATCATAATACGGACTTGGCAAATAACAAGGTAACTGTAACTCAATCCTCATCTTTTTAGCAAATTGTGATGGATTCTCGAATTCACCGTGCACGATCTATCATATCAAATAGTAACGATGCAATTTTTTTCTCAATATATCCTTGAAGAATGCAAAGCGAATTGTGTGCCCGCACGCATATTTGAACTAGGATTGTATGAATATGAATAACCGTAGTATAAGCATATAGAATGAAAGAACACGACGACATGTACATTCACCTTGATTTTACGTATTTGCTAATTTCAAGATTTATAATATGCAGTCTTAACTACGGGATATGGTGCATAATCGGAATGTCAAGTATCTTAACCTGTCAAATTTTGTGCTCTTGGACTGCACATATGTGCGCACAGTATAATCTCAAAACCAAAGGCATGAGGAGTACTGCAAATGAAGCAAAAAACTCAGAGTTGAAAACAAACAAAAAAATGAGGTAGGCTTTCAAATTAAAGACATGCCACTAATGAATCAATATTGGGAGCTTTCCATGAATATCTTTATAAAAAGACGGCCGCATTATCACTTAAAAAAAAACATAGACATGTCGAGTCATATTTATTAACTAATTGAATCCGACTAAATAATATGTTTGGAAATGAGTGACCAACTTTTTATCTCTTGAGAGGTTATGAAATCATGATCCTTAAGGAGACTGCCCCACAGCCAAGATAAGAACGAGGGACTTCTACACAAATCCAGCCATGAAATAGAATGAAAATGGTTGATTTGTTTGCATGTTACTGTTGCTTGATCAGTCACCACCACTGACGATCCACCATCTGGATGTACGAAAATTCTTTAGCAAGGACAGTCTGGGAGCTGAGATATGCTTTTTTGTCTGGGAAATAGGTGGCTTTTCTGCATTTTACTGTTCCCTGACACCGTCACTGAGGTCTCTCTCCACGTCCTTTCGTCCACCGCGCCTGGAGACAGACAGACAGACAGACAGACAGACAGACAGACAGACAGAAAGGCAGCGGAAGAGGGGCAGAGAAAGAGGGATTGAGTGGGAAAAAAGAAGAAGAAAACTCTGTTTTCTCCCCCATTATAAATTCATGCTATTATCTAGAGGCAGCAAAGAGGTTTCGAACCATTTGGTTATAAGATTGAAACATGGCCTTGAGGCAGGATATGATTTTCAAATATGTAAAAAATGGGGTCCAACAACTCTGTTTTCTCCTCCATTATAAGATTTACACAAGAATGTCAGACACAAATAACAGAGCAACTTTAGAAAATCAACACTAATAATAAAAAAATCAATTCTCTTTCTATCTGCTTCCCTATGCCAACGTCCGTATTTATCGAAACTTTGATCCGCTGTCAAGATATACCTTGGATAGAGAGAATGCTAGGTTTCACGTGACCCCCAGTCTCTAGCCTCACCTTAATGATGTAAGGCTCAACATTTTGTCAACAAAGGAACAAATGAACGGTCACATCTAAAAAATCTCATGGCCAGAGGTACTTTGAGACTTTGTTTGACAAAGGAAGAAGCTCTGCATTGCATCAATCTGAGTGACATGCAAACGGAATTTTTGACCTTTTAGGGTCCCCAAGGTAATTTAACTCAACCTTGACTTGATATCCTTCCTAACCAAACATAACCCCCCAAACCACCCCCCCCAAAAAAAAAAACACATGCACAACCAAATGGCCTTGAAGAAAAACCTCAAGGCCATGAATTATTAAATTCATGAGGTAGGTTCTCTTTATAATTTAGTTGATAAGGATCGTTTGCATAATGACTACGTAGTTTATGATGAATAATTACATATAAAAATTAACCACATAAATTTAAATTATCCTAAATAAAACAATTTTTTTGTATAAACACAAAGATATTTACATTCATGGCCCTCGAAAATATCTGCTAGTTTTATGATTTATGATATGCAGCCTTAACTATAGGATAGAGCGCATCATCCGAACGCCATCTATTTTAAAATGTCAAAGTTTGAGCTATTAGACTAAACGTCGGGTACATAATATAATCACGAGTCTTAGCCACAGGTACAAGGGATAGAGCGAACTATATAAAAACTCAAGCTAAAAACAAACTGAAAATGCAAGGAAAGCTTTCAAACCTTAAGACATGCCACTAATGGATTAAGGTTGGGATCTTTCCATGAATACCTTCATTTAAGATGGCCACACTACCACTCTAAAGAACAGTCACTCTAGTTCAATTTTGTTGGCTATTTGAATCCTACTAAGATTAATGTGTTTACAAATGAGTGACCAAACATTGCGATAGTGTGACCAGCTTATTCACACCACTTCTATAAAATTCAGTTTTATAAATAAATTCGTGTAATTGTGGTATTACTCTTTCTCAATAATATTCAAATGATACATACGAAAAAGAACGAATTTTTTTATATCTTGACTTGTGTCTAGCTAGACACGAAGCTAGACACGAGCTTACTCTATACTCTAGAGTAAGAAGGCATTAGAATTTCGATAATAAGAGTAATCGAAATAGACAACTCAAACAATTGTGAAAATAAGAAAAATAGAAAAGATCGGGTCGACCTTGACCAAAAGCATGGCTTAGGAAAATCATCATGCATGAGTCAAGGATGTTCCCCTCAGCAATCGGAGCCAAATTTTGAAGAAATAAAATGATTTTTTAATCGGATGAACCCAATCCTCATGCGAGCCCAAATGATCCCTCAATTTGGATTAAATGATTTTTAATCGAGACCCCAAGTATCTCCTAACATCAATCTATCTAATTATTTTAATAGTATTTAATTTTCAATATGTGGAAACAGAGTTTCGCATTGAAGGGAGGACATAAAATTAGATGATTAGAAATGATAAGCGCAAATTATCAATTTACATGAAAAATTAAACTTACGGGGTTAAGAAAAATTAAATTTATCTTGTATATAACCTGGTCATTCCGAATATCTTCAAATATACATTTGTAATTTTTTATGCTACCACTATAAACATATATGGCTGGTTAATTCGGATGCAACAATATCTCGTATCACTAATTAGCTCCATAGATTGAGAAATGTAGAAACCGACTTCATCAAAGTTGTTTGTATTACAAGCAAATTGTACGACAACACGATGCACTGTAAAAAGAATATTCCGGCTATTTTCCATTTTTGAGCCATCTCTCCAAAATCTCCTGTAGTCCTCTTTATAGTTTGCATAACCTAGACATACGTAACCCTTGTATCACCAAAGCCTACAAATAATTAAATTTAAGTTTTATTATCTTGTGAAAGAAGCAGGAAATGAGAAGCCAAGACACATCAGAGCTATACAAAAACTTGACGTGAAGATCCCGAATGCGGTTAATATTTCTTCGGCGACGGAAACATTTGGCGGGCTCTACTCTCTCTCGAACCTCGACCAGACCTTTCCTTACGTGATTGAGATCGTGTTTGCCTTCAAAGGCGAAGGGAGGGGAAGGCGTATCACTGCGATCGAGACGATCAGAGAGTTGCTGGCCAAGGCACTGGTCGAGTTTTATCCATTCGCAGGCAGACTTGTCATGGGGAGTGACGGGAAGATGGTGGTGAGATGCACTGCGGAAGGTGTCCCGTTCGTTGAAGCGATGTCGGAGAACGACATTGGAGTGGTCGGCGATATCACCGCCATCGAGCCCACCACCATATTGGAAGTACCTCCGCTAACAGTGCAGGTAACGTTTCTCTTTCTTTTTCTCACCGAAAAATCCGGATAGTTGACGTAAAGTCAGACGAGGAATAGGGGGATTTTTTTTTTTAGAAAAAGTTTTTTTTTCAGTCGTCCCATTCAAATTAAACGGCTGAAAAGGGGATAAGTTAATGTTAGGAAAATTTTTTACCTGAAGCATCCATATTAGTAGCGGGTCACACCACATCTGACATGCATGTTTAGTTTAGTATGCATATTGATTCACTGAACAACTTCTTGTTATTAGAGGCCCCTTTGAATATGACCTACTTCTAGAGATATTTGCTTATAACTTATCATATAATCCAGGTGATGATATTCAAGTGCGGAGGGATCGTCGTTGGCATCGTCATGAATCACGTCGTCGTTGACGGCATAGCCCTGACGGATTTCATAACTTAATGGTCTGACCTGGCTCGAGCCAAGCCACTATCAGTTTTTCCCTTTCTCGACCGATCGGTGTTGTGCCCGAGGCGACCTCATGACGGTATGCTCCGAGAGGTCGGCGGTTCGAAGGCATAGTCAAGCCCTTCTCGTTCGATGTCCGTACTGTGCACGAGGCGCTCCAAAGCGTCACCGAGAATTACATAAGGTCGGCCATCGACCAGGTTGAGCTGAAAAGGGTCGAGGTCGATTGTGAGGGCAACACTTGCTGCATCAGCAAGTGGAGTCGGCTCCCTTTCTACAAGATGGATTTCGGGTTCGGGAGGCCATTCCAAGTGGCTCTGGCAACGGTCCCGGGCAATGTCATCTTGGTTGCTTCCCAGAGCAGGGAGAGCAACAACTTGGTCGTGTCTCTGGCGCTTCCTCGTGATGCCATGGATGCTTTTTCAAAGTTGATTCAGTATGAGCTCACACTAAAAAGCAAGTTTTAGTCTCATTCATGGATATGAATAGATGTGCATGTTTTCGTAAGACGTGTGGGGTCTAGTTTTTGTGTCTTAAGGAATTCTCTGTTAATCCCCATCACCCTTTTCACACCGATATGATGTTATTGTTTCACTTTTCTAGTTCTGTAGTCTAGGTCGAACAGGTCGAAGCTTGGAGAATCATTGACCTCGACAGATCCTTTCCACAACTTCTCAAGAAACATTTTGGAATTAATTTTTTTATGCAATAAATCATCATGATCAAACCAAAGTGCATAAAGAAAATGAAGAAACCTAAAAAGTTTTAAATTCTGCAATGTCTACGTAAGATCAGTTTCCGTAAGTGGTGTGCGAGGCCTCCTCTCGTTCTGCTCTGTTTGCTGGTCAGGACGCCCGAAAGTGCATGAATTTTGGTCTTTCCCCCTTCGCCTGCTCCGATCGTCAATGTCGACACCTCCAGGAACTTTGTATCGGATCCGATCACAGACCGAGTTCAAAAAACTCACTCTCATCAAGGTAAATTCCATACGCTCTGTTTCTGCCGCTTATGAGCGAAACAGAGCCCGCGAGCTGTAGCCGATGTTTACGAGTAATTCAGTTCCCATGGAAGCTCTTTTAACAACTCGGACTTGTACTGTTATTTTTATGATAAGATTGCAGCTGAGTCAGAAAAGGGGTGCAATTACAAATAGAAGTGCACTCTCATCCGGTTCATCACTAACAGAGTAGGGGCATGAATCGCTTTTGACTATTGTATGCCCTAAAGAGACGATTCCAATTCAACCCAATCAACGTCGCTTTCAATGAGCACAAGCATACAGACATCCCATTCACTCATGATAACTTTGGCTGGCAAACTTTGGACCAACCAACAGAGAAGTTTGGTACACCGTATTTTCGATAGGCTCTGATGGTCACAGGCCACGGCATGTCCGAATACCAAAGAGTCACAATTTGCCGGTTTTCATGATAGCATGTCTTCATGCATTCACAAGGAACGCTCTGCTCATGAAGACATTTGACCAGCCGATATATGATAATGACATGGGAATGTAAGCTATACTACAGAGAAAGGCAAACGAGATGTACATTCATGCTAGTATTTGCTATAGTTTCCTGATTCCATATTAGCAATCTAACTAGTTTAATAAGAAAGTCTTTAATTATAACTTGCAATCTGAAATCAAAACATCCCAATCCTGTGCTTTTAGACTCTACGACAAGTAAGTGTAATCGGCATAGGTACATGCATGAATCTGGTGAATCTCAGAATCAGCAATTGCATTGCGATGTGCATCGAGCAAACATGAAAAGCTGCACCCAATGGATACATATACAAATAAAGCAAGTAATCTTCTTTTCATGGGTAATAAGAAAACAAAAAAACAAAAGACCATCCCTAATAAAAGCGAGCCTTCCGCTTCAGAAATCGGGCGATCTCCATAGCCATCTCCATATCCGGATCCTTCTCGGTCCTCATATCACGGAACCTCGAAAGATCAGAGCAACCACAACTTTGCATACCAAGAAGATCAGCGACACCACGGCACGAACAATCCCACCGGATCCACCCAGTTTCTGTCGCTGCGCTTGGGCTCGGGTTGGACTTTTCCGGCGACGGGCAGGATATCGGACCCTCCTCGGTCCACGGCCTGACCGTCGCTTGATCGGATGGGCCACAGTGAGACGCCGATGGGCAGGCGATCGGACCCTCCTCGGTCCACGGCCTGACCGTCGCTTGATCGGATGGGCCACGGTGAGACGCCGATGGGCAGGCGATCGGACCCTCGCCCCTTTCCCTCTCCTCCGTACACTCTTCGCAGACGATGTAGCTGCCCTTCTCGCCGGCGGCCTTCCCAACGAGGTCGAATCCGTCGCAGGACTCGCGACCCTTCGGGACATTAGAATCTCCTGGCGGGCGTCTCAGTACCGTGGCAAGGTTTTCCGTCGCGTTCTCCGTGGTTGTGGCGAAATCCATCTTGCTGTGGGTGGCTGCAATTTTTATGGCTGAATGACAGATGCAAAGAGTCGAATGAGAGCTTTGGTGATCAGTCTATCTATATATACTACCGTAGCAAAGAGTTGAGTCTCTTTCGGTCTCCTACTTCGAGTATGATTCTAGATGAAAGATAATGTATTAATATTTCTTTTAATTTTTATTTATCCCTCTGAATTTGAAATTGTGAAATATTTTAATTTGACTAAAATTAGTGTTGATATCTAAATTTTAGGATTTATTTTGCATAAAGTATTTCATATTTTAGATGAAATTATGAGCGGTGATTTGGGAAGAAAAATTTGAAAAGAATTAAAATTTAGATATGATAATATTTCTTAAAAGATTTGATTAAAATTGTGTTCATTCTCTTTTAAAGGCAGATGAAATCTTTTAGAAAAAGGATAAGATCTTCGCGGTCAATGCGCAGAAGATCTTCGTGCTGGCGATTTGGGGGGAAAGCAGGGGGAATCACAAAAATGGTTGCTGCATCCAAGAGGTCAGAAAAAGAAAAAGAAAAAAAAAAGGACAGAAGCAGGAGAAGCATGAGGAGGGGACCTGTGCGCGCGGAGAGCATAAAAAGGGAAGAAAAAACATAGCAAAAAGAAGAGGAAGGGGGAACGCTCTCGGGGGTGGCAAAGGAAGACGACAACAATGGCGTCGCCTGATCCCTCGCCCACGTTGGCACCTTCGCCGACGCCGGCGCCATCATCCGCCTCTGCGATGAGCGCATCGCCTACCAGCACATCGTGAACCTCCAACACCCTCTTCCTCGTCGCCTTCAAGATCCCAATCGGTCGACCATTTAAAATTCTCGGAGAGTCATCTACACATCTTACGACAAAAAATTTAGTACGAGGTCATCATCAAATATCTTATCTTAGCATTGGATACACAGTTGATTTTTAGGAGTTTATGCTTGCATTATCATTATCGAATCAAATAGTTACGCATGCATGATGTCCCCCATTCACTAAGAAGGACAATCACTACAAAAAAACAGCCATTTAGCTACGGAGTTTAGTGACGAAAAATTTGGCAAAATTCGTCGCTAAACAGTTTAGCGACGATATTTGCCACAAAAAAAATTTCGTCGCTAAATCGCCGTCGCTAAAATTTACCGTCGCCAAATCTGAATTTTTGTCGCTAATTAGCTACGAATTTCTTCCGTCACAAAAGTCGTCGATAATTTAGTTACGGATTTTTTTCGTCACAAAACTCGTAGCTAAATTTTCATCGCAAAATTCGTCACAAATTAGCTTCGGATTTTTTCCGTCGCAAAGTTTAGCGACGGACACATTTCGTTGCAAAATTCGTTGCTAATTTAGCTACGGATTTTTTCTGTCGCTAAATCCGTAGCTAAATTAGCAACGAAATTAGTGACGGATTTGTTGCCGCCACTTAATTTTATCCGTCGCAAAATTATTATTCGTTGCTAATGTTCGTGGCAAAATGCGAGGTTAATTTTAATTCGTGGCAAAATTCGTCACTAAAAATTATTTATGGCTAAATTTGTCATTAATTTGCCTCAAATTTTGTCTTTTTTTGAACTGTACTTTTCAATGAAATTTTTTGCTAATTTACCACAAAAAATTTTGATTTTTATTACAAACATCATTTAGAAACAAATTTTGATTAACTTTTTAGCGACGAAATCTGCAACCAAATATTATTTAAGGACGATGTCTATATTAAATCTAATAATCAGGAAATTTTATTTCTAGAATTAATTCTTAAGCACTAAATAACATAAAAATATTATATGATATGAAAATGAAATGCATTCATCAATATTATCCACAAAAATGACATAAATATTTTTCTTAAGAGACAAGATTGGCCCCATTAAGTTCCACACTGGAGATTTATGCAATTCCACAAAAAAACATCAACTATAGTCTAACATGCTTAAATAATAATAATAAAAATCATTAGTTTCAACAATTGGAGCCAGAGTCTCCCTGCATTCTAGAGTTGCAGCCCATTTCATCCACTGTTTGTTGGACAAATATCTCGGTCGGTTCCAGGCAGGCTCTCAGCATGTCGTGCCCAAGTCGTGCCCTCTCATTGTCTCCGAATAGAGCTGACCTCAGCAAGACGGCCTTAGAAACTAAAAGAATGAAAAGTAGGAACATTAAGTTAGTCCAAACTAATGCGGGTAAAAAGGCTGATCTAG
The DNA here is from genome assembly GCA_019926035.1 of Melaleuca alternifolia. Lineage (NCBI taxonomy): Eukaryota > Viridiplantae > Streptophyta > Magnoliopsida > Myrtales > Myrtaceae > Melaleuca > Melaleuca alternifolia. The sequence continues at coordinate 702,160 of JAGKPW010002417.1, read as the reverse complement.
AACGGTACTCATGTAAAATACCAGCAAAAGAGAGGAAAGAAAACATTTTTTGTCATCGCACTAGATGCTTCTCTAGGGAGTAAAGGTTTGATCGATGCTCTCTTCCTCTTACGCTTTTGGCCCTTCTCAATTAACATATTCCAATACAAATCCTCATCAAGGAAAATTAAATACAAAAGATAGACAAAAGCAACACTGCACGATACTAGTACCTGTTCCTTGTCAGCAAGCAAAACATCAGTAGCTAGAATGCGGTGACTCCAGAAATTCCAACAACTTTGCAGAAAGCTCCTCCTGGAAAATGTCCAATCCGAAGTGGAAGGAAATGCAAATCAAACAGGTAGCAGGGAGCAAAAGTTTTTTGTATGATCACATACCTTCTTCACAGCTGCCTTATTTATTGGAATGTTGAGGACATCACACAAGTCGATCAACTTATCTTTGAACACACTTGTCAAGTTTTTCCTTCACTTTAGCTCTCTGTTTTTCTTGCTAGAGAAGGGGAAAAAAACAAGAATTGTAAGGGAAGCATCTACACTCCTTCACATATACTATCATAACATCTTCCCAAATAATATTAAAATGCATACTCAAAGAAAATCTCCAAAATAAATCCATCTTTCCTGGGATCACTAAACAAGCCAACTTGATTCAATATACACAGGTCCAAAAGACTACCAACCAGGAGGGCTCTGAAAAGGCACATACCTGATTCTCAATCCACACAAAGCCAGAAAACTGGCCTATGTTTCTTTTTAAGCTATGCACCTGCATATAATACGTGTATGACATCAAGTGACAAACAAAGACAATGCCTATAGGGGCTGTCAATCTCCAGAATAAAATTATTATAACCAGAATCTAACCAAAAAGCAGTACACTCAACATAGAAAAATTGTACAGAACTCAATCAAGATGATAAGAGGCGTTCATCTCAAAAGCTGAAGGTGCAATTTGATAACCTAAAAGAAGATTTAAACATTTACTTGTGCCCCAAAGAAGATGTAAACATTGAAGATGATGTTAGCCAAGAGACGAATTGCCATGTACCCCAAAGAAAAGTAAAAAATAAATAATAATCCAGTGGAGAGTATAACGAGTAATCCCTAACTTCATGATCAAGTAAAACACAAGTCCAAGTAGGTCACTCAAACATAAAAGCACTGCATAATTTGGGGAACCAAATCCACACCCACGCACCTAAATGACACGCAAGTGTATCAATCAACTGCTATGCTGCTAAGACAACGCCAGATGGTCCAATTAGTCAAAATTCCATAATTTTGCCTCAATATCTCCCAAAAATAGCAAAACCACCTACAATTTCTTTTTTAAAATCGTTTGCGACAACATCACAGCAAAGCCCATTCATACCACCACTCCAGACCAGACGTACGAAGACAGCGAACAGATCCTTCACGACCTATCACCGCAAGACGACCGCGACGAACAAATTTTCACCACCACCACAAAATAAATCACACAAAACCGCATCCCCTCATCACCAACGAATTCACGTTGACTAGCGATTGCGGCAAATTTTGCACATATCATATTATTCACAGCCAAGGATCTCTTATGAAAATACCATCTTTATGCAAAGAGTCATTATAAAGTAACGTCATATAGAGAGAGGTGAACGGAAAGAGAGGATTGGTACTTGTGAGGGAGAACGAGGGCGACCCAGGGCAAGCGGAGGGAGGGGGGATCAGGGTCCGTCGCCGACGATCAACAGCTCCTCAGATCTAGGGTTTCGTTGCGCTTGAGCTGAGGGAGGAGGAAGGAAAGAGAGGGAAATTTGAGGTAATCAGATATAGGGTTTCGCGGCGCTCGAGGAGCGAGGAGAGAGCTCGGCGGAGGAGCAGAGGGGAGAGAGAGCGAGCGCTCGAGCGGAAGGAGAACCGAAGAGAGAGAGGGGTCCAATTAGCGGAGGGAGGAAATTAGCGAGAGAGGGAAGAGGAAATAAGAGAGGGAAGAGGGAAAATTGAGCGGACGACGAATTAGCGACGGATATTTACATTCCGTCCCTAACTAGCGACGGAAATGCACCATCGTCGCTAATTAGCGACGTGATCAGCGACGAAAATAAATTCGTGGCTAATTATTGCAACAAAAATAAATTTGTCAATGGGAATTAGTTTCTATTTCTGTAAACTTGAGATGAAAAAAACGTTGTCGTTTCTGTAGCTTATGGGCCACAGTGTTGCATTACATAACAAGGGAAAAGCTACTGAAAAAATCTCGAATTATACATAATGTAGTTGACACTTTTATCAAGAAATTCTATCGGTGACATCATAAATTTTGAACTTATACATTTGTAACGCATTTACTATCCAGTCAATGAGCACCTTAAAAAATCTACCTAAACGAACGTTGGAAAGAATCCACATTTGACAATAATTAAAATAATAAAGTTAATTAACTTGTCGGAAAAATATACATAGAAAATGTTTGATAATTATAGTGAAGAGAAAATTGCCACATCAATAAATAAGCAAATTAGCAACGACCGTTTTTACATAATGAATGTAGCCATATGATAGAGTTTCTCCATTTCACAAGCTTCATCCCATGTTAAATGGATAAACTAATTTGCCTAAACAAATTTAAGTCTCACTCATACGCAAAGTGTCGATATTATGAGAGAAGAAACTCGTATTTCCAAATTAATTAACACCATAATGGATATCATAAGCATAATTTAGAATTTGTTTTTGACACCACGACAAATATATATTTTTATGATATTAATCCGAATCGTGAATCTTTCTCTTTCAATAATTAGAAACAATCTCTATACAACATTGCTTTCAACTTAATGCGTAAAATTTTTGTCATAATCAACACATATTTACATTGATAAAAAGAAGAATTGCTGAAGTTAAAAAAACTTATCAATCTAGTTTTTTATGGTGTAAATTTAGCAATGGAAATTTTCTTTCCATCACAAATTTAGCGACGGAAGAGAAAAGTTCGTTGCAACTTTAGCAACGAAAAGGAAATTCCGTCGCCAATTTAGCAACGGAAAAGACAAGTTTGTCGCAACTTTCACGACGGAAAGACCTTCCATCGCTAAATTTAGCCACGAAAATAACTTTCCGTGGCTAATTTGCAATGGAACATTATTTCCGTCACTAAAATTCAAGCACGGAAAATTAGCCGATAAAATTTGGCCAAGGATTTAGCCACAGAAAAAACTTTCCATGGCTAAATTTGCGACAAATTAAATTTTTATAGCTAATTAGCTATAAATTTTGTGACATCTTTTTTTTTAGTAGCAAATTAGCTACGGAAAATTATTTCCGTCGCTAAAATTTAGGAAAGGAAATTTACCCGCTAAAATTTAGCTACGAAAAATTTATTCCGTAGCTAAATCTTAGCGACGAAACAAACTTTCCGTCGCTAATTAGCCACGGAAAGATAATTCCGTTGCTAAATTTAGCCACGTAAATAATTTTTCATGGCTAATTAGGGATAAAAAATTATTTTCATCGCTAAAATATAGGCGCAGAAAATTAGCCGCTAAAATTTAGCCACGGAAATAAGTTTCCATGGCTAAATTTGTGACGAATTCAATATTTGTAGCTAATTAGTCACAAATTTTGTGACAACTTTTTTTTCTGTAGCAAATTAGTGACGAATTTTGTGACAACATTTTTTTTTGTCGCTAAGTTGCAACGGATAGTTTTGCCGTGGCTAAAGTCGTGGCAAATTAGCGACGATTTTTTTATCCGTTGCTAATTTGCGACGAATTTGGCTACGAATGATGAAACCGTCGCTAATTAGCGTCGGTATAAAAAAGTCGTCGCAAATTTTATCGCAAGTAGCGACGAATTGTTTTTTCGTCGCAAATTCCGTCACAATTAGCGACGAAATTTTTTTCGTTGCTATTTTTTCGTAGCTAAATCACAGTTTTTTTGTAGTGAATCTTGTCATCGTTTGTTGATCTTATTACTTTCCATCATTATTCAACGAGCAAATCTCACACCAAGCGTCATTTGGTAAAAGAATACATCTCATACCTAACTCTAAAATCCTAGAGTTGAATCTGAGCGCCGATAGCGTAGCTTCACTCTTGAAAGAGTTGCTGTCTCGCAGAATTGATGCACGCGGTTCAAGCACGCCATTACACGCTCCATGCCCAAAATACTGAAAGCCAGAATCAAGAGACGAGCTATAGTAGCTGTACCCATGAGTCGCCGTGTTAGCACTCAAGTTGTCTAGGACCGCGTTCGTTGTATTTTCATATGGACCGTAAGCGTAATACTGTTGTCCATTGCAGATTTTAAATATCTCGGTCGTGTCCGGGTCGCCGCTCACCGTGGTGCATAGAGAAAGGAACCCGATGATGATGCCCACGATTCCTTGAAACGACGTCGACACGATGTTCTTATACGTGATATGGGTGTGTCTTTACTTGTAGTAAATATTTCTCTTAAGTTTAGTGCAAGCCAGTTTTTGGCTATATAAGGAGGCTAATTACATAGGTTGGGCCGCTGCTCTCATATTATTACGTCAATGCAAATGTCAATGAAATAGGTAACATCGACTATTCCATCTTCTCTCTTGAATACTCTCAGCCACGAGATTCATGACTTCCTCGATTTACTCTCAGCCACAAGCTGGTAGATGACTAGCACCGTCTCCTTCTTTACGTTGATACCATTCTCGGTGCCCCAAAAACCATCGCAGCTCCTCTGGGTTCCTCCACCTCTTTGCGTTTGCTTCAGCATTACGACGCCCATCTTTGGAACCATCTTTTCACGAGTCACGGTTGCGAGGCTCCATCTTTGGCTGCGATTTTGCGACTCGATGACTGAGTATTGATGGGTTAAGAGTTCGAGTGATGATAGCACTGTCCACTCACTGCATGTATTGTATGTATGTATAACACGTTCGGGATTGAAACCTATCTTGATCCTGAGTAGGAAATATTTGACGCCGAGTCTTGATTCTTTGTTTAGGAAACAAAAGGCTGAACTTGATGTCTCTGGCCCACGCTCCCAGGCTCAAAACTCAAAACCCAGTCTAAACAAAAATATCGAAGAAGGAAATCTTTCCTATTCTGCAGTTACTGTTATTGTAAAACTTGACTTGCTCTTTTTTATCTCTCTTGTTTGCTTTTCTATGATCAAAAACTCACCGACCTTTTAATGCTGCGTATTACATGAGGGTGCTTTTAAAGTACTCACTCCATCATCAGTGCGACGGTTCGGTTCAAATTCGAGCCTAGCTGAACCAAATCCCACTGAAAAAGAAAACAAATTTGAATCATCGAAACTTAACCGAACAGAACTAATAAATAAGCAAAAAGCTAAGTTGTCAATTGTAGCCTGGATTTTTGGCCATATCTTCTACTAATGCATTGTTGATGATCCGTCTTTGAATGTGTATGTTCCTATATCAACAATACACAAAACCAATAAATCAAATGACTGCCTGATTCCAATGTGGCGATCCTAGAGATTTCATCATGCAAAATTTGACAATTTACATGTATGATATGATTATGCATTCAAAGAGCATGAGCAATTCAACGAAGTAAACAAGCTAGATCTCCAAATATGATTAGGTTCAACAAATCTATCTCCACATAAACTCTCAAATAAGTACGATTAATCCTGAAAATCACTCATTGAATCTTCATCGGATCATGAAAAAAATTTGAAAGAGAAGTATTAGCTTCGATAAACTTGATTTGAAACGGAACGAAGCCAAAAATATCGAAAGTATCGAGTTTTAGATCTTTTTTATGATAATTATATATAACACGGGTTTAACCAGTTCTTTCCACCATGCCTGGATCCAGGCCGGAGTTTCTTGCTGATGGGCGGGCGATTGCACCCGCCTTGGTCCTGAATCCGATTACCACTTCGTCATTTGGGCAAAAGTGAAACCCAAGCCTTCACCCCTTGCCTTCTCTCACTTTATAAATTAGTATCACATCAATTGTCGTACCATAACCGACCGGGGAGAGGGATTGGAGAGGAGTGAATTTTGGAGAATTTATATTTCGCGCAAGCTTTATTAGGGATTATATATGATTAGAGCTCTCCTTGCAAATAAACATAAACTCCTAAGATTTATCTATTAAAAGGGAAAATATTATTAAAAAAAGTTCTAAACTATGTCCAGTAACCTTAATATCCCGAAAAAAATTTGTAACCAAATTCCCCCATACTTTGTAACAATATTATAAAAATAGTTTTTGTTTACAACAAAAACTCCTAAGTTTTTCTTATTATTACATTGATACCCAATTTTATTTTCATGCCACAGGTATCCTAAATATCGGTACAAGTTTGGAGGGTTTTGGTGAAACACAAAAGCGGAGTATTTGCAATGCCATAAGCATTGGTCAAGATTTCTAGTGACGTAATTAAAAGTTTGGAATATCAAGATATCACAATAAGCATAGTTTAAAGTTTTTAGCAACATTAACTCTTATTAAAAAAATATTTAGCATTTTACGAACGTGTTTGATTCGGCTTAAGCTTAAAAAGGGAGATGCCCTCTCTAAATCTTTGCACAAAATCAATGATTTACTTCACTTAGAGTTTCACTTAAGGAAGAGAAAGATAAAGTGACCTAAAATTCAATATGTATAAGTAGAGGTGTGATTTCGATCCCACAACTTCGTGTCAACACTAAATGTCTAAAAAGAGAAAGCCACCACCCCATACAAGCAGTGACATCATGTGTTCCCTCTCTTTTCGATTTAAGCCCTCTAAATCCCATCCAGCACGCAATCTTCCCTCTTATGTTGAGTTTGTTTAGAGGAAAATTCCAAAACAACCAAAAAGTATTCCAGAAAATACATAGTTTTTCTTATTTGATGATATGTAATTGAAAATGTTTTCCAACGTTTGGATCTCATTTGAAAAATCAATGTAATCTCATGACTTTATCTTAAAAAAAGATGAATCTTTAAATTTTTTTATTTTTTATTTTCTTTCTTTTTCTTTTTCCTTCTTCCTTTAATGGTTGCCCAACCTCGACAACGGCCAGGAATAGCGATAGGCCACAAGTGAGACTCAAGCTTACAGGCCTAGGTCAAGCCTCGTCAAGATCTAGTGAGCTCGAGCTCGCCAGCCGACTTCACCAGATCTAGCCAAGGCCAAGCCTCACTAGTTCACACCTATGGCTAATCACTGATTATTATTGAGGCTCGAGGACTAGTGAAGAGAGAAGGGAAAAGAAATATGAAGGAGAAGAACAAATTTAAAAAATTCAAGATGAACGATTTAAAAAGTGTTTTCACTTTTTTAGAATTCATAAATCGAGCGGATATCGAAAGAGATCTGTGAATGGGAAAGAGACCGAGAGCTGGGAAAGAAGACTTAATCAAGTAGCGGTATACTAATCCCGCCTCTTTGTCCGAACCATGCCCCCTTCCTTAGAACTCACCTGTCTTCTCGGAACTCGCCATCCCCGACCATGCTGGTTCGAACGTGTTCCGATCCTTGGGGTTGATGCTATCAGTAGGTGCTGTAATTACTAATTCATTCGAAATAGGCGCGAACGCAGAGCTATTTTCACAACTGGAGCCCCAGATAAGAAAATCCACACACACACAGAGTATCCAATGTGAAGTCCAGTCCACTGAATATGCAGCAATGGAAGGGGCATAGGTTGATCTCAAGAACTTCTCATCCTCCTCCAGTTCTCCCTGTTTTTTAGCATTTCAAAACTTTACGTCGCAAGCCTAATATTGCTGTGCTAAGTTCGTGGTTGTTCGAAGAATAATTGCTTGATGAACTTTTTTGTCTCGACGTTCCCACTATTCCATGGTTCATGTATCAGAACAAGTCCACTAGATGGTTGCATACAATTGATAATCTTGTGGATAATGCAGAAGGTGACGGCTCTTGAAATTCAGGACTCACACGAGCAAGATTAAATAATCAAAGAATTCAATGGCAAATGATTAGAAAACTGGAAATTTACGTGATTCAGCCAGCGTACGGGAATATTGTCCAAATAATTTTACATATATCGTATAGCATCCAATTCAGTCTTGAAACATTTTATATTGAAACATTTTACAGAGAAGAAAAGTTGCACGGATACAACAAATATTGATGTGACAACAGTAATGGGCTCAAGGTGACGTGCACGAACTCAGCCATGGTATTAAAATTGATGTCAACTGTTGGTTTTGGCATGACTAGTCCTACCAAAACCCCACTGTCCCGTACTTCATGCAAAAAGTAATAAGCTATGCTGCTTCACCATTGTAGTGATTCCTGTGTAAACCGCAGTTTGGATTCTCTAGCTTTACACTAGTAACATGAAGCAACGATCGCTAAAGTTCAATGCGCAACATACTCCTTATGAAAACTGATCTTGCTTCCACGATGCAGAATTTTAAGACTTTATAGTTTTTTCCTGTTCTTTATGCCCTTTGGTTTGACTGTGACGAGTTATTGCTTAATAATTCTTTATGCACTTTTGTTTGATTATGATGAGTTATTGCATAATAAAGAATTAATTCCAAAAAGTTTCTTGAGAAGTTTTGGAACGGATCTTTCGAGCTCAATGCTTCTCAAGGTTCTGGCTTGCCTGACCTAGACTATAGAATCAGAAAAGCGAAACCATAAAATCTTTCCTTATGGAAAGGGTATTGAAGATTCTCAAAGATTCCTCCATTGGTCATGCACACCTCATTGTTTTCAAATATAAGGGGAACTCCTCTCTTTGCATATATATATATATATATATATATATATATATATATATTGTTTAGAGATGTAATAATGACAGACAATTGTAGAACAACGCACTTGCTAATTTAAACTAAGCATGTAATTCAATGGAATTGTGAACATACTGAAGACTACTTTATACTTGCATAAATTCAATCAAACATTGGTATAGCGTTAGTAATTTACTAAATGAGATCAGCCTAGATTGGCATGTAGTTCCAAAATTATGTCTCCCCATCATTCACTTTCTCTTCCCTGCAAGGTCGTATTAGTAAATTGAAAAATAGAAAAAGGACAAGCCACATAGTCAATTTAAAAAACTTTGAAATGAGAAAAATGAAAAGGTGTCTTTACAATTAATATAGAGGAATGTTGATAATTTTCCCAGAAGTCCAAAAAAGTAGCCATGCCTTATTAACCAAATTCCATGAATGATCTGTTCATGCAAAAATGGCAGGTACCCTTTTATTTGATAGAGTTCTGTCATTGGAAAAAGGTCTGTCAGTTGAGAAAGGTCTCATAGCATTGTGTACTGAATTCCTCGATGTTTAGCCCGGACAAAAGGATTTCCATGTCGCATTGGCAGTAGATGTTCACTTGTCGGAGATTTATTTCCTCTATAAGGTGTTTAAGATATACTCCGATACATTAATAGAGCAGTTATTAATAACAAGTATTAGAAAAGGTTGTTAGCTAGTAATTTCTTTCATCCTCAAGCACTTTCAACAGGGTAAATTTTATTCTCAAGAGCCAATGCCTTCCGCAATGACGTTTTCACTCTGTGCCAACAACAAAAAAATCTCACCTCCAGTGAGAGAATTGCCAAAATAACTTTTAATATATTGCAACTGTGCCGATTCAATTTTAAATTTTTTCTTTTTTTTTTACCAAGTCAGACGTGAATCTTTTGTATTTGCGTCATTTTATCTATCATGGCCAGAAGTCCTTGATCTAAACATTAGTCATCTTACATGTGGCCAGCACTTACTTGGGCAAATAGTTGCAACTCAACCTCGTTAGGCCTCATCTCAAGTTGGCGACTTGCTAGAGGATGAAGGAAAAAGGAAGAAAAATTCATAAAAAATATTAAGATATTACATCAATGCTAATTGCGCTACATAAGATAGTTGATGTCCATGTTGGCAATTTCCAATGCCAAATGGATTGAATTGGTGGAAACGCAAAAAGTTTAGGATGCAATTGGTAAAATAAAAAAAATATATTTAATCTGAATTAACATAATCGCGATAGATTATTAACTTTTTGATAATTTTCCCCATTGTCCGCTCATGTGAATTGGGCTAAGAACCTGAAAAAGTCCCCTTTTTAACACCATCATTTACTATTTCATTTTCTAAATTTTATATTTTAATATTTTATTACTTATTCATTATCTATTCTTTTTTTCTCTTTTTGTTGTTTTTGTTATTTTCTATTTTTTATTTTGCAAGGACAGACGCTTAAATTGTCGAAAAAAAATTCAAGTATAGACAACATACGTGATAATACTAAAGTTAGTGTCATTGGAAGCTTTGTACTTTCGTGAATGGGTTGTTTAACAAGTGCATTCTACATCAAATAACATATTCCTCCGGAAATATTTTCCATGAAATCAAGAATAATAACAAGGACTGAAACAAATAAAGCTCTTCCTCTCCTTAAAATCAGTTAAAATTTGGAGCCTGAAAATCCAAATCACATTCTCTGGCATTACCGAAAAAAAGTTTTGTTAAATTGGCACTCGCCCTTCTGCTTGTGTACTCATCTCATAACTCTGATATTGGGGCTCAAGCTCTACCGTTCTTTGAAAAGGAGGAGTATCAGAGAAAGCTTGAGCATGAGCAAAATCATGACACAGGGCTTTGCTTCTTGGCAAGAATAGGGTCTGCCAGCAAGTCCAACTTGAATATTGGTAGTGTGGGGACGACGCTTTGACCCATTAGAGTTTGGATTTGGGGCTTTTTTCTGTTGAGGAAGCCCTGAATCCGAAATCTTCAGGCTTTGAATCTCAATTTGTGGTGAAACTCAAGGAGATGAGGCTTCCTGACTATTCAATGCACGTTGTTTCAAATGATTAAGTAACGAAAGGTTTTCCAATTTTTCTTGGAACAAAGAATTTTATCAATCTTCTCTTTCTAGTGGCATTGACTGGAAGGTGCTAGTGAGGCTGGCTTTTAATGGGTTTGTATTCGATGCATATTGTGAATCCTGCTATGAGAATGAGTAATTGCTTTTGATGATTGATGGTGTATTGCTTCCAGCAAATACCTACTAGAAAGAAAAATTAATTTTTTTTATAGTAAAACGATTATGGATTTATTCAAATGGTACAATTTTTAAAATCTCATTTTACAATAAAGAAGTTATATCAATCTTGATGCTTAGAAGGTAAAGTCGAAGGAGAAAGTTCACTTGATAGAGGCTAGAAAGAGAGTTTTTTTTTAGAGAATAATGAATCTTAAGGAGAAGGTTCAAAACAAAACCTTGAGGAGCAAAATTTAGCAAGAGGTCTTGCTTTTATCAACCTAAATGAGAGACAGAATGACCACGCGACTAGGTTAAGTTGGAGATGTCAAATAGAGAAGCAAATGGAGAGGACTCATGTTGGAACAATAGTTTTACTTGTGATGTTTATAATGTCAATCTTAAGTGTTAAAATAAAAATAAAGAGTTGTTTCACAATTACTAAATATTTGGAATAACTTTCTAAAAATAGAATTGTGACCGTAACCGGTAGGCCATAACTATATCATTGAAACATTCTAATTACCAACAATTATTTGTCTATTTAATAAATTAATTAATCCCTTTTTAATTTACATAAAAGTAAACTTCTAACTTACTCGAATCTTTTAAGTCAATACTAATTAAGTGCACTAGGGCACTCAAGCAAACTGACTAGGCCAAAGGGGGGAACCAGTAATAGGGCGGGTGGGTTTTAAAGAAGGTTTTTGTGTCGATTGTTCAATTGTTGAATGGGGTTTTGCAGCCTCTAGGATTGGCAAATGGGTTGGCTCAGCCCGAGCACGACACGGCTAATGGCCATTGGTTGGCCCAACATAATTGAAAATGGCCTGAAGGACCAGGCTCTTGGAGCAAAATAAATTTTCTCATTTTCTAAATGCCCGTATGAATAACCAGAAAACATGGAAAAGTTTGACCTAAATGCGTTCCTCTATCGTCTTAGCTACTAAATAAATTATGAGCATTTTTTAGAAAATAATTTCATATTTGCTATCACATTAAGTTATATGATTGGGACAAATCATATTATCGAGGTATACACATAATTGAGTGGGACAAATAGATTGAATTGCCATAACTCATCCATGAAATGCGTGCTAACTCAAGGTAAATTTGGATACACTGCATTTGTGAGTCCAAGTACTTGATACAATGCTATAATAATATTCTGATTATGTGAATATACTAGATTACTTTAACTTCGTTTGGAAGCACATGAAATTTATCATATAATTAGCCATATCAGTTACAACAAATGTTTAATAGGATCCGTATAATTTCAATTTTTAATAGTACTTACTTCTTTTATGTCTTTAGCTCATCCAAGGAGAATTTGCAAAGTATGTTGAACTATTAATATAAATCTGCCAAATGAAAATCAGCCTAAAGTTACCCATGTAGCAAGTTTCACGTGTCGCATCGTGGTCCGTGCCCCTAGGACCACTCGTCCCTCCTCTTTTCACTTCCCTGCAGTGTTTGACACTGTCGAGCATCTTTGGCTAAGTCACCACGCAATCTGTTTGTCCCTCTTTCCAAATGGCGACGACATGAATATCTTCTTAGGATTCCCACACGACAAAAGCTTTGTCACTGAAAAAGAAGGACATGCACGGCTGCTCGGGTCCACAAGATGCAATATTTTGGAAAAAAAAGGACAGGCGCGTTGCTCAGGTCTTGCAGATGCAATAATTTGATTCCGCGTTAGATAAATAGGTTGTCCCCACTCCCCCTGTGGTCCGCATTCAATAAAGATGTGGCTGGGTCTAGTACTACCTTATTCATTGGTAATTTGAGTATTTAGGCACTCGAACAATCAACGATGATATATCTCTAAGAACAAAAAGACATCATTTTATTTAATTTTAGTCCACATCACATCATCGCTCTCACAGGTAGGACAATTAATCATGATGATTAGGTTGATATGCCAAATAAATTAAGCAAAACTTGATTGAGATGATTTAATTACATTTTTTCTCAAAGAGTTGGAACCAAACTGGTTCCGTAAAGGCTTAAGAGCCGATTGTCTTTTTCACTATAAAGTTTAATAGTGATTGTGCAATTTCCTAGCAATACTAGAACACCGGTACCTTTAACTTTGATGAAAATAGAAGATCTTGTGTATATATCATTATTTATCACAACACAATCGTAAAATGGTACATTTCGTAATTGCTCAATTAAATTGGTAATTTCTCATTGGCAATTTTGATTGTCTCATTTGATCTCCTCCCTCTATTATGAAACTCTATTTACATATGGTAAAAGTTCCCACCATTAAAATTATTAGATAGAGTGATTTTTTTAGAAATATATGGGTTTTCAATGCATATTTTTTGTGGGTCTCAATTGAAAATTACTTGATACAAAGAATGACATCATTTGTGCTCATGAGGACTAGGTTTATGCAATTCACCAATCTCTTTGTTTGTTAAAAGATTTGGCTTCGATGGCAACAAGCATTATTTTTTGTTCATGCATGATGATTTTTTCTAAGCCATGTTTATTTATAGTCAAGTCCAAGTTGATATTTGCTACTTTTTTCTTATTTTTAGATGCGAAATAGCTCGTCTTTACCCATCCATAGATAACCCAACTGATGAGAACGTTAGGTAACCCAACTGATGAGAACGTGAGTTCAATTCTCTATAAAAGTTTTTGTGACTTAAGTGGGGGGTCATAGCAGTGGGTTGTTATGTCAGTCTCCCCTAAGGAATAGTCGAGATGCGCGCAAATTAACTCAGATATCTCGTTTATAAAAAAAATAAATAGCTTGTCTTTTTTTAAGTATGCTATTCTTGAAATTTAATGTCTTCCAGGTCAAGAGTTTAGAGTAAGTTAGTGTCTAGACAAAGTATGTGTATCTTTTATACACATATCATTTGAATATTATCAAGAAAGAGTAATGCTATAACTATCCTAATAAATTATAAAATAAATATTTTATAAAAGTAATGTCAATAAGCTGGTCAGACTATCGCATCTTTTGCCACTCTTTGCTTCTTTACGTACTGTCAAGCATCTTTGCCTCGATCACCGAGCAATTCATTTATCTTTTTTCAGACTGTGATGAAATGAATATCTTCGTACGATTCGCAATCGATTGTCTTGAACCAATCATGACAAATATGGGTGTGTACTATGCATGATTCATGTTTCCACAACATCCTTTCAACGGTTATCTACCATTATGGAGAGAAGAGTAGTTGTGTGGATACACAAATTTAACTGACAAAATTCGATGTAACAAAAGTAATGGGCTCAAGGTTATGTGCGGAAACTCAACCACGGAGTAAAAACAAAATTGATGTTGACAATTGGATTTGGCACGACCATTTAGTCCAGCCTAACCCCACTTTTCTGTGCTACTTCAGCACTGCAATAGTCCTTGAGTAAAGCAGAGTTTGGATTCTCTAGCTTTACACTTGTGAGATGGAGCAACCATCACTAAAATTCTACCCACAGCATAACACCTATGAAAACTGATCTTATGTACGCATTGCAGATTTTAGTCTTCTTTATGCACTTTGGTTTGATCGTGATGATTTGTTGCGTAATAAAAATATAATTCCAGAAAGTTTATTGAGAAGTTGTGGAAAGGACCTTTAGAGCTTGATGATTCTTCAGGCTTCGGCCTATTCAACCTAGACTATAGAACTAGAAAAGGGAAACAACAACATCTTATCGCTGTGAAAAGGATGATGGGAATTACAGAGCATTCCTTTATTTGTCATGTTCACCTCATAATTTTCAAATACAAGGAGAGCTCCGCTCTTTGCATAATATTATTCAATGAGATTGTAAAACAATGCAAGCACTAATTTAAACTCAGTGTGCAATTCCGTGGAATTGTGAACATACTGAAGGCTACATAACACGTGCATATATTATATCAAACATCAGCATAGTGTGAGCAATTTATTAAATGAGACTAGCCCAGATCAGTCTCAGTTCCAATATCATGGCACCCCGTTATTTTCTTTCCCTCCCTTGCAAAGTCACATAAGTATATTCAGAAATAGAAAATGGACTAGTTGTCTCATCAAATTTAGAAAAAAGTTAAAATATGAAAAATGAAAAGTGTATTCACAATTAATAAAGGGGAATGTTGATAATTTTCCCAAAAGTCCAAAAAAAGTAGTGACTAGTGATGCATTGTTAACCCATTCCATGAACTATTCGTGCAAAAATGGGGTCCACAGGCATTTTTTAATATGATAGAGCTGTGTTATTGAAAAAAAAAATCTATGTGTATTTGTTGAGTCCCCAAAGATGTAATAATTCGACTAAACATTAGATAAATGTGTTGTCATCAGTCACAACCCTCTCTAAGGCCACATTCAATAAAGATGGGGCTAGATACACTCCTACCACATTCATTCGCAATTTGAGGCTTTAGCCACTCCACCAAGTATCAATGCTGCTTATGGAAGAACAAATAGCGTCATATCATACAATTTTAATCCACTCCACACTGTCGCACGATCAGGCGTAATTTAGGTTGACGTATATGCATAAAATAACTCAAGCAGACCTTGATTGAAAGGATTTAATTACACTGTCCTCGAATAATTGGGATTAAATTAATTTAATTGAAATATTAAGAATTTGATTACGTTCTATAAATATATATTTAGTACCGATCATGCAACTTTCTTAGCAATATTAAAACACCAGTATCTTGAACTTTTATGAAAATAAAAGATTTGTGCATGTCACAATATCACTATGACACAATCTTAACCCCGTAAGTTTTGTAATTTTTCATGTAAAATGATAATTTGCGCTTGTCAATTCTAATCATCTAATTTTATGTCCTCCCTTCATTGAGAAACTCTATTTCCACATATTAAAAATTCAATGCTATTAAAATAATTAAATAGATTGATATTAGGAGATACTTGGGGTCTCGAATAAAAATCATGTAATCCAAAGTGTGAGATCATTTGGGCTCGCATTAGGATTGGATTCATGCGATTAAAAAATCATTTTGTTTCTTCAAAATTTGGCTCCGATTGCTGAGGGGAACATCCTTCACTCGTGCATGATGATTTTCCTAAGCCATGCTTTTAGTCAAGGTCGACCCAATCTTTAATATTTTTCTTATTTTCACAATTGTTTGAGTCAAAATAGCTCGTCTATTTTGATTACTCTTATTTTCGGAATTCTAATGCTTTCTTACTCTAGAGTTTAGAATAAGCTTGTATCTAGCCAAACAAAGTCAAGATAAAAGTTTTTCATTCTTTTACGTATGCATCATTTGAATATTATTGAGAAAGAGTAATACTACAATTATAAGAATTAATTTATAAAACTGAATTTTATAGTAAGCTGCTCACACTTTCGCATTGTTTAGTCAAATATTTGGAAACGCATTATTCTTAGTAGGATTCAAATAGCTGACAAAATTGAACTAGAGTGACCGTTTTTAGAGCGGTAGTGTGGCCATCTTATAAGAAGGTATTCATGGAAAGATCCCAAACTTAATTCATTAGTGGCATGTCTTGAGATTTGAAAGCTTTCCTTGCATTTTCAGTTTGTTTTTAGCTTGAATTTTTATATAGTTCGCCATATTCATTGTACCTGTGGCTACGACTTGCGATTATATTGTGTATCTGATGTTTAGTCTAAGAGCTCAAATTTTGACAGGCTAAAATAAATGACGTTCGGATGATGCACTCTATTTTATAGTTAAGGCTGCATATTATAAATCCTAAAACTAGCAAATATCATCAAGGGCTGTAAATATAAATATCGTTGTGTTTATACAAAAACTGGTTTTATTTAGGATAAAGCTAATTTGATGTGGTTAATTTTTATATGTAATTATTTATCATAAACTACGTTTAATTATGCAAAAGATCCTTATCAACTGAATTATAAAGATAATCTACCTCGTGAATTTAATAAATCATATTTCTTTTTTGGGCTAGAAACTATTAGCAACATTTTCAAATATTCATTATTGATATTTGGATTCAGGAGAAATTTCACTTTCTAACATGATAGTTATGGTTGGCATGGAAATTGATCAACATGAATTTTATTGTGTGAACTGAGTTTTTCTTTTTTTCCACTCAATTGCTCTTTTCCCTTTCTCTTGACCTCTTCCGCTGCCTTTTTGTCTGTCTGTGTGTGTCTCTCTCTAGGGGCGGTGGATGAAAGGACGTGGAGCGAGTACTTAGTGATGGTGTCAGGTCAAGTAAAGGAACAGTAAAATGCAGAAAAGCCATCAATTTCCACGAGGACTTGTCGACCATATCTCAGCTCCCAGACTGCCCTAGCTAGAGAATCTTTGGTACCTCCAAATGGTGGATCGTGAGTGCTGGTGACTGATCAAGGAACAATTAACATGCAAAAAATCATCCATTTTCATTCTATTTATATGGCTGGATTTGTGTAGAAGTTCCGCGTTCTTATCTTGGCTGTGGGGCAGTCTGCTTACCATTCAACTTCCCCGAGTGTAGCTCCATATCCCTATAACTATTTCTTCCTCGGGATATCGATCAACTCTTAAATTTGTAAATCGTTGGATCACTTTCACTAGCACTGAAACTCATCAATTTATTATAAAACTTTTCCAGCAAATATCGTTGTTTCTCGACCCTTCCCATCCTTAGATAAAATTAAAATCAAAGAAAAAATGGGTATACAAATTATGAGAACCCACATAATTTTACTTGTCAATAATCATATGCTTTTGAAAAAAATTAAAACTGATTCATGATGACCGCAACATTTAATAAATAATAGTTAAAAGTAAAAGGCTCCAAACAGATCCAAGCATTTGAAAGAGAAGAGAAGAAATTTTAATAGGAGGAACGACAGATCATGAAACAATGTTAATGGTGACTCAGAATCGGTTCCCATATTAATTTCATCTCGTGAAGAGTAGCAGTATTCAAATAAGTACACTGATTTAAAATGTTAATAAAGAGTGGCATAATTTTAACTTACCTAGAAGTGATTGGAGCTATGTCAAAGTAACAGTTATAATTGACATTCTAATATAACAAGTTTGCTTAATTCTAATGTTACTTCTATGATTCAAGAATGATTTCATTGACCTGTGCAAGGATCAAGAATAGGACTTGTATCTAATCAGCATTTGTCCGTTAATGGTAGAGAAAATGGTGAAATAATAATTTTGCGCTTGTCAATTTTTGATCGTCTAATTTCATGTCATTCATTTGTCGTGAAATTTTCATTTTAAAAAATTCACAATATTAAAATAATTAGAATCAAGAATAACAAAGGTTGGAATCATTTGGGCTCTCACGAGGGCTGGTCATGCAATTAACAAACCGTTTTGTTTGTTCAAAATTTGGTTCAGATGGCAATGAGGAATATCCTTCACTCATGCGTGATGGATTCTTCTAAGTCATGCTTATGGTCAAGGTCAAGCTGATCTTTTCTATATTTCTTATTTTTACTATAGTTCGAGTCGAAATAGCTCGTCCTTTCAAGCGTGAGCGCCGGGTCAGATGTCATGCATTCTCGTACACTTAGGCTGTTAGTCCAGCAGTGGCAGTGGACAAAGAACGTGGAGATAGACACTGGTGATGGTGACTGATCCAGTAAAGGAATTGTGAAATGCAGAAAAGACATCCATTTCTGGAAGAAAGACTTGTCCCGTCGAAGGCCAAACTCTAATCGTCAATAATTATATATATATAATATCTAAAATTGATTTGTGTTAACTGCAATATTTGAACAATAAGTGTTAAAAATAAAAGGCTCCAAACTGACCCAATCATTTCAACTAATTCATTTGAAAGAGAAGGGAGAAATCCAATAGGAGAAATTAGGGAGCATGAAACAATATTAGTGATAACACAAAGTCGGTTCCCATATTAATTTTGTCCTGTAAAGAGCAAAAACAAGAGCAAGAGCATTCAATAAAGTAAACTAATTTTGAATGTTAATAAAGAATGGCGAAAGTTTAATTTATTTAGAAGTTTTGATATGACGATTTCGATTGAAGTTATGTAACAATTACACATTCTAATATAATAATTTTGCTTAATTATAATGTATGATTTCATTGACCCGTGCAAGGAGTGAGATTAGGACTAGTACCAAATTAACGTTTGCCCGCCAACGGTGGAGAAAAAGATGAAAGGATGGGGACAATTGTTATTTAAGTTATAAATCTTTTGCAACTTTGTCGATTCAATCTTAAACTTTTTTTTTCTGTCAATTCAGTTTTAAATTTTTTAAAACTTTGCCATTTAAGTCCTTCCAACGATTGATTTTCCTGTTTTAGAGATTGGCCGCAGACCTCTTCTTCGTGTGATTTTTCTTCGCCTCGGGCAATCATCTGACGACGTCGTTGGTTCCCTCAAGCAAATAGGGCAGCTCCCATTGACTCCTCAGGCAACGGCGATGGT
The DNA here is from genome assembly GCA_019926035.1 of Melaleuca alternifolia. NCBI lineage: Eukaryota > Viridiplantae > Streptophyta > Magnoliopsida > Myrtales > Myrtaceae > Melaleuca > Melaleuca alternifolia. Next base: position 682,818 of record JAGKPW010002417.1, on the reverse strand, counting down.
AGCGATGGCTCAAGACGGGTAGATGTAGTTGCAGAGAAGGTGAGGGAACCAACGGCGATTGTCAGATGGTGGCCGGAGGCAAAGGAAAATCACGTGAATAGGAGGTCAGCAGCTAGTCTCTAAAATAGGAAATTCAATTGCCGAAATGACTTAAATAACAAAATTTTAAAAGATTCTAGGATTGAATCGGCAAAAAAAAGGATTTATGACTGAATTGGTAAAATTGTAAAATATTTAGGACTTAAATGACAATTATCCCGATTAGAACTAGCATATCAGCATTGGCGGAGGATGAGAGGATGGACAACTCATCAATATCTGTCCATTAGCAGCGGAGGAAAGGATAGAGACACGGACGTTGGCAATGGTGAATGGTGAAGTAAAAGGGAGCAATAATGCAGAACATCATCCATCTCTATGTCCAAGGAATTGACTGGTGTTTAGTCAAGGCCTAACTATGGTCAAGTTGACCATCTCTGTAGTCTGTAGCCATCTCCTCTTTTTTCCTCGTTAATTAGGTCTGTGCTGGAAAATCATCCATTTCTATGTTCATTGACCGGTGTTTGCGTATAAAAAATATCTGTTTAAGTATTATAATTTTTAATTAAGCACTTAAGTATCATAAATTTTGTAGAACGCGGTCTCAAGTGCTAAAAAGTTGGTCAATCATTTCCAAACACATAATTTAGTTGGATTTAAGTAGCCAATAAATGCGAATCAGCAAGTTTTTAAAGTGATGATGGGACCGAAGACATTAATGGAAAGCTCCCAAAATTAATTCATAAAGCGGCATGTCTTCAAATTTGAAAGCCTACCTCATTTTTTTGTTTGTTTTCAGCTCGAGTTTTTGGCTTTGTTTACTGTATCCCTTATGCCTGTGGTTAAGAATTGAGATTATATTGTGCATGCATATGTGTGGTCCAAGAGCACAAATTTTGACAGGTCAAGATAGTCGACACTTCGATTATGCACCCTATCGTATAGTTAAAACTGTAGATTATAACTCTTGAAATTATCAGATACGTTCAAGCAAGTTAATATGCATATTGTTGTGTTCTTTTCATTCTATATGCCTATACTATGGTGATTCAAATTCATATATTCCTAGTTCAAATATGCATGCGGGCAAACAATTTTGCATTCTTCAAGGAAAATAATTGCATCATAACTATTTGGTATTCGGATAGATTGTGCATTGAGGCCGAGAATCCATCACAATTTACAAAAAAGATGAGGACTAAATTACATTTACCTTGTTGTTTGCCAAATCCGCATTACAATCACCAAAGTTTGGTGGCGCCGCTTTTAGTTTTATAAGCGATGTTTTATTTTTCTCTCATCCTGATCTTTTAATTGGTTTTTAATTAAATCACATCTTTACAAATATATGTTATATAGAATACCTGAGTTCCCATAAAAGATAAGCCTTAATGGCGATGATTTGATGATGCTAGTCGGAATTCTGATTCTATACTTTTGTTCCCTATGCATCATTATTAAAGTTATTATTTCGAAGAAGGCAGAGATGCATGGTTGCCCCAATCCCATGATTGAACAATGCATTAAAAAATGGACCCACTCATTCGCATGATGGAGCTTTGCTAGTAGAAAAAGTCATGTCCTTAAGGCACAGAAGATGCAATAATTTGACTAGACATTACATGGCAGTGTGTCCCATCTCCCTTCTGAGTCTGACCTTCAATAAAGAAGCTTTTTGAAAAAGGTAAATGGACAAAAGTGGAGCATCGAACCATAGGTATTTTGGCACCAAATGTGGAAAAAAAGGATTAATAGACTAATGATTAGCGAAAGATGGTTATGCTGAGATCTTTGGCAGCAAAATATGCAGTGGTAACATGAAAGTTTGATCGTTAGGTGTAAGAACGCCTTATTCTCCATGCAACCACTCTAGACATTATCAACTTTTTCCAGTAAAAATCGTCATTTTTTTATGCGGCCCTTCCTTCGTTCTTTTTTGCGCTCAAATCTCTCCGCCTTCTTCGTCTGTCATCGTTCTAGCCCTTTCCTCTTCTCCGCACAACCATTCTTCCTCCTTTTCTATCAGCATATGCTCGTCTTTTCCAAGTCTCTCTCCGTCTCTCTTTTTTTTCTTTCTCAGAAGAAAAATAAAACAAAATTGTCAGTCAAAATTGCCACTTGAGATTAATAAGAAAATTTTATATTAAACTCCTATAAATAAGTAATTTATAGAAGTGCAAGAAGAGAGGGAAATTAGCAGAATTCCAACCATATCGTCATATAGAAATTTATGATAATTATTTCGCATTGTAATATAATTATTATGGTTGGCATGAGAAATAAACAACTTCATATTTGTTTTGCGAATTTTGATTTTTTTATTTTCTTTTCAACTAAAGGGATGTCTTAAGGGGCTTTCTATGGACAAGTTTGCGAAAAATAATAAATGAAATGTCAAGACTTATTTTCAACTAATTATTTATATCAATTAAGATATAAGAGTTTAAGTCAGCTCAACTCTAATGTGGCAATGAGCAGAACATAATAAGAAATTATATCCAATATATAATCTCTGCATTGGCTAATCATTGAGATGCCCATATCTCTTACAACTCTTAATGGGACATCACACATACTCACGCAACAAGGGCTAATTGAAGCGAAGGAAAAGCTCGTCCATTTGGGCGTCATCAAGAGAGTCGTCAGTTTTAGCTTAACAAGTGGCAACTCTTTGCCTAACTAATCATTGCCACGAGAGAGGCGAAAGGGGGAAAGCAATTTTTCTCCACAGTAAAAGGAGAGAGGCCCAGTGAGTTGCCTTTCATTAATGTACGTGTACATAGATATTTTCCCAGTGGCAATCGACGTCGGTGATGGTGACTGGTTAAGTGAAGGAACAGTAAAATGCAGAAAACCATCTCAACTCCCTTCAATTAGGGTGGAGATGTTTCCCGGTAAAATCGGAAATTGAAGCAGAATCGGTTAGGTTTTCACATTTCAATGCGTTCTAATCTGATCCCCGATTTCATTTTTTCAGAAACGGCCGATTCCTAGGGAATATAAATGGAAACCGTTTATATATTATAACATATATTCATTCTTTTTTCACAGTGCATTCTTTGCAAAAATCTTCATTTTTGCTGTTATTTTTTGAAATATTTTATATTTTCAGACTCTCTCTTTCACTATTTCGATGGTAATAGGAAGCAACAAGCACGGTATGGGTGTACATGACATGCACATATTTCTCATCTAGAATAAAATATGGAGCAAAAAAACTCATTATGAACGAAAAATCTGTTTAATTTTTTGCCATAATCATATTATTCTCTCTCTCCTCTCGTTCGAACGTGTCCTAACTCGATCAAAAGTCCTTTTTTGAATAAAAATAAAAAATAATAAACTAATAAAAACCTACAATTTTAAAAAAAATTCAGATAATTCAGAAATTTTACAAAAATTCAAAAAGTATTAAAAATTAAAAAACAAATTAATTAATTAAAATTTATTTTGTTAAAAAAATCAAAATTTTATTTGAAAATTCCAATTTTTCTTGAAAAAATCAATTTCTAACATTAGAAATATGGTTAAATATCATCAATTTCCCAATTAACTATGGCCAACATAGTTACGAATTGGTTAGGCAAAAGCCACAAGAAAAATGTTTTACCTTAATATTGGGTATCCCCTCTCCCCTAATTTTGTGGGAATTATTATATATTATGATTTATGCAACTAAAGTGAATTCGCAGTTCAATTACAATAAAAATTGTGATCAAACTTATCAATATTTTAGGCTAAATAATGAGTATTTGATTTTTATTGAAATGAACTTCTTGCAATCTAAACAATTAAAAAAACTAAAATAAAACAAAAACATAATCAAAAACAGAAATAATATTTTTTATCATATCAAACAGATTTATAGTTCTAGAATAGATATATTGTCCGTATCAAACGCGTTTTTTTCTTCAGAAATTTATTCTAGAACAGAATTAAAAAAATCTAATTCTATCCAGAATGATATTTCTGGATAAAATTTCAATCATGCGCATGGGACTAGAGAGAGGTTGTCCCTGTCCATAAAAATATTGTCTTTTTGGCAAGAATAGGGTCGGAAATTGCTTTGCCCAATCCATGAAGATCTCTATGCCCATCTTCTTTTCATATATCTCCTTGATCCTAAATATTATATAGTATATATTACATTTACATCATCACCATGAGACTTGTTACTCTAGTGAGGACGCATGAGAAATACTCATCAGTCACTAAAATCTCAACGTATTGATGCAAACGTAAATAAGTTGATTGAGATGCACCATAGTAGACTTTAATATGACAAATAATTTTACGACAGTAGAGCAACATGATTATCGAGATGTGTTTAAGTGATAAGGTGCGATTATCGTCATGTATATCCTTGGGTGTTACACATCACAAGCGTGAACACATAGATAAAATAACAATCCATGCCACATTCCAACAATTCATGTTTAAACATGATGTTTTAAATTAAGAATCCATTTGTTTGAATAGAAATTATTTTTTTAGAATCGTTTTCAGACATTTGAGTACTTCGATGATAGAAAATGAATCATTTTATTGAAAACATTTTGGTTTAGATTTTATATTAAGTGTTTTGAACGAATTTTGGACGATAAACTTGTTTGGCAAATTTTCGTTCTTACTCTGTTTTCAAATGAAAAAATGGTCTGACATGGGTTTGAGAAGAGAAATAAGAACCAATTTTTTTTTTGTTTTTTTGGTTCATGGGACGAAAATGAATAGTACAAAAAACAAAAGCCCACCACCGCCGGTCATCACCGCCCACAATCCACCGCCACCAAATTTCTTTTATTTTCTATTTCTATTTCAAGGACATAAATTTTGTACAACTACCAAACACATTTATGTTATTTTTCTATTCCATGGATATAAATTTTGTATAATTACCAAACATGTTTTTTTTATTCTATGTACATAAATTTTGTATAATTACCAAACACGTTTTTTTCCTAAAAACTTATTTGAAAATTATTTTTTAAAAATTTTATTCTAAAAAAATTATTTATGGAACGAAAATCGTTACCAAACGCGTACTTACACTAATTATCAACTTTTCCAGCAAAAAGCTGCTGCGTTTGAAACTCTCGGTCTATACTTTCCTTTTCTATGACATCTTTAGTAAAATATCAATATCCAAGAAAGCAGTCGTAAGTTATCACCCCAATCCCATGATTGAATCATGCATGCAAAGGTTGGGTCCATGTGTACCGTTTTCTCTTATAAAGCTCTGTCGTGTATTATCATATTGCGATCGCTTTACGGGCTGAGCACAATGCTTGGGCTTGCCCGAGGTCGTGCAGACTTAGAAGATTAATAATAAGACAGTGACAAAATCAGTCCCAGAAGATGCAATAATTTGACAAGACATTGGATAATGGAATGCCCCATCTCCCTCTCAAGTCCACATTTAATAAAGATACTTTTGAAAAAGCTAAAAAGGACTAAAGCCTTGATTGTTCGAAAGAGGCTAAGCATAAGGAGCATCGAACACGAGAGATTTTGGCCACAATGTGGAAATAAATCAACACGTTAATGACAAGCCATGGTAATAATGGAAACTTGGTAAATTTTGCTCCTTTAGTAAGGGAGTGATTTGACAATAACACTCAACAACTCTTACTCTATACTTTCGTGGTCTATAACATCCTTAGTAAAATTATTGATGTCCAAGAAAGTAGCCATGCATTATTACCCCAATCACCATTCATGCAAATAATGGGGTCCACGTGCATTCTTTTGTCGCTCATTGGAAAAAAGATGTGCATGTGGCTCAGGTCCAGAGGATGCAGTAATTTGACAAAACTCTAGATATTGAGGTGCCCCCACTCCTTCTGGAGTCCACATTTAATAATAGCAAACTTCCACGTGTTGCATCGGGGTCCGTACCCCTAGAACCACTCGTCACTCCTCTTTTCACTTCCCTACGGTGGTGTTTCACATTCTGGAGCATCTTTTCGTTCAGTCGACACGCAATCTTTTTTGTCCCTCCTAGTGATGATGTGAATATCTTCTTAGGATTCTCACTCGACAAAGCTTTGTCATTGGAAAATAAGGACATGCACGGCTGCTCGGGTCCACAAGATGCAGTAATTTGATTAGATCGGTCACTGGAAAAAAAAAAAAAGGACATGCGCGTTGCTCAAGTCTTGCAGATGCGATGATTTTGATTCCGCGTTAGATAAATAGGTTGTCCCCATTCCCACCTCTAGTCCGCATTCAATAAAAATGTGGCTGGGTCTAGTACTACCTTATTCATTGGTAATTTGAGTATTTAGCCATTCTACCAATCAACGGTGATGTTTATTTAAGAAGAAAAAAACATCATTGTATTTAAATTTAGTTCACATCACATCATCACTCTCACATAAATTAGGTTGATATGTCAAATAAATTAGGCAAAACTTGACCGAGAGTATTTAATTACATTTTTTCTCAAAGAGTTTGAACTAAACTGGTTCCATAAAGGCTTAGGAGTCGATTATCTTTTGCACGATAAAGTTTAATAGTTGTGCAATTTCCTAGCAATATTGGAAGCATTACTTTTAACTTTGATGAAAATAGAATTCTTGTGTATGTCTCGTATTGATCATACCACAACTCTTAAATTTGTACATTTCGTAATTACTCGAGTAAATTGGTAATTTGTCCTTGGCAATCTTGATTGTCTAATTTGATCTCCCCCCTTTATTATGAAACTCTATTTATACATGTTAAAAGCTCCTGCCGTTAAAATAATTAGATAGAGTGATATTTGAGAAATATATGGGTTGCAATACATATAGTTTGTGGGTCTCGTGTGAAAATTACTTGATACAAAGAATGACGTGGTCTGGGTTCATGAGGACTAGGTTCATGCAATTCACAAACCTTTTTGTTTATTCAAAATTTGGCTTTGATGGAAAAAAACATTATCCTTAGTTCATGCGTGATGAATTTTTCTAAGCCATGCTTATAGTCAATTTCAAGCTGATATTTGCTACTTTAATTATTTTTACAATAGTTTGAGGCGAAATAGCTCCTTTTTTAAGTACAGCTATTTTTGAAAGTGTAATGTCTTCTTGGTCAAGAGTTTAAAGCAAGCTGGTGTCAAGCAAGCACCAATCAAGATATAAGTATGTATATCTTTTACGCACGTATCATTTGAATACTAATAAGAAAGAGTAATATTATAACTATTATAATAAATTATAAAATAAAATTTTTATAAAAGTAATGTGAATAAGTTGGTTAGGCTATCACATATTTTGCCCTGTGTTCCTGCAACCACTCATTGCATCTTTACGTACTGTCAAGCATCTTTGCCTCGATCACCGACCAATTTATTTATCTTTTTTTAGACCGTAATGAAATGAATATCTTCGTACGATTCGTGATCAATAGTCTTGAACCAATCATGATAATTTTGGGAGTGTACTATGCACATTCATGTTTCCACAATATCCTTTCGACTGTTATTTACGAGAAAATACTCGGTGGTTTGTAAACGCCACGTCAATCGCTGACGTGACACGCATTTTTCACTCAAACCCAATAGAAAATCGACACGTGTCCTCGCTGCCGTAGCCGGCGGCGGTGGAGGTGGTCGGCCTCACGGCGGAGTCCGGCGACTCGAAGTTGGAGCTCGGGTACCTTATGGGTGAGCTCTGTGATGGAGGAGGGAGCTTCGGCAGCCATGGAGATCTGCAGAGGAAGAAGAAGATAAAAAAAATTATTTTTTATTTTTTATTTCAACTCAGCTGACACGTGTCGATTTTCTATTGGGTTTGAGTAAAAAATGCGTGTAATGTCAGCGATTGACGTGGCGCTCACTAACCACTGAGTATTTTATCGTTATCTACCATTCTGAAGAGGAGTAGTTGTGCGGATACACAAATTTAACTGACAAAAATCAATGAAACAAAAGTAATGGGCTCAAGATTACGTGCACAAACTCAACCATGGAGTAAAACAAAATTGATGTTGACAATTGGATTTGGCACGACCATTTAGTCCAGCCTAACCCCACTATTCTGTGCTACTTCACCATTGCAAAAGTCCTTGAGTAAGTCATAGTTTGGATTCTCTAACTTAACACTCGTGACATGAAGCAACCATCACTAAAATTCAATCCCCAGCACACTACTTATGGAAACTGATCTTGCGTACGCATTGCGAATTTGAAAACTTGTTAGTTTTCTTCATTTTTTTTATGCACTTTGGTTTGATCCTGATGATTTATTGCATAATAAAAATTTAATTCCAAAAAATTTATTGAGAAGTTGTGGAAAGGATCTTTCGAGCTCGATGATTCTTTAGGTTTGGCCTAGACATAATTCGACGAGACATTAGATAAATGTGTTGTTCTCAGTCACAACTCTCTCTAAGGCCACATCTAATAAAGATGGGGCTAGATCCACTCCTACCACGATCATTGATAATTTGAGGCTTTAGCCACTCCTCCAAGCAACAATGTTTCTTATAAAAGAACAAATAGTGTCATTATCATGCAATTTTAATCCATGCCACACTTTCGCACTTACATGTAGCACGATCAGCCGTAATTAGGTTGACGTAGATGCATAAAATAAATTAGGCAAACCTTGATCGAAAGGATTTAATCACACTTTCTTCAAACAAATGGGATTAAATTGATTTAATTGAAAGATTAAGAATTCAATTACATTCTATAAATATATGTTTGGTACCGATCATGCAACTTTCTTAGCAATACTAAAACATCAGTATCTCGAACTTTGATAAAAATAAAAGATCCATGTATGTCACAATATCATGGAGACACAATCTTAACTCCGTAAGTTTCGTAATCTTTCATGTAAATTGATAATTTGCGCTTGTCAATTCTAATTATCTAATTTTGTGTCCTCCCTTCACTATGAAACTCTAGTTCCACATATTAGAAATTTGATGCTATTAAAATAATTTGATAGATTGATATTAGGAGATATTTGGGGTCTCGTTTGAAAATCACGTAATCCAAAGTGTGAGATCATTTGGGCATGAGGATTGGGTTCATGCAATTAAAAAATCATTTTGTTTTCTTCAAAATTTGGCTCCGATTGCTGCAGGGAACATCCTTCACTCATGCATGGTGATTTTCCTAAGCCGTGCTTTTAGTCAAGATCGAGCCGATATTTTCTATTTTTCTTATTTTCACAATTGTTTGAGTGGAAATAGCTCATCTATTTTGATTACTCTTATTTTCAAAATTATAATGTCTTCTTACTCTAGAGTTTAGAGTAAGCTTGTATCTAGCCAGATGCTAGTCAAGATAAAAGTTTTTCATTTTTTTTCGCATGTATCATTTGAATAATTATTGAGAAAGAGTAATACTACACCTATAAGAAATAGGAGTCATGTGAATAAGCTGGTCAAGCTATCGCATTGTTTGGTCAATCATTTCTAAATGAATTATTCTTAGTAGGATTCATATAGCGGACAAATTTGAACCAGGGCGACCGTTTTTGAGAGTGGCAGTGCTGCAATCTTATATGAAAGTATTAATGGAAAGATCCCAACCTTTATTCATTAGTGGCATGTCTTAAGATTTGAAAGCTTTCCTTGCATTTTCAATTTGTTTTTAGCTTGAGCTTTTATCTAGTTCGCTTTATCCCTTGTACCTGTGGCTAAGACTTGCGATTATATTATGTACCTGATGTTTGGTCTAAGAGCCCAAATTTTGACAGGTTAAGATAGATGACGTTCGGATGATGCACTCTATTCTATAGTTAAGGCTGTAGATTATAAAATCCTAAAACTAGCAAATATAGCCAAGGGCCATGAATCTAAATATCTTTGTGTTATACAAAAAAATGGATTTATTTAGGATGAAGCTAACTTTACGTGGTTAATTTCTATATGCAATTTTTCATTATAAACTACGTAGTCATTATTCAAAATATCCTTATCAATTAAATTATCAAGAGAACTTACCTCTTAAATTTAATAAGTCATATTTCTTTTTTGGGCTAGAAACTATTCGCAACATTTTCAAATATTCATAACAGATATATGGATTCAAGAGAAATTTCACTTTCTAATGTGATAGTTATGGTTGGCATAGAAATTGATCAACTTGAATTTTACTTTGTGAATTGAGTTTTTCTTTTTTCCCACTCAATCTCTCTTTCTCTTCCCCTCTTCCGCTGCCTTTCTGTCTGTCCGTGTCTCTCTCTATGGGCGGTGGATGAAAGGACGAGGAAAGAGACCTTATCGATGTGATGGTGTCAGGTCAAGTAAAGAAACTGTAAAATGCAGAAAAGCCATCCATTTCCACGAGGACTTGTCGACCATATCTCAGCTCCCAGACTGCCCTAGCTAAAGAATCTTACGTACATTCAGATGGTGGATCGTCAGTGTTGGTGACTGATCAAGGAACAGTAACATGCAAAAGTTCATTCATTTTCATTCTTTTTCCTTGACTGGACTTGTGTAGAAGTCCCTCGTTATTTTCATTCTTTTTCCTTGACTGGACTTGTGTAGAAGTCCCTCGTTCTTATCTTCGCCCTGGGGCGGTCTGCTTACCATCCAACTTCCTCAAGTGTAGCTCCATATCCATGTATCTATTTCTTCCTCGGGATATCGATCAACTCTTAAATTTGTAAATCGTTGGATCACTAGTACTGAAACTCATCAATTTATTATAAAATTTTCCAGCAAATATTGTTGTTTCTCGACCCTTCCCATCCTTAGATAAATTTAAAGTGAAAGAAAATTTGGGTCTATAAAGTATGAGAATCCACATAATTTTACTTGTCAATAATCGTATGTTTTTGAAAAATTTCAAAACCGATTCATGATGATTGCATTATTTAATAAATAATCATTAAAAATAAAAGGCTCCAAACAGATCCAAACATTTGAAAGAGAAGAGAGGAAACTCCAATTAGAGAAACCACCGACCATGAAACAATGTTATGTGGTGACTCAAAATGGGTTCCCATATTAATTTTGTCCTGTAAAGAGTAGCAGTATTAAATTTCCTTAGTGAAAATGTTACTTCTATATTTCAAGAATGATTTCATTGACCTGTGCAAGGAGTGAGATTAGGACTTGTACCTAATCAGCATTTGTCCGTTAATTGTGGAAAAAATGTTGAAATGATAATTTGCGCTTGTCAATTTTGATCGTCTAATTTTATACCCTTCATTTGCCGTGAAATTTTAGTTCGATACTTTAAAAACTACACAATATTAAAATAATTAGATAGAGTGACAGTGGGGAGATATTTGAATCCCAAGTAAAAATACAAAGGTTGGAATCATTTGGGCTCGCACGAGGGCTGGTCTTGCCATTAACAAACCATTTTGTTTCTTCAAAATTTGGCTCGGATGGCAACAAGGAGTATCCTTCACTCATGCGTGATGGATTCTCTTAAATCATGCTTATGGTCAAGGTCAAGCCGATCTTTTCTATTTTTCTCATTTTGACTATAGTTTGAGTCGAAATGACTCGTGCTACTGCTTTTCAAGCGTGAGTGCCGGGTCAGTTGTCATGTATTCTCGTCCACTTAAGACCATTTGTCCAGCAGTGGCGGTGGACGAAAGGACGTGGTGATGGACATTGATGATGGGGACAAATCAAGTAAAGGAACAGTGAAATGCAGAAGAGCCATTTATTTCTAGAAGAGGGACTTGTCGCGTCGAAGGCCAAACTCTAATCGTCAATTTTGTATTTTTATTAGAAAAAATTAAATCGATTTAAATCGTCAATTTTGCAATATTTGAACAATAAATGTTAAAAATAAAAGGCTCAAACTGACCCAAGCATTTGGCAGAGAAGAAATATTTGTCCAAAAAAAAAAGAAAGAGAAGGGGAGAAACTCCATTTGGAGAAACGAGGAAGCACGGAACAATATTAGTGATAAATCATAACCGGCTCCCATTAAAATTTGATCCTGTAAAGAGCAACAGCAACAGCATTCAAGAAAGTAAATTAATTTAAAATGTTAATAAAGAATGGCGAAAGTTGAATTTATTCAGAAGTTTTGATCTGACAATTTTGATTAAGTTATGTCATAAGGTAACAATTACACTTGACATTCTAATATAACAATTTTGCTTTATTATAACGTTACTTCTGTATCTCAAGTATGATTTCATTGACCCGTGCAAGGAGCGAGATTAGGATTAGTACCTAGTCAACGTTTGTCCGCTAACGGTGGAGAAAAAGATGAAAGGATGGATTAGGACTAGCATATCGGCGGTGGCGGAGGATGAGAACTCATCAATGTCTGTCCATCAGCAACGGGGGAAAGGATGGAGAAACGGACGATGGCGATGGTGGATGGTCAAGTAAAAGAGCAATGATGCAGAACATCATCCATCTCTATGCCCAATGAATTGACTGGTGTTTAGTTCAAGCCTAAACTATACTATGGTCAAGTTGACGAGCTCCATAGTTGGTAGCCCATCTCCTCTTATTTCCACGTTATTTGAATCTGTGCTGGAAAATCGTCCCTTTCTATGTTCATTGACCGGTGTTTACGTATAAAAAATATCTATTTAAGTATTATAATTTTTAATTAATTACTTAAATATCATAAATTTTTAGAACGCCATCTCAAGTGTTAAAAAATTGGTCAATCATTTCCAAACGCATTATTTAGTTGGATTCAATTAGCCAATAAATATAAATCAGCAAGTCTGTTTTTTTTGAAGTGGTGACGCGATGGTCTTATATGAAAAGATATTCGTAAAAAGTTCCCAAGATTAATTCATAAAGTGGCAGGTCTTCAAATTTGAAAGCCTACCTCACATTTTTGTTCATTTTCAGCTCGAGATATTTACTTTGTTTACTGTATCCCTCGTGCCTGTGGTTGAGACTTGAGATTATATTGTGCATGTGTATGTGTAGTCCAAGAGCACAAATTTTGACAAGTTAAGATAATCGCCACTCCGATATGCACCATATTGTGTAGTTAAGACCGCAGATTATAACTCTTGAAATTAGCAATTATGTTCAAGCTAGGTGAATATGCATATTGTTGTGTTCTTTTCATTCTATATGCTTATACTATGGTGATTCAAATTCATATATTCCTCGTTCGAATATGCATGTGGGCAAACAATCTTGCATTCTTCAAGGAAAATAATTATATTGTAACTATTCGGTATTCATATAGATCATGCATGGTGAAGCCAAGAATTCATCGCAATTTGAAAAAAGATGAGGACTAAATTACATTTCACAAAAGTTTGGTGGCGCCATTTATAGTTTTATAAGCGATTTTTTTTTCTCTCATCCGATCTCTTAATTGGTTTTTAACTAGATCACATCTTTACAAGTACAAGTTATTTAGAATATCCAAGTTCCCATTAAAAATAAGCCTTACATGGTGATGATTTGATGTTGGTAGTCGGAACCGAGTCTATACTTTCGTTTACTATGACATCATTATTAAAGTTATTATTTTGAAGAAGGCAGAGATGCATTATAGCCTAATTCCCATGATTGAACCATGCATTTAGAAATGCGGTCCGTACGTATTCATTTGCATGACAGAGCTCTGCTAGTAGAAAAAGTTATGCCCGTGAGGTGCGGAAGATGCAATAAATTGACTAGACATTAGACGGCAGGATGTCCCATCTCCCTCCTCAGTCCGACCTTCAATACAGAAGCTTTTTGAAAAAGGTAAATAGACAAAAGCGGAGTATCGAACCCTAGATATTTTGGCGCCAAATGTGCAAAAAAAATCGATAGATTAATGACAAGCGAAAGATGGTTATGAAGAGATCTTTGGCAGCAAAAGATGCAGTGATAACATGAAAGTTTGATTGTTAGGTCTAAGGGCGCCTTATGCAGCATGCAGCCACCCTAGAGATTATCAACTTATTCTAGCAAAAAGTCGTCGTTTTTTTATTTATGCGGTCCTTCCTTCGTTCATTTTTGCGCTCAAACGTCTCCGCCTTCTTCGTCTGTCGTCGTTCTAGCCCTTTCTTCTTCTTGGCACGACCATTCTTCCTCCTTTTCTATCAACATCTGCTCCTCTTTGTCAATTTTCTCTCTGTCTCTCTATCTTTCCTTTCTCAGAATAAAAATAAAAGAAAATTGTCAATCAAAATTGCCATTCGAGAATAATAGGAAAAATTTACATTAAACTCGCATAAGTAATTTATAGAAGTGCAACAACAGAGGGACATTAGCAAAATTCCAACTATAACATCAACTAATGCTTTATATTAATTAGATATAAGGGTCTAAGTTAGTCTAACTCTAATGCGTCAACGAGCAAAACGTAATTACAAATTGCTATCCAATATATAATCTCTGCATGGGCAAATAAACGAGGTCCCACGTCTCTTTGGACTCTTGGGACATGACATATACTCACGCGACAAGGGCTAGTTTTTTAAATTTTTGAACGGCAGCGAAGGGAAAGCTCGTTCATTTGGACGTCATCAAGAAAGTTGTCAATTCTTGCTTAACAAGTTGGAACTCTCTGCTTAACTTATCACTGCCTCGGGAGAGGCGAAAGTGGGAAAGCAATGTTTCTCCACAGTGAAAGCAAAGAGGCGCCCGGTCAGTTGCCTTCCATTTATTTACGCATACTTAGATGTTTGTCCAGTGGCAGTGGACGAAAGGATGGAGGGGTAGACATCAGCGACGGTGACTGGTCGAGTAAAGGAACAGTTTACTAGTTTGCAGAAAACCATCTCAGCTCCCACAGCCACCCTCAATTAGAGTGGAGATGGCTGTGGGATAAAAAAATCAGAAATTGATGAAGAATTGGTCCGGTTTCATATTTCAATGCGTCCTAGTTTGATCCCTGATTTAATCTTTTTAGAAATCATCGATTCCTAAAGAACATAACTGTAAACCGACAACAGGTGATTCCAATTTATATATTTATTCTTTTTTCACGGCGTATTTTTTCGAAAATCTTCATTTTTAATGCTTTTTTATAAATTATTTTATATTATAGACTTTCTCTTCCACTATTTCAATGGTAATTCGAAGCGATATGGAAAGTATGGGACTGGAAGGAGGCTGTTCTTGTCCGTTTGCCTGCACAAGACGCTTTGTCTTTTTGGCAAGAATGTGGTCGGAAATTGTTTGCCCCATGCATGAAGATCTCTGTACCCACCTTCTTTTCATATATCTCGTCGATCTCAATATTGTATATTATATTTACATCACCATGAAAATTATTACTCTAGCAAGAGCACATGATAATTACTCATCAAGGATGATATCGCTAAGATATCGGCCTATTGATGCAAACATAAGTAAGGTGATTGAGTTGCATCATTGTAAACTTTGATATGAAAAATAATTGAATGACAATAGGGCAACACAATGATCAAGATATGTTCGAGTAATAAGTGTGGTTATCACGGTGTATATCCTTTGGTGAGAAAGAAAATGAAAATGTCGCTATATATGCTCAATCACAAAAGTGTTAGGCATTCCAAGCAAAGTTCAATGCACCAAAGTTCGTAATGTTTTTTCTTTTTAAAATACCTTCTAATGTTGTGTTAAAAGGAATAAAAAAGCATTTTGTACATAAGTACGGTGATAACCTACATCGTGTTCAAAAAATTAATGTTTAAATATGATGTTTTAAATTAAGAATCCATTTATTTGACAGAAAATTATTTTCATAGAATTATTTTTGGACACTCGGGTGTTTTAGCGATGGAAAACGAATCATTCTGTTAGAAACTTTTTGCATGAATTGAAAATAATATGTCTATATTTTATATTAAGTGTTTTAAACTTTTTATCGTTTATTTTATCTTGTCTGTTCATCTTCTACGGATTGTTGCTAAAATTGCTTCATTGGATGGATAAGTAAAACTTACCATACTATAAAAAAAATGTTCCTTTAGCGGGGCTTCCATTGCATCAAAACTTTCGAGATTTAATTAGGAAGAACGAGTAGTTGTGACTATTTAAAAAAAATTATAATTGAGTAAAGATAAATCGACATTTTCCATAATGTAGATTTTATATATTATGGAAAATTTGGCCACCTAGGCTGTACGTCAAGTAATTTTATGCGCTACTGACTAGATAAATTACTCGCACAAGATGATATCCTCATACGCACTAATTCCTTATTCACTAAGATAAAGGTTCTATTCAATTTGATTACAAGGAAAGTGTGCCTCGTTACTTTGATTGATTTTTTCTTAGTCAGAATATCTTCAAACGCTCATAATGCATATGCAGATTTAGGGATAAATCAACATATCCAACCTAACAATTTCGATGAGCAAGTTTGTCGTGTGAAGCTAATAAAGAGAGAAATTTTAGCTATTCAAAGTAGATTTAAGGTTGACATTATTAATATCTATCACGCGATACTATTATTATAGTAGTATTACTTAGCATCTCCATCTTACAATTATTGATTGTTAATAATGTGATAATTTTACATTAACATTGTCATTTTCTAAGTATGACCCCGAATGCAAAATACGCTTGCTCCTAATAATAAAAAACAATGCTTATTTAACTCCATGATTTGCGCAATTCATTTAGGCATCGGGGACGGCTCAGGTATTGGAGTTGATTATTTCTGCCAGCTTCACAATCTAGAAGCCTGTGTCGTCCCTAGCTCCCGGAGAAACGGTTCGATTAAATTAGTCAAATGATTCAACCGGTTTATCACTGAAATTTAATGAGGATGCTCAATAGCAAATAACCTTTAACTTACTTAGGCCAACCGCAAATTTTGCACACTATGATTCTCATGTGAGATCAAAAGAATCAATTTTGAGATTCGCTCGGTCCAAGCAAATAACTTGTCTAGTTAAAATTTTTACCACATTCTAGAAAAGAAATTTCCCAAGTAAAGAATATTACCGAACTACATTTTAGCTACAAAGAGTTCGTAAAACATCCATCTTCCCTATCTCTAAAAATACAACCGACATAATCATGGAAGGTGTTCCTAAAAAGTCCTTATAAGTTCTCACTTGTTTTTAGAGTTTGCTTCCTATAAAGTGACGACAGTTTGGCTCGGAAAATGTGCACATCAACAATATCTAGAGAAATATATGTACAACCATCCAAATTAATTAATTTCTTTTTATTCAGGTGTGCTGATTTACGATATTTAGTAGCATGAGAGTCCCAAATTACCATGAATTGTATGGATATATTCAAAAGTATCAAGACCTTAATTTGAGCAAAGTTGTGGTACTCCCCTTGGCACCAATCATAACTTCTACTGCTGAATGCTAGCATTGTCTAATAAATCAGGTATCGCAATCATTCGTTGTAGGTGATATTATAAATTTCAATTTCAAATTCATGCAAGTGACCATGTGCGAATGTCCATGAAAATGTCAATATTATGAGAAAGAAACAAGGTGCCTTTTTCACGTATTAAGTAAAGTAACACGTCACGTGTTTTCTTTGTCGAACGGTATGATGTTGTAAGAATTAGAACTTCATGTCACGGGGGTGGGGCTAGTCCGTGTCCATTCATTTTATATATTCCGAGGGGCGGTGGTTCAAGTGGAATCACTTATTTCACAGCTGATAAAATCATCTCTCTTTCTTTCTCCATTCATTGCTGCTGTTCCGCGCCCACCTGCCCTTCATCCTTTTTCTTTGGCGCTCAAATCTCTTCGCCTTGTTTCATCTCTCGCTCTGTTTCGCTCTTTCTTCTCCTCGGTACATCTATTCTCCCTCCTCCTCCTCTTCTTCTTCAGTATCTCTCTCTCTCTCTCTCTCTCTCTCCGAATTCCTCGCTCTTTGTTTCTCGGAGGGGAAAAAAATCAAAGAGAAATGTCGATTGAGTGGGGTCTTCCTACTGTATGGGAACTCTTGAAGGGGGCAGTCAATTTGATCAAGACTCCAGTGAAATACGCGATGTCCTCCGAGAGCTTCGCCGACTGTCTTCGGGAGGAAGTCCACAATCTGGAGAACGAGGCTCGAAGGGTCCATGATTTAGCACAAGTGGCCGAAAACAATCTTAGGAGTCTCAATGATTGCTTCAAGGAGTGGCAGCAAAGTGCCGACAAGGCCTTGGAGGGGGCGAGAAACCTGTTGGACGCCTTCGATAAAGCGAGCAAGACTTGCTGCTACGGGACTCTTCCCGACCCCTATCGTCGCTATCGGTTCAGCACGAAGGCCGAAGCCGAGATCAAGGCCGTTCACGAAATCGCTCAAAACTGCATCAGATTCATGGCATTGGACGACATCTGCTTTATCGATCCCGCTCCAGCTGCTCCGACTCCGGCCAGGAAAGAAGGCAAAGATGCCAGCCCGTCGACCTCCCTTTTTTCTGCCTCGAGGTTAGAATCCAGAGCTTTGATGATCCAGAAAATAATGAAGGCTCTTTCCAGTAAGAGCAATAGTGTGGTGGGGGTTTACGGGATGGGCGGGGTCGGCAAGTCCACCCTTTTGGAGGAAGTCGAAATGATGCTAAGCGAAAAGACGTCGTTTGATTGGGTCGCGAAAGCCGACGTGTCGGAAAATCCAAACATCGAGACGATTCAAGGAGAGATTGCGAACGGCTTGAGACTTACTGACATAAAGAAGGAAGAGACTATCAGCGGGCGAGCAAAACTTCTGCGCCAGAGGTTGGAAGATGAGGAGAGGCAGGAAAAGAAGGTCCTCATAATACTGGACAACCTGTGGAAGGGGCTGGATTTGAAGTCAGTCGGCATTCCTTGTGGACCCGACAACAAAGTCCAGGGATGCCAGCTGTTATTGACTTCAAGACATTGGGATGTTTTGCTTGAGGAAATGGGCTGCGACAAGGCCTTCCTACTTGGTGGGCTGGAGAAGGAAGAGGCAAAAATATTGTTTGAGAGGATAGTGGGAGACAGAGTTCATGAGGACGAGTACAAAGCCTTGGTGGATGAAGCACTCGACAAATGTGCAGGTGTGCCTTTCCTAATTGTTGCAATGGCGAAACGTTTTAAATATGGTACTTTTCCCCAATGGAAGGACGCTGTGAAAGCATTCGGGCTGTTTAGAGATAAAAAAAGCAATGATCTGATAGTTCACCTGTTGCTTTGGAGTTATGATAGGTTAGAAGATGAGGTGAAGTCATTATTACGGCTTTGTGTTGTTTATGGTGTATCCAAGCCTTCTCTTCAAAACTTGATAAAGTATTGCGTCGGTTTAAGGATATTTGAAGGAATTAGCAGCATTGAAGAAGCGAGAAATAGATTGAGTTCACATATCCGTACTCTTCAAGCCTCCTCCCTCTTGTTAGATAGTGAAGATGTTGCTAGTTTCAAGATCCATGACTTGGTTTGCGAGTTTGTTGTCTCGATTGCTTCAAGTGATCACCCTCTTCTAGTGTTGAAAGATACAGATCCGTTGATAACAGAGTTGCCAAACGACAAGCTGAATAGTTTTAGGGCGATGTGCTTTCCGTATGTTGACATGGAGAGACTTCCTGAAGAATTAGATTGCCCCGAATTGCAAATCTTTTTGTTGTTTACAAACAATAAATCTCTTCATGTCCCTGATTCATTATTTAATTCTATGAGGAAACTTATGGTCTTAAATCTTTCGGGGATACGTCTAACTCGTTCGACTTTGCAGTTTCAGTTATTGGAGAACTTGCATACCTTATGTCTTGATGGTTGTTGGTTAGAGGACGTATCCATCTTAGGCAAGCTAAAAAGGTTACAGATTCTAAGCTTTGTAGGCTCCAAAATTCGGCGATTGCCAAAAGAAATTGGGCAACTAGTAGAGCTGAGGTTGCTAGACCTAAATCATTGTTCACAGTTGGAGATAATTGAACCAGGTGTGCTTGGAAACTTGACCAAATTGGAGGAGTTGTACATGGAGTATAGCTTTGATGAATGGAATGTTGCGCAGCAAACTTCAGCAATTAATGCCAGTTTGATAGAGTTGAATCACATGAAGAATCTAAGCACTCTACATGTTTCCGTTCCTAATCCGAGCATGCTCCCAGATGATCTTAATGTTGAGAATTTAACCAGGTACATAATCAAAATTGGTAATCTACGGTACCGATGGAGCAAGTACAAAGGGTTGAGGACAATGGAGCTCAAGGCAAGTGATGTTCTTCGGAAAGGATGCATACAAAGTATCTTATGCAAAACTGATCATCTGTTTTTGGATAGGTTGGACGGAATAGAGCAAAGTATTTGTGCGTTATCACAAAAAGGTTTTCCACTATTAAAGCATCTATATGTTAAGGATAGTCCTTCCATCCGTTACATCCTTAAGTGGTTTTCCTTTGATTCTTTTAAGAATTTGGAGACATTACTTCTTGAGAATCTCGTCGATTTAGAGAAGATATGCTACAAACCTATCTCCAACATGTCCTTCAGTACCTTAAAAGTGGTACAAGTTATGAGATGCGACAAGATGGAAATTTTGTTTCATCTTTCCCTGCTAAGAGAGCTTCCACATCTAGAAAAGATCAAGGTTGACAGTTGCAACTTCATGCGGGCGATTGTAGAGGCTGATGATTGTAGCAAATTGGAGTTGTCTAAGTTGCGTGTATTGAAATTGCATGACTTGCCAAATATCAAGAGTTTCATCACTGATGGGTTGGCTTCTTCAAGTATGACATCAGACGACCAAGTTGGTACTCAAATTGCATTCTTCAATGGACAACAGGTAACTTTATATTAAAAAAGTATTGATTATTAATTACTTTTTCCTTCATTTTCTAATTAAATAAACTTAGATTATGATGCCCATTCACTTTGTTATTTTCAGTTCATTTTTCTTCCCAATTGCCTTGTCCGTTCATGCCTTCCCCGCTGTTAGATAAAGCAATCTTCTGTTTCTCTGAATTGAGTAGAAATGCAACCAATTGTATGAAATCATGTAAATTTAATTTGTGATTGGTTCCAGGTTATTTTTGAATTTACATCCTGCAAGTAAATCCATATTAAGAGGGTTTCATAAAGCAAAATTCAAGGAAATCTTTTGGCATTAAAGAAATTCCATAGGTAAAGTAGTTTATAATCTTTCGGCATGGTTTCCATTGAATTTAGTTATCATACTTAGTCATCTAGCACAAAATGTATAATACAGGTGATTCGTAAAAACCAACATGAAAAATGGGAAGGAGGACAGGGTTTTGAAATAAAAGCAACTACACTAATCTAGTTGATGAGAGTTTAAAGAAGCATTTAGTCATTGCATGGGCCCCATAATTATAAAACTACAGAAATCTGGGCATGTTCTTGCATGCATGCATTATAAAAAGACGTATTTGGACATCGTTTTGATATCAAAAACACAAATTTTGTGTTTGACATCCTGTTGTTGGTGAATAACTAATACTAGAGAGAAGTTCGAAAACTGAGGACTAACAATTGCCCAGCTAAGGAAAGCGCACGGCTATTTTGTCAAGCAAAAATTGCCATGGCCCCTTTTTTGACTAGACAAGGTTGATATAATGTCGCGATCATCATGGAAGTTGATGGTGACGCCCAAAAATCCTGCAATATGTTAGTTCCCTCTGTCAATAGTGGCCCATGAAAATTTAAGTTGCGGCTCCCCCAAGGTTGTGTATTTGAGTACGCTAATCTTCTTCCCAGGCTTTAAGCTTTTGTCGAGACAGCTTTTGCTTTAAAAGACAATGGATCTAGATCAGGGAAATTTTGCAGAGCCTTTGCGGCTTTGCTTTTTTTTATTTTTTTTGCCCTTTCACTGTAATCTCGTTAGGGATGACAATAGTCCCAATAAAAGAAAGACAAAAGAGTCAAAACTTGTTGAATGGATGGGAGCAACATGTGATGGCGAGGTAGATGGGATTGTAGATGAAGGATTGTTATAGCAATTAACTTTTAGAAAAGGCTAGTTACTCTTTAAAAAAATAAAAAGAAAATAAAACTTTCCATTGTAATCACAGATAGTTGCGTCTATGATTTCAAATATGGAGGCTCTAAATTTGGACTTGCCCTTGAGGAAATTACAATAGCAAGAATTATTAATTAGTGTTGACACCTAAATTTCAGCAAATTTCATAAAAGATAGGGATTTATTCTAATCCTTTAAAAAATGTGTATTTTTTGCATTTAGTTTAAGGAGTTGCCTGCATATTTAAGTGGGTTCGTGCATGGAAATCGTGTAATCGGCAAAATTGGAAACATTGCGATCTGCGTTAAGAGCCAAACGTTTGTGAATATTCGGTCAAATCTTAAAAAAGATTTGATCGAATTTCCAG
Source organism: Melaleuca alternifolia (assembly GCA_019926035.1). Taxonomy (NCBI): domain Eukaryota; kingdom Viridiplantae; phylum Streptophyta; class Magnoliopsida; order Myrtales; family Myrtaceae; genus Melaleuca; species Melaleuca alternifolia. The sequence continues at coordinate 660,650 of JAGKPW010002417.1, read as the reverse complement.
TCCCAACAAGGAGATGTTTGAGAGTGGAAAGGAAAGGGGGAAGACAAGAGGAAGGGGAATTTCGGTCAAATCTTTGAAGGATTTGACCGAAATCCCTTGATACCAACAAAAGGGAAAAGAAGCTTGGATATCATAATCTTTCCTTATGATTTGATTAGGTTTGTTTCTTTAGTTTAATAGTCTATTTAGAGCATCTTTTAATTTCGAATTTTAAAATAGGTAAAGAAATATGCATCTCATGCATTCTAGAATGCATCACATTGATAAATCACGTGCACGTCATAAAGTCACGTAGTAGCACGTCACATAGAGTTAGGTACATAATTGCCATTAGTTACATTAATTAGGAGATTTGCATATCAATCATGCATGTAATTAGAAATTGCATTTTTTAGATTATGTTGGAATAATAGGTCATTGAATTAGGGTCGTTTAATGCATATCCTATTAGATAATATTGCACTACATAGTTAGATTAGGTTGCACATTAGATAATATTGCATGCCTAAATTAGGGTTACATGTTTTATTTCAAATTCAATAAAACATAAAAATAAAAAATATGCATGTCATGGCACAAATCATACATCATGTCATCTAGGAATTGCATGTTTAGCTTGTAGAAATTTCATATCTTGTTAGAATAATTCATTTGGAAATCTAGGATCATGTAGATTAAAATTCATATTTTTTAGTTTATTTAATTTCGAATTTCATTAAATAAATGCCTAAAAAATATATTTTTACATGTAATTACTTTAGTTAAATAGCATGTCACGTAAGTTAGGTTAATTTTGGGTTTGCATATTTTAAAACATGTTAAGTTCGTGTTACATTTAGAGTTAGATTTTTCATGCATCTTTGCGTTTTAGAATATTATCCGTAGTTGAGATAAGATTTTAGTTTAAATTAGGGATTAATGTAATTTAATTCTTAATTTAAATTAGGTGTTATTTAACTATAGATAATTATTTCCATTTAATAATTTCAAAATTCATAAAAATTGCATTTAGAGTTGCATTAAGATAGTTGCATAGAGGATTAGTTTTCCATTACATGCATTGCATATAACATTGCATGAGTTGCTTCATCTTTTTATTTATTGCTTCGAGTTTTTAAATAACTATTTGTGCACCCGCATGATCAACGTGCATGCTAGGGAATAAAGTTAAAATCAATTCAAACTACCTGCAAATTATTTTTGAAATAAGAAAAATGTTTTCAAGTCCATGAATTCAAAATCTTTGGCTCGTAAGGGTAAAATACTGCACCAGTGCTTTACATGAGTTTCTAATCGACCCACTATAAATAGATTAGTGGCGATTCCTTTTGAAATCAATTTGGCATGTTAAGAACTTAAACTTAAGTTGTGAATTGGTATGAGCATGGGAGAGTTCGAATTAAGTTAAATTTAGCAATTCATCAGCCGAACCCTAGGTGGTGCACCTTCGGGGAGATCGCGACAATTAGAAATTGTTATATGTGCTTACCTAATAGGAAGCAATTTTACCTGCAAAGTAGTTTTTAATTTGGCATGTTAAAATCAATTTGGCATGTTAAGAATTTAAACATAAGTCGCGAATTGGTATGAGTTTGGGAGAGCTTAAATTAAGTTAAATTTAGCAATTCATCAGTCGAACCCTAAGTGGTGCACCTTCGGGGAGGTCGCGACAATTAGAAATTGTTATATGTGCTTACCTAATAGGAAGCAATGTTACTTGCAAAGTATTTTTTAATTTATGGGTAACTATTATTCATTGTCATTAGTAAACTGAATGAGTGCCAATTCTTAATGACTTAGGAATCTGCAAGCAAAATCTGATCAGTACATCCCTTGTCATATTGTAGCAAAATGGTAAAAGTTCATTAGCTGTCTTTTTGAGGTCGTATAATTTGGAACACAAAGCATAGCTAAAATAAAAACTAATTAAATTACTTACCAATTGTACTTAGGATAAAATATTTAAAATAAAATAAGTAGCATATTGTTCTGAGTTGCTGATATTTGCGAGTTGTAATTTCTTACTTTTAATTTTTCTAGAATTAGTTTTCATAAAGATGGATGCACAGAGTGTGAACGGGTAATGCAACTCCCCAGCACTCTCGGCGACCTCACCTACACGGCTTAGACATTGCACGCTTGTCCATGGAAAGCAGTTGAAAAAACAATTGGAGAGGAAAGTGAGCGGTAAGGTTCAAAAGCAAAAGGAATTTGAGCCCTCTCTATCGCCAAACTGAGCAAGATCTCTAGGGCCCAGGGCTTTAGAAATCACTCCTTTTAATATTTACATGAATTGCTTGGCTATTAATGAGATATTTAGGACTACCTTGACAATTTAACGTTGAGTACATGCATGATCTACCGTTGGTATTAAACTATTGGATTCTCTTGCATCGTTAAAAAATTTAATTAATCTTAAAAGGAAAATTTCATAAGTTTAAGTAATTTACTTCTTTCAAGTGGGGAATGATGTAAATAATATTTGTTCATTTGACCTAGGCAATTCCTTTTTTAAGTGCTTTCTCTTAGCCTAACTTTTCAATTGATTTAGACTGATATAATATTGGTTTGATGCACTTGGTCGTAGATAAAACCACACCTCCTTCTGTAGTGCACCATTTGATGGTTGATTTGCCTTTCTAATCTCAATCTCTCCAACATTTTCTTTCTCTTAACTAAATTTATGTTAATCAATTTACTAGCTGTTTCATTCTTCGGCTAGCAAAAGAAGCAAAAAGTATGATTTGATTATTCTAGGAAATTAATTAAGTAATTTGAAGAAAGGGAGATTCATGAGAGACTGATGTGATTATTGGATTGTTATATGAGCATATCCTTAGTTTGCCAATTGTGGACAGAATCTGAATTTCTAATTTCTAGCTTATATCCTATGATTCCACTAGCCTTCTCCTCCTGGAGTCATCGACATTGGTATGGAGAATTTGTTTTCCCTTTTTTATTTTATTCTTTTTTTTTCCGTGTGCAACTTACATAGAAATACCAATTCCGTCAATTCATAATTTGCATCTTGGCACTCACCACTACTGCAGGTTGCGTTTCCAAGATTGGAGAAATTAGAGATCAGTGGTATGGATAGCATTGAGATGATATGGGGAAATCAAGCTGATACAGATTGTTTCCAAAATTTAAAATCGCTTCGTGTGCATGACTGCAATAAGCTAAAGTGTGTATGGGATAAGGAACTCCACAATCAAGTTAAATTCCAGTGTCTACGTTGTGCTAGCATTTCCAGATGCGAGAGCCTCACCTCTCTGTTTTCGCCTCAATAGGGAGAGATCTAACGCAACTTGAGGAGTTGGAGATCGATGCATGTGGCATTGCGGAACTCATCCAGAAGGAAGGACTAATCCCCGTGTTTGTGCTCCCAAAGTTAACCTCCCTCAAGTTTAAGTATCTGCCGGAGTTGAAGTGCACCTACACTGGATTACATGCTTTACATTGGCTGGCATTAAGGACTTTGGAGGTGCATGGATGTAACAAAGTGGAGATACTTGCTTCCCAACTTGGGAACAAGATACCACTTTGTAAACAGCCTCTCTTTTTGATAGAAAAGGTATGACTCAAGATTATTTGTTTTGCTTCATTGATGAATACTTGGAGTGATGATTAAGGTCACGGTCATGCATCTCATACAAGTAGCTCCATATACGAAGATGTGAACTGTATGACTCTTCTTCATTTTTTTTTGTAGAAATATTACATCATTGAAACATCATATGTTCTTCAAGTAATGATTGAACATTCTTGTCAATTACTGATGTATCAAATGCATCCTCGTTGTTCCCCCTTTTGAAAAAGGTTTAGGCTAATTCGGATGGTTTAGCACTATCCTAGGTACCACGAAGATTGAAAACATGTTGCATTTGGTGTGATCTTACCATGGCGCAAGTTTGTTGTTTAATTTGATCCCTGCAAAGATTACTGATGTTATGCTAAAAATCAAAAGATTCGACACTATCGTTGAAATTAATCATTGAAATTTGTGCAACTGGCTGTAATTGATGCATAAGTAATTTTCACAAGGGAAATATCTTTAAAAACGTGAATGAAAGGACTTACTTCAATTTAAACATGGATACAAGTCAAATATAAAATATCAGTAATAATGTTTGTTCGATGAGGGCACACATTTATTTCCATTGAATCTCATGAGACTAAATTTTTTTTAATGTAGTTATTGTGTGCGATATGCAAGACTTATATCATAATACATGAACACTTTGTTCACTAAGTTGGATTAAGTTTCTCATTTGACTATTTTCTCAGGGCAGATTCCCTAATGTCCAAGAGTTAAAATTGGATTTATCAGAATGGATGGAGACATGGCATATACATTATCAAAATGAAGAATTCTTATGCAAGCTTAGAGTTCTTGAGCTTTGTCATATCTCGAACGATTCTGCAATATCTGCATGTCATTTGAAGAGATAGTTGTATGCCAATCTTATCTTAAAGAGCCGAGCAACATTGTGGAAGCCATGGAAGGGCCTTGGCATGAGCAAAAAGTAATATCTAAAGGCTCTAGATGTCTCACATTGTGATGGAATATCAAATATGTTCACACCAACAATAGCTGAATATTTGGGGGCACTCACAAAGGTGAGGATAAGTAATTGTCAAATGTTGAGAGAAGTCATTAGTGATGAGGCAGGCAAGGAGGGACGCGTAGTGGCTTTCAATCAATTGAAGTATCTAGAGCTTGATCAATTGATGAGATGATATGTTTTAGCTTAGGTGGTTATATGTTGATGTTCCCTCTCTCGGAAGATGTCATTGTGACTAGATGTCCCAACATAAAGTTTCTCTGAGGGGCCAATAGAGGTGTTTAAGCTAGCGAGAGTAAAAGTATCAAAGAAAGAGGGGTTATGGACAAAATCTTAACATCACTGTCCAAAATATGTTTGAAGAAATGCTATACTTTAGTTATCAAATTTTGTGCTATTAGATAATTTTGATCACTAATTATTCTTTTGCTGATTGGAAGTTTATATTTAGTGATGCATTTTTTGACAAGGCATGATTGTTGGAGTAAAGTCTATGCGACTGTCTGAGTTCCCTCAACTGATTGGAAAATGGCATAGTGAACTTAATTCCATTGAGTCATCTTGGCAATTACAATCACTAGTGGTAGATAAATGTCCATCATTTGTTAATGCTATTCCATCCAGATTGATGCTTGTTTTGGACAATCTAATGGATCTGTAAGTGTGCAATTGGGAGTTGCTAGAAGAAATATTCGATTTAGAAGGGCTGGAGGCTATGGAAAGCATTGGGGCACTGCCTTCACTACGGAAGTTGAACTTAGGTCAATCTACCAAATTTGAGTCAACTGTGGAACAAAGATCTTCAAGAATCATTACACTTTGATTCTACGTTATCTCATCCTTTACAATTGCAGTAACTTGGTACATGCTTTCATTCCATCGATGGCTCGGTGCCTTCCCGATGTTTGGTGGATTGAAATAAAGGAGTGTGGGGAGATGGAAGGAGTGATTGCAGACGAAGATGGGCCGGGAAGCGCAGTGGACGAGATTGCATTCCCGAACCTTTAGGGCATAGAGTTGGAATGCTTGCCCAATCTGACTAGTTTCCTCTTGGGGAAGAATCATTCGCTAAAATGCCCCAAATTGAAAGTGTTGACCATTGCCCATTGCCCCACGATGAGAAGTTTGACTCCACGATCTTGGATGGAGATCGACGACGACAGTCCTTCACTTTTCACTCCCCAGGTTAGTCTTCTTTTTCTCATCCAAATGCTTTTGTAATTGAGATTAATCATCTTTGCCAATTTAGAAATAGAAGGTGCTTCGCAAGCGTCCCAAGAAACAACTTCACTTCCAGTTACTGCAATTGTAAAGGATGAGATAACGTAGAATCAAAGTGTAATGATTCTTGAAGATCTTTGTTCCACAGTTGACTCAACTTTAGTAGTGACTTTTTTAAAAAGTCATGACATACGGATTTAGAGTAATTTGACATACTAATCTAATAGTGATGGCTGGATCTAAGAAAAGGAGTGAGGAACCTGTGGTGGCACCTAATGTTCTAGTTGAGCAAGATAGTGAATAAACTTTGGGCATGGGCGTGAGATGTAAGCGTGCTACGCTTGTCAGTACATTGCCTTTTTGCTCTAGGTAAGTGACTAGTGTAGGTAAGGAAAACAAAGTGTGTGCTTGTTTTGCAAAAAGTGAATCTGAGAAATTATTTTTCAAGAATGTGACTTACTTTTTGGTGTGTAGCTAAATACATAAAAAAATGTTTACAGTATTTTCCATTTTTTGATATCTTGGGGAAAAATTATCAAAATTATCATTTTTTTGTTCTTATTTTTCATTAATTGAAAATATTTTTATATTTTCTTTTCTTTCATTTTTTCCTCCTACTTTCTGACTGGTGGTTGGACATGACCAGGTGGGCAGCTGGCCATAGGCTAGAGTCGAACTTGCCAATAAGACAAGATTAAGGTGTCGCCGGCTTCTAGCGATGCTCGCTTGAGGTAGACGAGGCTCGAGCCTCACCTAACCGAAGCTTGCTTGACATCGGTGAGGCTCAAGCCTTGGTCTTACCTAGCAAGCTCGGGCTCAAGTCTTGCTAAATCAACAAGGCTCAAGCATCGCTTGGGACAGGCTTTGCCTCAACCAAACGCTAGCCAAGGCAGAAGAGGAAAAAATGAAAGAAAAAATCAGTAAAAGCAAAAAAAAATAACAAAAGAAATTTAAAATTTCAAACTTTTTGTAGTATTATTAAAGTGATCTTGAATGCCAAGATCCGAGAATCAACATTGGGGTTTTCGTGTTCAATCGTAGAGTTTTGGATTCAAGTACAAATATTGGAGATTTTTTCAATTTTTTTAAGCAGAAATTATTTTTTTGAATTTAAGTATTGATAAGTAAACATCTTTCGTTGACTCATTTTAGTCCTCATCTACTTTTGCCCTCACATATAGCACGATCAGCAGTGATTGGCTTGACACATCAAATAAATCAAGCATAATTGACCGAAATGATTTGATAGCACTTTTCCTCAAACGGTTGGAATTAAATAGATCAATTGAAAGATTAAGGATTCGATTACATTCTATAAAATGTGTTTCAATACCAATCGTGCAATTTCCTCAGCAATACTAAAATACTAGTAACTCAAACTTTGATGATAATAGAAGATTCATGTGTGTCATAATATCAATTGTGACACAATCTTGACCTCGTAAAATTTGTAATTTCTCATGTAAATTGATAATTTGCACTTGTCAATTTTCATACTATAATTTTATGTCCTCCCTTCATTTTGGTACTCTATTTCCACAAGTTAAAAACTCCACGGATTATAATAATTAGATAACATGATATAGGAAGATATTTGGGGTCTCAATTGAAAATCATGTAATACAAACGGAGAGATCATTTGGGCTCTCATGAGGACTGGGTTCATACAATTAAAAAACCATTTCGTTTCTTCAAAATTTGGCTCCGATCGCAGCAAAGAACATCCTTCAATCACGCGGGATGATTTTCCTAAGCCATGCTTATAGTCAAGGTCGAGCCAATATTTTTCTATTTTTCTTCTTTTCACTTGTTTGAGTCAAAATAGCTCATCTTTCTCGAGTACTCTTGTTTTCAAAATTGTAATACCTTCTCAATCTATAGTTTAAATTAAGCTCGTGTCTATGAAGAAACTAGTCAAGATAATGAGAATTACTCATCAAGAGTTATATCACTAGATCTCGACCTATTGATGCAAACGTAAGTAAGTTGATTGAGATGCATCATAGTAGACTTTGATATGACAAATAATTTTATCACAATCGGGCAATACAATGATCGAGATGTGTTTAAGTAATAGGGTGTGGTTGTCACGATGTATATCCTCGGATGAGAAAGAGAATGAAAAATGTCGCAATATATGCTCAATCATAACATGTTACACATCACAAGCAAAGTCCAATGCACCAAGGTTCGTAATATTTTCTCTTTTTAAAATACCTTGTAATGTTGTGTTAAAAGGGGAAAAAAGCATTTTGTACAAAAAGTCATGTGGCAATCCAAGTCATGTTCAAACAATTCATGTTTAAATGTGATGTTTTAATTTAAGAATCCATTTATTTGAAGTTCGGGTCCAACAATTCTAATATTTGAAGTTGCCTCTAAGGCAACAAATACAATTGACATTATAATCTAACAATTTCCTTAATTATGATATTAATTCTATGTTTTAAATAAGATGCCATTGATCCACGCAAAGAGCAGGACGGTTGGTCCTAATCAATGTTTGTCCACTAACGGTGGAGAAAAGGATGGAAGGATGGATTAGGAATAGTGCGTGAGCGGTGGAAAAGGATGACAGGACCCATTGGCGTAGCAAAGGATGAAAGGATGGACAACTCATCGATGCCTGTCCGTTAGGGATGGTAGGAAGGATGGAGACATGGACATCGGCGATGGTGACTGGTCCAGTAGAAGAACGATGATGTAGAAAAATCATCCACATTTATGCCTAGGGAGTTGATTGGCGTTCAGTTAAGGCCTAATCAAGGTTAGGTTAACGAGCTTCATTGTGTGGACCCATCTCCTTTTTTCTCTTCGTGGTTTGGGTCATCTTCTAGAAAAACATCCATATCATATCTATATCCATTGACCATTGACTGGTGTTTACATATAAAAAATATTTAATTTAGCATCATAATTCTCAATTGGCCTTTTAAATGTCATAAATTTTATTAAAATGTTCATCTTAAGTGTTAAAAATTCGATGCGGCACGGCATTTGGGATGAATAATTTTAAAAAGTTGTGAAATTCAAGCAATAGGAGACTTGTGACTTCGCTTTTTAGAGATCTTTAGTAACAAAGAATCATGAGAGTTTGATTGATAGGTCTAAACACACCTCATGTAGCACGCTATTACTCAGACTATTTATCAAATTTTCTAGCAAAAAGTTGATGTGTTTCGACGCTACTCTTCCTTAATCATTGTTTCTACTCAAATCTCTTCACCTTCTTCGTCTCTCATCATTCGTGCTCCATTTCGCTCTTTGTTCTTCTTGGCACAACCATTCTTCTTCCTCCTCTTCTTCGGTATCTGCTACTCTCTCTCTCTCTCTCTGAAAAGGAAAATCAAAGAAATTTGTCGACAGATGATATTGTTGAGAATAATAGGAAAATTACATCAAACTCATAGCAATAAGTAATTTTTAAAAAAAGGCATTTACAAGATTTCGACCATATCATCATGTGGCAATTTTATGATAATTATTCTACTTGGACTATGAGTGCTTCTACCACCTCGAACAATCCATCTATCATTGAGCTTCATCAATTTGTCTTTTAGGTGGACGTCACGATGATTTTTTCTAAGATTGCTACAAAATTTAACAGTAAGTACAATTGGCCTCTAAAGCATAACCAACGATCACATTGATATGCATCTATTCAGAGTTGCTTCATTGGATGGAAAAGCAATACTTACCGGAGTATAAAAGAAAATGTCCTTTTAACGGGCCTTCCATTCCATCAAAACCTTCGAAAATTACTTAGGAAGATCAAGTAGTTTTTTTTTTTTGTAATCGATGACTCCACTACAGGCCCCTCGTACTCGGACGACATCGAAGAGTCAGATCCCTATAATGAGCGAAATACTAGCACATGACTCCAATACCATGGTCCCCACTTAAGATGCTAACAACTGCGAATTTCGAACCCTAAATCTCGACGATGAGGGATAAGCTTTTAACCAACACTGCTACCCACAGTTAGGTAGATCAAGTAGTTGTGACTATCTAAAAAACAAATTTGTGTAGGGTAAAGATAGATCAACATTTTCCACAACATAGATTTTATATATTATGGAAAATTTGGCCGCCTAAGCTTCACATCAAGTAAATTCATGCGCTGTTGACTAGATAAATTACTCACACAAGATGATATTCTTATATGCGCTAATTCCTTATTCACTAGATAAAGGTTCCATTCAATTTAATTACAAGGAGAGTGTGCCTCATTACTTTAATATTTTTTCTTAGTCAGAATATTTTCAAACGCTCATAATGCATATATGGATTTAGGGATTAATCAACATATCCAACCTAACAATTTCGATGAGCAAGTTTGTCTTATTCAGGTGTTCTAATTTCGACATTTAGTAGCATGAGAGTCCCAAATTATCATGGATTGTACGGATATATTCGAAACTATCTAGACCTTAATTTGAGAAAAGTCGTGGTACGACCCTTGGCAGAGAACTTCTATTGCTGAATGCTAGCATTGTCTAATAAATCAGGTATTGCAATCAATCCTTGTAGTTAAATGTCACGTGTTTTCTTTGTCGAACAGTACAATGTTGTAAGAGTTAGAACTTCATGTCACGTGAGTGTGGTTAGTCCTTATCCATTCATTTTATTTATTCTGAGGGGCGGTGGTTCAAGTGGAATCACTTACTTCACAGCTGACAAAATCATCTCTCTTCTTTCGAGGAAATATTCAGCGGTTTCTACGTGTCACGTCAATCGCTGATGTGGCGAGATTTTTTGTTTATATCCAATGAAAAAGCAACACTTGTTAGTTGAGTTGGAATAAAAAATTAAAAAAATTTGTTTTTCTTCTTCCTCCTTCCTCTCTGCAGATCAGGTTTCCTCCATGGCCGCCAGCGCTTCTTCGCGAACGGTCCAATCGGGCAGGTTATCTGCCACCGATTCTGTCTCTCTCTCTCCTTTCCCCCCAAGCGCGATTCGTTCTGCAGGAGCTCTTCTTCCTTCTCAGCAAGTTCTGGATCTGTTGTTGTTCCTCCGTCGCCAGCGCTCCGACCGAAGGACGACGGAGTCGCCAAAGCTCCGCCCCAGCCACCCCGCCAGCAGCCGTCCGCCTCGGAACCAACCCGAGCTCACGCGACGTTGTCGGAAGCCGCCTCCGCCCGCTGCTGTGCGTTCCGTCACCGACGCTGCTCGCTCCCCCTTGCTCCCGGAGGAGTCTCGCTTCGTCTCGCGTTCTGCTTCCACCTGCCGCCCGCGATCCTGCTTCGTCCCTAGAAAGCTACGATCGACGTCGTTTTCGTGACGCCGGAAGGAATGGTGCCCTCTGATGGAGGAGGAAGAGGAAGTGCCGGCGGTCATGGAAGAAACCAGATCTGCAGAGAGAGGAAGGAGGAAGGAGGTTATCCCAACTCAGCTTCCACTTGTGCTTGTTTATTGGGTATGAGTAAAAAATGAGCGCCACGTCAGCAATTGACGTGGCACATAAAAATCACTGAATATTTTCTCCTTTCTTTCTCCATTCATTGCTGCTATTCCACGCTCCCCTTTCCTTCATCCTTTCTTTGGCGCTCAAATCTCTTCGCCTTGTTTCATCTCTCGCTCTGTTTCGCTCATTCTTCTCCTCGGCACACCCATTCTTCCTCCTCCTCCTCCTCTTCTTCTTCTTCTTCTTCTTCTTCTTCTTCAGTATCTCTCTCTCTCTCTAGTTTCCTCGCTTTTTGTTTCTCGGAGTAAAAAAAAAAAATCAAAGAGAAATGTCGATTGAGTGGGGCCTTCCTACTGTATGGGAACTCTTGAAGGGGGCAGTCAATTTGATCAAGACTCCGGTGAAATACGCGATGTCCTCCAAGAGCTTCGCCGACTGTCTTCGGGAGGAAGTCCACAATCTGGAGAACGAGGCTGGAAGGGTCCACGATTTGGCACAAGTGGCCGGAAACAATCTTAGGATTCCCAATGATTGCTTCACGGAGTGGCAGCAAAGTGCCGACAAGGCCATGGAGGAGGCGCGAAACCTGTTGGACGCCTTCGACAAGGCGAGCAAGACTTGCTGCTACGGGACTCTTCCCGACCCCTATTGTCGCTATCGGTTCAGCACGAAGGCCGAGGACCAGATCAAGGCCGTTCACGAAATCGCTCAAAACTGCATCAGATTCAGGGCATTGGACGACATCTGCTCGATCGATGCCAGGAGAAAAGGCAAAGATGCCGTACAGGCGACCACCGCGACAGCCTCCATTTTTTCTGGCTCGACGTCAATTAAGATTAGGGATGCTGGTGTCTTCGAATCCAGAGCTTCGATGATAGAAAAAATAATTGAGGCTCTTGCCAATGACAGCAATAGTGTGGTCGGGGTTTACGGGATAGGCGGGATCGGCAAGTCCACTCTTTTGGATGAAGTAGAAAGGAAACTAGGCAAAGAAAAGTTGTTTGATTGGGTGGCTAAGGCCGACGTGTCGGAAATTCCAAACATCAAGACGATTCAAGGAGAGATTGCCAACGGCTTGAGACTCACTGACATAAAGAAGGAAGAGACTATCAGCGGGCGAGCGAAACTTCTGCGCGAGAGGCTGGAAGATGAGGAGAGGAAGAAAAAGAAGGTCCTCATAATACTGGACAACCTGTGGAAGGGGCTGGATTTGAAGTCAGTCGGCATTCCTTGTGGACCCGACAACAAAGTCCAGGGCTGCAAGTTGTTGATGACGTCGAGAGATGGTGGTGTTTTGCTTGAGGAAATGGGCTGCGACGAGGCCTTCCAACTTTATGGGCTAGAGAAGGAAGAGGCCAAAGTATTGTTTGAGAGGATAGGGGGGGACAAAGTTCGTGAGGGCGACTTCAAAGCCTTGGTGGATGAAGCACTCGACAAATGTGCAGGTGTGCCTTTCCTGATTGTTGCAATGGCGAAACGTTTTAAAGTGGCTAGTTTACCCCAATGGAAGGACACCGTGAAAAAAATCGAGGAGTTTACGGATAAAAAAATCAAAAATTTGATAAATCATATGTTGCAGTGGAGTTATGATAAGTTAGAAGAGGAGGTGAAGTCATTATTATGGCATTGTGTTGTTTATGGGGTCTCCAAGCCTTCTCTTCAAAGCTTGGTGAAGTATGGCGTCGGTTTAGGGATATTTGAAGGAGTTAGTAGTATAGAAGAAGCGAGAGATAGATTGAGCTCACATATCCGTACTCTTCAAGACTCCTCCCTCTTGTTAGATAGTGAAGATGTTGCTAGTTTCAAGATCCATGACTTGGTCAGTGAGTTTGTTTCCTCGGTCACTTCAAGCGATCACCTTTTCCTCGTATTGAAAGATAAAGATAAATCAATGGCAGAGTTGCCGAAGAACAAGCTGAATAGTTCTAGGGCGATGTGCTTTCCGTATGTTGACATGGAGAGACTTCCTGAAGAATTAGATTGCTCCGAATTGCAAATCTTTTTGTTGTTTACAAACAATAGATCTCTTCATGTCCCAGATTCATTATTTAATTCTATGAGGAAACTCATGGTCTTAAATCTTACGGGAATATGTCTCACTCATTCGCCTTTGCCGTTTCAGTTATTAGAGAACTTACATACTTTGTGTCTTGATGATTGTTGGTTAGAAGATGTAGCCATTCTAGGCAAGCTAAAAAGGTTACAGATTCTAAGCTTTGTAGGCTCCAAAATTCGACGATTGCCAAAAGAAATTGAGCAACTGGTAGAGCTAAGGTTGCTAGATTTGAATCATTGTTCACAGCTAGAGATAATTGAACCGGGCGTGCTTGGAAACTTGACCAAATTGGAGGAGTTGTACATGGAGCTTAGCTTTGATAATTGGAATGTTGCGCAGCAAACTTCACCAACTAATGCCAATTTGATAGAGTTGAATCACATGAAGAATCTCCGCACTCTGCATGTTTCCGTTCCTAATCTGAGCATGCTCCCAGAGGATCTCAATCTTGAGAAATTAACTGAGTACGAAATTGAAATTGGTAATCTGTGCAAATGGTGGAGCAAGTACAAAGGGTCGAGGAAATTGAACCTCAAGTCAAGCGATGTTCTTCGGAAAAGATGTATACAAAGTATCTTATACAAAACTGACGATTTGTATTTGGATAGTTTGGATGGATTTGAGCAGAGTATTTGTGCGTTATCCGAAAAAGGTTATCCTCGACTAAAGCATCTACATGTTGAAGATAGCCCTTCCATCCGTTACATCCTTGAGTGGTCTTCCTTTCCTTCTTTTAAGGATTTGGAATCATTACATCTTGGGAATCTCGTCAACTTAGAGAAGATATGCAGCAAACATATCTCCAACATGTCCTTCAGTACATTAAAAGTGGTACGAGTTAGGAGATGCCACAAGATGGAAATTCTATTTCCTCTTTCACTGCTAAGAGAGCTTACACAGCTAGAAGAGATTATCGTTGTCAGTTGCAAGTTAATGTGTGGGATTGTAGAAGTTGATGATTATGGAAAATTGGAGTTGTCTAAGTTGTGAGTATTGGAATTGCGTGACTTGTCAAATTTCAAGAGTTTCTTCATTGACGGATCGGCTTCTTCAAGTATGACATCAGACGACCAAGGCACTCAAATTGCATTCTTCAATGGACGAAAGGTAACTTTCTATTAAAAAAGTGTTATTTATTAATTAATTTTTCCTTTATTTGCTAATTAATTATAACTCAGATTATGATGCCCATTCAATTTGTTATTTTCAGTTTATTTTTCTTCATAATTGCCTTGTCCTGTCATGCTTTTCCCGTTATTAAATAAAGTAATCTTCCGTTTCTCTTAATTGAGTAGAAATCCAACCAAATTTATGAAATAATGTCAATTTAGTTTCTGATTGGTTCCAAGTTATTTTAATTTTACATCTTGCAAGTAAATCCACATTAATAGGGTTTTCATAAGGCGAAATTAAAGGAATTCCGTAATTAAAGTAATCTCTAATCTTTTGACATGGTTGCCATTGAATTTGATTATCAAACTTAGTTGTCAAGCAGAAAATGTATAATGTAGGTGACTCTTAAAGACCAATATGAGGAGTAGGAAGGAGGATTCGGGTTTTGAAATAAAAGCAACTATACTAATCTAATTGATACACGTCTTTTGTTTAAATAACCACTTAGTCATTGTACGGGCCTGCAATTATAAAAGTACAGTATTTTGGTCAAGTTCGTGCATGCAGATTGTATGGATAGATGTTCCACTTGGTGTCACAAACACTATATATATTTATATATTTTAAGGTACCCTCTTGAGTTGGTTGTTGACGGTGAATTACTAAGTTACTAACACTAAAGAGAATATATATATATATATATATATATATATATATATATATTGACGGTGAATTACTAAGTTACTAACACTAAAGAGAATATATATATATATATATATATATATATATATATTTTTAAAGTATCCTCTTGAGTTGGTTGTTGACGGTGAATTACTAAGTTACTAACACTAAATAGAAGTGAGAAAACTAAGGACAAACAATTGCCCAGTTAAGAAAAGATTTTATCCGGCAAAAATTGCCGTGGCTATTGCGTTAACGACCAATAATGATCAATATTGATCGGATTGCCTGCAATGACGCGATTGTTACGGAAGTTGATGGTGGGCCCAAGACTCCTTCAATATGTTTGAGTGCCGCTTATCTTCTGTCTCATGCTTTGAGCTTTTGTGAAGAGAGCTTGCTTTCAAAGACAATGGAACTAGACCGGGAAAATTTTGCAAAGACAGCTTGCGGCTTTGCCTTTTTTTCTTTTTTCCTTTCATCATAATATTGTCGGCGATGATGGTAGTCCGATGAGCGAAAGACAAAGAAGTTAAAACTTTCTTGTATGGATGGGAGCGATGGGTAAGGTAGATAGGAGATTGTGATCAGCTTTGTAGATGAAGGATAGTTATAGCAATGAAGTTTTTGGAAAAAAAAAAACTAGTTACTCTTTACAAAAATAGAAAGAAAATAAAGCTTTTCATTTTAATACCTAAAATGGTATGGTTTCAGATAAGTAGGCTATGGATTTAGACTCACCCTTGAGGAAATTACAGTAACACTTGAGGGTTAAGTAGAAACGTTTATATGAGCTTACCTTAAGGCTTATGAGAATAACTTAAGTAACTTAAGATCTTTAGGGCTCAAGGCTTTAGAAATCATCCTATATCTACATGAATTGCTCCACTATTGATGAGATATTTAGGACTGTCTTGACAATTCAGCTTGAATAAATTTATGATCTATAGTTGGCCATTTAACTATTGGATCATCCGGCAACTTATTTTAAGAAATTAATTAAGTGAGGAATGATGTAAATATAACGAATCTTAAAAGGAAAATTTCATCAATCGATAATATTTACTTCTTTTAAGTGGGGAATGATGTAAATAAGCTTTGTTCATTTGACCCGAGCAATTTCTTTTTTAAGTGCTTTCTCTTAGCCTAACTTTTTGATTAATTTAGAGTGATATAATATTGATTTGAGGCACTCGTTAGTAGATAAAACCACAGCTCCTTTTGTAGGGCTATATTTGATGGTTGATTGGTTGCCTTATTAATCTCAATATCTCCATCATTTTCTTTCTCTTAGCTGCATTTTTATTAATCAATTTACTAGCTTTTTCATTCTTAGGCTAGCAAAAAAGTACAAAGAGCGATTAGATTATTTTAAGAAATTAATTAACCGAATTGAATAGACGGAGGGATTTTACTTAAGTTTTGGAATGTGAGAGACTGATGTTATTATAGGATTGTTATATGAGCAATATCCAAATTACTGGTTTGCCCATTATCGCAAGAATCTGGTCCAAATTTCTATTTTCTATTTTTGTCTCAGTGATTCCAATGGCCTTCTTCTTCTTGAGTTATCGATATTGGTATGGAGAATTTGAATCACTTACTTTTCTTATTTTATTCCTTTTTTTTTCGTGTGCAACTTAGATAGAAATACCAATCTCTTGAATTCATAATTTCCATCTTGGCACTCACCAATACTGCAGGTTACATTTCCAAGCTTGGAGAAATTAGAGATCAGTGGCATGGATAACATTGAAAGGATATTGGGAAATCAAGTTGCCACAGATTGTTTCCAAAATTTAAAATCGCTCTATGTGGATGGATGCAATAAGCTAAAGTGTGTATGGGATAAGGAACTCCACCATCAAGTTAAATTCCAGTGTCTACGTTTTCTTAGAATTTCCAGATGCAAGAGCCTCAACTCCCTGTTTCCGGCCTCAATAGCCAGAGATCTAACGCAACTTGAGGAGTTGGAGATCAATGAATGTGGCATTGTGGAACTCATCGAGAAGGAAGAAGGACTAATCCCCGTGTTTGTGCTCCCAAAGTTAACCTCCCTCAAGCTTAAGTATCTGACGGAGTTGAAGTGCACCTACACCGGATTACATGCTTTACATTGGCCAGTATTAAAGACTTTGGAGGTGCATGGATGTAACAAAGTGGAAATACTTGCTTCGCATCCTTCGAACAAGATGCCACTTCATAAACAGCCTCTCTTCTTGATAGAAAAGGTATGACCCAAGATTATTTGTTTTGCTTCATCGATGAACACTAGGAGTGATGATTAAGGTCACGGTCATTCATCTCATAAAAGTAGCTCCAAGTACGAAGATGTGAACCACATGACTCTTCTTCTTCTTCTTTTTTTTTTTTTGGGGGGGGGGGGGGGGGGGGGGTGGGGTATTTAAAGCTCTCCTTAAATCCATAGAAATATTTTTTTTTGAAACATCATATGTTCGTCAAGTATTGATGAAACATTCTTGTCAATTATCGATGTATCAAATGCATCATTGTTGATCCCCCTTATGAAAAAGGTTTAGGCTAATTCCGATGAATTGGCTCTCTCTCCTAACTACCACAAAGATTGAAAACATGTTGTGTTTGATGTGATCTTACCATGGCACAAGTTTGTTGTCTAAATTGATTCCTATAAAGATAACTGATGTTATGCTAAAAATCAAAAGATAGGACATTATCATTGACATTAATCATTGAAATTCGTGCAAATGACTGTAATTGATCCATAAGTAATTTTGACAAGGAAAATATTTTTAGGAACGTGAATGAAAGGAGTTACTTAGGCTTCGTTAGTTTCACAGAAAATATTCTTCCAGAAAATATTCTTCTAGAAATTATGGTGTTCAGGGGGCGGAAAATAACTTACCAAGGAAAATATTTTCCAATCAAGGGAAACTATCCTTCTAAAAACAAGAAAAATATTATCCTCTCTCAAAAAAAGGAAAACATTTTCCAGCCCTTGAAATGTGCTCCTAACAACCTCTTTATCTCTCTTTCTCTCTCCTCTCTCTCCTCACTTTCCCCTCCCTAGCCGAACTCCTCTCTATCCATCTCCAATTTCCTGACATTTCTCTCTCTTCCCTCTCTTTTCCCTTCCCAATATTTTCTTTACCGAACAGTAAAAAATATTTTCTGATTCATTGTTAAGTTTCAAACAAACAACGGAAAATATTGTCATTTTCTGGGAAAATGACTTCCGGGAAAATATTTTCCAAAGATGTTAGATTTTCCGCTAAACGAACGGAGCTTTAAATTCAAATATGGATACAAGTCAAATACAAAATATCAGTAATAATGTTTGTTCTTTGAGGGAATATTTCTTTCCGTTGAATTTCATGAGACTCATCATTTTATAGAACATTTGTTACACTTGATGACTTATATCATAATACATGAATACTTTTTTTAACTAAGCTGGCTTAAAGTTCTCATTTAACTATTTTCTCAGGGTGGGTTCCCCAATCTCCAAGAGTTAAAATTGGATTTATCAGAACAGATGGAGATATGGCATGGACATTTTCAATATGAAGAATTCTTCTGCAAGCTTAGAGTTCTTGAGCTTCATCATATCTCGGGGGAATCTGCAACATCCGCATGTTATTTTATTGAGACTACCACCAACTTGGAAGAGCTAGTTGTATGCCAATCTTATCTAGAAGAGCCAAGCAACAATGTGGAAGCCATGGAAGGGCCTAGGCATGAGCAAAAAGTAATACTACCGTTTTCAAGACATATCCAACATCTAAAGACTCCAGATGTCTCACATTGTGATGGACTATCAAATATGTTCACACCGACAATAGCTGAATATATGGGGGCACTCACAAAATTGAGAATAAGTAATTGTCAAATGTTGAGAGAAGTCATTTTTGATGAGGCAGGCAATGAGGGGCGTGTAGTGGGTTTCAATGAATTGAAGTATCTAGAGCTTGATCAATTGATGGGATTGAGATGTTTCAGCTCAGGTGGTTACACGTTGATGTTCCCTCTCTTGGAAGATGTCATTGTGACTCGATGTCCCAACATGAAGGTTTTCTCCGAGGGTCCAATAAAGGCATCGAAGCTAGAGAGAGTAAAAGTATCAAAGAAAGAGTGGTTTTGGATAGAAAATCTTAACATCACCGTCTAAAATATGTTTGAAGAAATGGTATACTTAAGCAATCAAATTTTGTGCTATTGGATAATTTTGATCACTAATTGTTGTTTGCTAATTGGAAGTATATATCTAATGATGCATTTTTTGACAGGGCACGGTTGTTGGAGTAAAGTCTATGTGGCTAACTGAGTTCCCTCAACTGATTGGAAAATGGCATAGTGAACTTTGTCCTGTCAAGTCATCTTGGCAATTAGAATCACTGGTGGTAGATAGATGTCCATCATTTGTTGATGCTATTCCATCCAGATTGATGCTTGTTTTAGACAATCTGGAGGTCTTGCAAGTGCGCGATTGTAAGTCGCTAGAAGAAATATTTGATCTGGAAGGGCTGGAGGCTGTTAAAAGTACTCAGGTGTTGCCTTCCCTATGGGAGTTGAACTTGGTCAATCTATCGAAGTTGAGACGACTGTGGAACAAAGATCTTCAAGAATCGCTACAGTTTGATTCTCTACATGGTCTCATCCTCTACAATTGTAGTAACTTGGGACATGCTTTCACTCCATCGATGGCACGGTGTCTTCCCAATCTTATGGGGATTGAAATAAAGGAGTGTGGTGAGATGGAAGGAGTGATTGCAGATGAAGAAGGGCCGGGAAGCACAGTGGAGGAGATTGCATTCCTGAACCTTAGGAGTGTAAAGCTGGAATGCTTGCCCAATCTGACTAGTTTCCTCTTGAGGAAGAATTGTCCGCTGAAATGCCCCAAATTGGAAGTGCTAAGCATTGTCCATTGCCCCAAGCTGAGAAGTTTGACTCGACAATCTTGGATGGAGATTGACGTGGTCACCCCTTCCCTTTTCACCCCCCAGGTCAGTCTTTTTTTTTTCTTAATACAATGCTTTTGTTGTCGAGATTAATCATCTTCACCAATTTGGAAATAGAAAGGTGCTTTGCAAGCGTAAAAAAGTCTTAAATCCTCTTTCAGTGGGACGCGACATACAATCTATTTTCTTTTTTCACTTTTAATTCTGCCTCCACACACCCAAACAAAAGTCCCAAAACCCTCGACACTCGGCATCAATCAAGGAGGATAAGATCAGTGGTAGCAACTTATAATTTCTATCACTATATCGTCTTCCCAGTCAACAAAATTGGAGGTATTAGAGAGAGCGGTTCCTTTTTAATTGGAGTGCTTTTGATCAGTGCAAGCAACTTTTGATATCTCAATTATTCACCAACTCTTGAGCTGGGTCTTGATAATAAAATAAATAAAAATAAAAAAGGTAGATATGCATAAAGCGGCTGGTCTTCTTCGTTGGTACATCATACTTGACTCCCTTGAATCATAAAGTTGTTCATACATATTTCTATCAAATTATTGTTTTGCAATAATTATTAATGTGATGGTCGTACAATCCATGTTAGCCAAGAGAAAAGGCGCATTGTTTGTCTAGGAAAGAAAAAAACAAAAGAAAAGGAAAAAATAAAACAGATGGACAGCTGGACGTTGATAATATTTAATAATTTTTTTTCCTTTTTCCTTTTTTTTGTTTATTTTCTTTTGGTCTTTCTTCTTCCTTTCGCCCATGGCCAGCCCAAAAAAATAGAGGAAAAGATTAGGAAAAAAATTAAAATATCACGAAATGTTAAAATATTACAAAATTGTCCACATCAATGTCGGTGGTGTCATGTAAGCCGATTGATGTCCATGTCAGTAATAACCGATCAAATTAGTTAGAATGACTAAATTGATACTAAGTCAGGAGATTTATGATTAAATTGACATTTTTTAAAAGATTAATATCTCAAATAGTACCAATGTGATATGTTTAGGATTTTTCTAACACTTTTTCCTAAAAAATAAATAATTAGGAATCAATTATCCCATCAACTAGTCAGGAGGCCTAAATGCAACAAATGACGACCCCCCTAGGTACCTGAAAATACATGTTATTGACCCAAATTGGTTAATTATGATGGTGAATTGAGACACTTGTTAAATGTATTATATGCTACATTTTTTTTTGTAAATTCAAACAAACACAATTTTAATATCATATTACTATTTTATTCATTCGACAGTATTTGGGGAGGTCATTGTCAAAGCAGAATGATCAATAATATACAAGTATCCACTATCGGCTATTTTTCAAATTCATTTTGATTGACTAAGTAAATTAAAAGCTTAAATATTTACCAAATTTATTTTAGCTCACATTTCTTCTCCAACAGGCAAATAGCATAGACTGACTAATCAAGTGAGTCTTTGCCCCCTTTTGTGGCCCTTTTTTTGTTACGGATCCTCTACAAGATACAATTTTTGCTTTCAATTTCAGATGGAGGAAATGCTCGACTTTTTTTCTTATTCTAATACTTTTAAGCGATTCCCTCTATTGTTACTTGCGAGTAGAATGTTTAATCATAACAGGTATTCACACGTAAGTTTACTCTTGAATCGTTAGATTTATCACTAGTTATTTATTACTTCTAATGTCATTTACATATATAGCTATCATGCAATAATTGGTGTCCCCACATTATGAAAATATTTTAAAAAGTCGTCATAACGTAAAGAATACTAATAGATTTGGGGAAGCATGGAAATAGTCATCTTATTTTTTGGTGTGGACAAGTTGTGATGATCTTAATTTCATTTTTGTGAGCTATCCTGTAATGATAGGTATTACTCAATTTGTTAGCTAATTTTATCAAAATTTTCAATTAAGAATATAAATAGATTCAGAAAAATGTGGAAAATATTCCGCTTTTTAGCTCTGATAAGCCATAATTGCGTTAACTTTATTGTAACCGAATATGAAATGTCAATACTTGCTTCTTCATGGACAATTCTTCATAGGTCATTACACGGTCAAAAAGAACACGGGTCAATTCTTTTTCTTTCTTTTTTTCTTTTTTTGGTTTTTGCCTCCACGCGCCCAACCAAAATCCTGAACACAAGGCATCAATCAAAGATAAGAAATTGGTCACCGCTTTTTTACAGTGGTTGGGTCACTGGTCCACCTCAAAAGGGAATAAGTATTGTTTCAAGCAAGTTATGAATGGTCCACTACATGTTGGGTTAGATCTGAATCTTTTCAATGTAGAACTAGTAAAATTGACCCAATTTGCTTTTTTTTTTATGATCATAATATATGTTATGTTGCCCAAGCCTCTTACGAATATATTTTCTTTCAATACAACGCCGCGCATAATACCATAATACAAGTTTATTTCCACTGTTGTTCGCCATCAATTTTTCATGACACTTCTCATTAGTGAACTCCACCAATTAGAAGATTCATAAGAAATTTAGGTCTAGATTTAATCAGTCAATGCAACAATGATTGAGGATGATCAAGGCACCAAGTGGATCTCCATCCTTTCCATGTAGCAAGCAAATAAACATCATAATAAGTAAATTCACTTCCTTACCCATATCACACTAAGATAATTTCACTGATTTTGCTTTTGCAAATAATTTGTGGATTCTTTCTAAATTTACTTGAGATGAAAATGGGAAGTTAATTTCGTTCAATTGATAAGAAACATATGTAGAACCAGCTTATACCTATCGCTGGTGCGTCATAATCTTGCACGGATTCTTTCTAAATTTACTTGAGATGAAAATGGGAAGTTAATTTCGTTCAATTGATAAGAAACATATGTAGAACCAGCTTATACCTATCGCTGGTGCGTCGTAGTCTTGCACCCACTAGATTGGAGCCGACATTTGGAAGAGAGAAGAAGAATATGCATGTATATTTTATATATAAATATTTTTTTTTTACCAAATTGAAGCACATGCGTCAAAGCTGCTTTGAACTGTGCTGCCACTTCATTCATTCATTGCAGCAAATAAATCTAAGAAATTTTTACTTTGTTTAATGTTGCATTATCATAAAATTAGTGCATGCAACTTTGATAATGATCTGCAGAAACAAATCTGGACGATCGCATGCTGATCTTGGAGTGCTCTAAGCTTTGATCATGTGCAAACAACATTCTATTTCTAATATTCACCTATCCACTAAAGTAAAATGGCCTTTTTTCCTATTTGTGATTGGCAAACACGAAATTGGAGTAACTCGAGAAGTCACCACGGCAACTTTCCAAGAATTAAGGGGATAATTACTTGCCAGTATTAAATGTCAATTGAGCCACTTAATAGCCGATGCTTAATGTACTATTGATTATGAATGCATTCATCATTTCATGCTTGTTTGGAACGCAATATACTTGGCCTTAATCACCGGTCAACAGAAATGAAAGCATCAATCTGCCACTCCCTATTAATGTCGCTAACTAGTTTTTACATTCTTATGATTTTTCAGATGAAGGGAAGTATGAAAATTCCTTCTTTGAGGTCACAACTCAAAGCAATCACATTCATTTTGTCACTTTTTCTTTTTCAATATGGCAGGTACAATTTCCTCTGCTTGAATCGATGGCTCTCTCCCATATGGACAATTTAAGCAAAATATGGACTGATAGTCCTCAAGAAAATATCACTTTTGACTATATGGAGAAAGTGGAATCCCAAAATTGCAAGAGCCTTGTAAATCTATTTCCGTATTGGGTGGCTACAAGTCTAAATCAAGTTAAAGAACTTCGAGTGGAATCTTGTGGGGTGGAGGAAATAGTTGCCGGTGGAGATGACATTACACATACTAATACTTCTCAAGTTCTTTTCCCAAAACTAACCTCTATGGTGTTACATGATATCCCACAACTCAAGAGCTTCTGCCCTAACTTGCCCACTTTGAATTGGCCATTAATGGAGGAATTACGAGTGACTCACTGTAACAAACTGAACAAGTTATGCCTTGCCACATCCATGAACAATTGGGCTCCAAGAGATGATCAACAGTGCCTTTTAGACCAAGAAGCACGCTCTTCATTTGAGAGGGTATGATAATGGTTACTCTTCCTCAGTTTCTATTTTGTTCTATAAATCGCTCATTAATTTTATATCCTATGCATAATCACATCATGTTATAATACTATAGAAAACATTATCTCCCTTGCTTATTATTTTGTTGATGGCATTGAGATATTTCTAGAATTTTTAAGTGTACTTTTTCATTTGTGGACATCATAAGATATTCCATTACCTATAATTACAAAAATATTTATAGATTTTTGTCAACAATGCAATATTTACCTTATCTAATCTAACGGTGCTCCTTGGGGAAATCAATGAGAATTGACATGAAGTCCTCTCCATTGTTGACATTTGTTGCACATATAAACTTTTTTTTCTTTATTTCATTTTCTACAAACTCTGAAAAAGTCGATTCAAACAAAATTTTCAAATAATAATTAACATTGGTAGCTTGGCTACTGTATTTTGTAATTCACTTGTCCATTGCATAGTCATCTT
The DNA here is from genome assembly GCA_019926035.1 of Melaleuca alternifolia. Lineage (NCBI taxonomy): Eukaryota > Viridiplantae > Streptophyta > Magnoliopsida > Myrtales > Myrtaceae > Melaleuca > Melaleuca alternifolia. The sequence continues at coordinate 636,117 of JAGKPW010002417.1, read as the reverse complement.
GTTATGTTAGCATTGGAAACCTAAAAACTTTATATATGTGTTTGAAGATAACATTGGCATATTTTTTATTTCTTAAGCACACTTTTGGATCTCTGGACCCATATGATTTAATAATAGTTTTGAGTGTATCCAGTTACATAAAATCCAAGGATGACAAAATTTGTGAACATGATAAGATACTTCTAATAAAATATGAATTTGGTTAGCTAGAAGCATCTCGAATTTAGCTTCAATCTACCAACTTAACCATACCTAGCCTCTATTTGAGACATTAAAAGCTTGAGAATAATACCTAGGGCTTTTGAGATTTAATAAAATGTAAGAAGATGCCCATCTTTCATGTAGATCATTTGAATTAGCTTAACTTTTCACATTGTGTGATCTATTGCTGAGTTTTTGTTGAATTTACTCCTATTCTATATGCAATTTTACAGGGCTTTCCCAACTTAAAGAGACTTTTATTAGTTGAGAAGGATATTCAGATGATAGAGGATGGAAAATTTCCTAATGACATATTTGGCAAGCCAAAAGCAGTAACATTGGCATGCTTTCATGATGAAAAGGCTGTCTTTCCACCTAAATCACTCTTAGAGAGATTTCAGAATTTGCAAAGCCTTGAGATTTTTTGTTGTTCCTTTGAAGAGATCTTTCCTGATGAAGAGCTTGTTGACGAGGGGAAACATTCGGTGCTTGAAAGTTTAAGAGAACTTAAGCTAAGCAAGCTACACAATCTAAAACGCGTATGGAGAGAAGACTATTTAGTTTCAAAAATCCTTCGGAGCATCAAATCATTAGAGATTTGGGATTGTCTCGGTTTGATAACATTATTTCCCACCGTGACATCTTTTCAGAATTTGACGGAGTTAGTGGTGAAAAATTCCTTTGGATTGGTACATTTAGTAACGGTTTCAGCGGTCACGAATTTGGAACATCTCACTCGGATGACTGTAATAGGATGTGAAAGAATGAAAGAAGTAGTGGAAGATGATGACAACGAAGAAGGAAAAGTGATTTCTTTTGGGAAGCTAAAACGGTTAACACTCCGACGACTGCCAAATCTAGAATGCTTCTCCTCCACCACAAGTTGCAGCTTCAGGTTTCTATCCTTGTTATGCATTGAAGTGGAAGAGTGCCCGAGAATGAAGATCTTTTCTAAGGGTACGCCAAGCACACCAGAACTAAGAAATGCGTCACTGTTCGGATATGATTGGCGACGGGACATGGAGGATGGTGATCTAAATAGAGTCATACAAAAGTTATCCGCCTAAACAGGTGCACATGAAATTTGTAAGATCCAAGTAACGTCATTCTCGTCCATTATTTATTCAATCATTTTTTTTGGCAGCGCCATGATTTGTAAATTTTTCTTATCTTTTGTAACCTTTCCTCTCACTGATAAAGGACGGGCAGGTGGTGCGCATGGAGAGAGAGGGAGAGAGAGAGAGAGAGAGAGAGAGAGAGAGAGAAGCACATGACAGACACGTGTGAGCTGATTATTAAGGCTTGGGCTCTTTCCAGAAATTTCAGTACCCTCTCTTTCTTTCCTTCCTTCGGTCTCCCAGGAAAGAAAGGACTTTTCTTGTGCGAAGCTGAACGGGGCGCCCTTCCACCATTCCCTGGAAATTATCATGGTTTCCGGCCGAGTGTGGACAGTCCTCACTTCATCAAAGATCATACTCTCATCCCGCCATTGGATCCGGCAAACTCGTGAGTTCATGCTTTCTCGCCCCTCATTTCTCCGGTCCTCTTCCAGAACTTATTCCGAATTAGCTAAAGTCGCCTTTCTCGGCTAGGGCTCTGTTTTTGAATTCGTTCTGCATTCGAATCTTAAAAGCACAAGTTCCTCAAGCTAGCAATTTATTGCCCCTAAATCTACATCTCTTGTGCGCTTCTTTCGTGACTATATCTTTATCACACTGGCTGCTTTGAAAATGTGGATGGGCAGAGTACTCCTTGCGGATTTATCAAGGAATAACGTATCCATGAAAGCAAAGTGGTTGCCACTCTTAGGCATTTAGACATATCGTGGCCGGCGAAGATAAGGAGCTATCCGCACGAGCGTGTGGCCTTCTTCTCTGCCGGTTGGCCAGTATTCGCGATAGAAACACGTTGGTGTAGGAGATTTCTTCATGTTTGAGCTCATTGATGGAGATGATATCGTGTACTCTGTCTCAATTTTTGGCGCTGCGGGGGAGTACCAGAGCTGATCGATTGAGATGAACATTAGACGTGCCTCTTTAGGCCACTTGCAAGGCCAACATATTTGACACTTTGTGACTTCATTTCCTGCGGGAAAAATTTCTCGAAGGTTTCAGTTCTTCTCACCCTTCTAGGTGATTCTACCTAAAAGATTATTATTTCAAAGGTCATAATCACCTCACAGTATTTAAATATGAGGAGAGCTCCATTTTTCATGTAATGATATCTAATAGAGTTGCTTTAGGGATAGATATCTCTCAAACATCAAGGGTAAATTTCTATTATGAAAAGGAGAAAAGAACCATGGAACTTGAAATTTCGGAGAATCCATACTGGTCAAAAGATGAGGAGTCACTTTTATGCCTTGTTCTCAATAAACTCTGGAAGGCTCATTATCTTGACAATTTGGAGGGGTGACTTGCGGTTTAACATGTCTTTTTTCTGCTTACATGACTCTTTTTCCGTTGTTCTTTTGAAATTTTAGAATAGTTTCTGGGAAGCTCTTGATTTAATCTTGATCAATTAGATAATGATGTGGGGATGATATCAACTCCCAATCTATGTTGAATTCTTTCATAGCAAGCCAAAATTAATGAAGTGTACATAAACTGTCGCTAAAGTTGTCTTTTTTCAAGGACAGGGATGACCAAACAGTTAGCAGATTGAGGCATCCTGAGCTGGTTTTTTAAGGTCCCCACACGCCCAAGGCCTCTCACTGCTCTTAAATCGGCCTACAATTTTCACATGGGGCATCCCTTTTTCAAGGCAGTGATTAGGCCATTTTATGTAAAGTATGTTTTGGTAAGATCCCAACTTTATTTACTTAGACTGGCATGTAATCAAATAGATTGATGCTGTTCATATCTTTGCCTATGCTCTAGTGTATTTCCCAGTTTACTTCGTGGTGAAGTGAAACACATGTTATGTTATTTTCCTCAAAGTGTTCATGGGTATATGTTTTAAAACCAGGTATATATCTTAGCAATGGAGTAATTGAAGCAGGGGAAAGAATGAAAGGAGAGTTGTTGGGACATAAGCTGGTGATCGGAGGTTCAAAAAGATAACAATCATCTTATTTCTTGCGGATAGATGTGTTGGAAAAGCAATTGCTGTGTCTTAAGGATTAGAATCCATGGGCTCTTGTATGGAGAAATTAGACAATGTTATCCTATGCTGTAAAGTTAGAACACATAGGTAAATTACACAAGGAGGCTAGTTGATATGGACAAGCAAATTGCAAGGATGTAGCTACCTCCATAACTCAAGGGAAAGACCTGAGAGATATGGAGGTGGCTAGTTGTGGTTCAGTTTCATTGTAGATCTAATGTTGGATAATTTGGATATCAAATAATAGATACTGTTGTACTTTGATAGGTCAATCAGATAATTGAGGGAAAAAAAAGCTTACTTTACTTTATCAGACTTAACAAACAGTCGTGCTTGAAAGTACTGAACTGCTAAATTTAGAATTTTCCATTCCATCCATGTTTGAGTCCTCGGTGTCTTTGCCTTTTCCCTTAAGCTTGTGGTCTGCATGGCTGAAATGCATGCGTGTTAAATATATATAGGACATGGAAGGCTTCTTCTGGTTATGTATCCCATTGCACTCTAGGAGCGTGTATTGTGACATTTGACTTCGGATTGCAGGTTGAGATTGATGATTTTCATTATATCTCGCGCCTGTGGCTTCATATCATGTAGCCTGCCTCAGAGTCTAAAAACACAAATTAAGAATTTGAGTTGACTTTGTTGAATTGAATGACTAGTTTGATAAAGTCTGAGCTGCGCTTGAAAGAACTGAACAGCTGAAGTTAAAAATTTTGAATTCCATCCATGTTCGGGTTATCCACATTGTTGCTTTTTACCCAGCGCTTGTGGTCTGCGTGGCTGAAATTCATGGTTTCAACTATAGATAGGACAAGGAAGGGTTTTCCTGGTTATGTACCCTATTGCACTCCAGGAGCGTATTTTTTTACATTTGTTGGAGGTTGAGATTGTTGACTTTCATTATATGGTTTATTGTTTATTAAAACTCTTGACTAGCAATTGCTTCCTTGTATTCACGCCCGTGTGTGTGATTAGATTCTCTTGTAAATTTATGATTATGCTTTGGTTTTTCTTCACCATAAGTTGGTTTTCAACCGTGTAAATAGGGAGACTGCTTCTGTTCAATTCATCAGGCAATGTAATCAGGAAAACAAGGAAATTGCGACTCTTAGGTATTCAGACAGGTTGTGGATGGTGAAGCTCAGAAGTCGTGGACTTGATTAGGGGGCAATTTTGTCTCATGGTCGAGCCATATTTGCAAGAGAAGCATGTACAGAATGAGAAGAAGATTACTTGCTTTATTTGTACATATATCCATCTCGAACCTTGGGTGCAGCTTTTCATGTTTGTTCAATGCCGTGTCGCAATGCAAGTGGTGATTGAGAGATTTACCAGATTCATGCATGTATCTATGTTGATTACACATACTTGTTGTAGAGTCTAAGAGCGCAGGATTGTGATATTTTGATTTCAGATTGCTAGTTGTAATTAAAGACTTTCTCATTAAACCATTTAGACTGCTAATATGGAATCGGGAAACTACAGCCAATACTAGCATAAATGTACATATTGTTTGCGTTCTCTCCTTAGTGTAGCTTACATTCTCATGTCGTTATCATATATCGGCTGGTAGAATGTCTTCATGGGAAGAGCGTTCCTTGTGAATGCATAGAAGACATGCTGGCATAAAGAACAGCAAAATGCAACTATTTGGTATTAGGACACATCATGGCTGGTGACCATCAGTGCCTATAGAAACTACTGGTGTAGCGGACTTCTCTGTTGCTTGGTCCAAGTTTGTTGGCGAAACTTGTCATGAGTGAAGGGGATGTGTTCATGTTTGTGCTCATTGATAGGACGTCGATTAGGTTGAATGGGAATGGTCACTTGAGACCACAGAATAGTTAAAAGCAATTCATGCCCCTACTGTGCTGGGATGAACCAGATGAAAATTCACTTGTATCTATAGCTGCGCCCCTTCTGTGAGCCAGTTACGATATTGCCATGTCTAGGCCTAGCCACTGGTTATATTTGATTAAAGTGCTTATATGCATAAATTTTCCTTATAAAACCCCAAAGGACGAATTTTTCTTGAAAAAATGGGGAAGATTCTGAAGACACCGTTGACCATGAAGATTCAGAGGGTTACTCGCCGTGTTGGAAACCGAGGACTGAATTACGTTTGACTTTCTTATCAGCCTTCCAAGGTGATGAATTCCCTTCCAAATTGTGAGTTTCATAGTAAATAATTGCACGCTAACTGATGCGACCTTTCAAATAGACATGCTCGGAACCAAAAGGGCCGAGGTTTGAACCCTAAAGAGCAACAGGTGTTCTGAATTGCGCCTTCGGAAGTGTGGCTGGTGGTATAAGTTGTATTCATGGACATGACATGTTTTTGAAAATATTACCAAAAAGATACTAACTTGTTGCCAATTCAATCATAATTGTTTTTTGACTAAGCTTAAGATTTTGGCATTTCTCCCAAATTAATCTATCTAGTCAAATTTAATTGAAAATCGCTAACATGAACATATGTCGTTTTACGTGGTATTGTCAACGTTAACCTAGGCAATCTTTCATAATATTTTAATATTTTTTTGGTACTTTTTCTTATTTTTTTGGTACCTTTTCTATTCTCTTTTTTTTCCCTTCTCTTCTCCCTTTCCTCTAGGGAATCGCTGGGTTCGACAACTGGTCAAAGTTGAGAGTCGCAATCCCCTTCCCTGTGGCTATTGAGGCCACCCTCGATGGCCCTAACTCCAAAACCAAAAAAAGAAAGAAAAACAAGCAAAGGGAAGGGGGAAAAGAGAACGAAAACCATAAAATTATTTTAAAATATTCTTGTCAGCAATTTTCAGCCAAAATTAACCGAATAAAATCAATTAAAAAAACATGACTTATGATTTAATTAACAAAATTAAAAAAATCTAAGATTGAATTGACAAAAGTATAATATATTCATGACTTTTTGGACAATTTTCCGTCATTGGATTGTTCTCTTGTTTAATTTGAATTACACACGCAAACTGTCCACGTTGTTACGCTATGATAGACCGTGTGATAGCTAATTCAACCTTGTTTTCTCTGTCACTAGCTCGGCCATGTGCACATATGAATGCACTGGGGGATCTCATAAATGTCAAGCCAATGAAAACAAACTGAACTTGTTGTGCTCAAAATAACATTGGCGTTGTACTTATAGGCCTTGAAAGCTATTCCATTAGAACGACTCAATGAGTTTCACATAACAGCACATACCTAGAAAGCGAAAGACCCAACTAAGCCCAAAGCTCTAGAAACAGCCAACGAATTCAAACCCGAGTATTCTATCTCGTAAATTGCAGTGACTCGAAATATCTGAAGAAAGCAAGGGGGTAAGATTCTCATGACGATGTTGACTCATGGATTTAAAATCACATAATCGAAGAGTAGTAAATGAAACACATAATCAAGGCAGTGAAAATAAGTAAATATGGAAAGTAAAGTGCGACAATTAAACCTCAATTCGATGTCGGGCAAAGAATATACATAACCTTGTCATTAAGCTTCGGGAGAGAACTCTACAAGTAAAAAAAATAAAAATAAAATCAAGTCTAAATGAAGACATGCGTAGAAGTGAACTATTTTTTTTATTCATCTATTTTATCAAAGAAAAGTACGACGTAAAATTTCAACTTATTTTTAAGATTCAAGAAATTTGACCGCTTTATACCGAAGAACATGAACCAAATGAAATTCAGATAACTTAATGTAACCGCCTAACAAAGACTTGCATTTGTCTACGTTTTTTTTTTTAATTGTTTTTTTTTTTAAGTTGGTGTAAACAAAATAGGAGAGTTTATCCGGAAACAAATGTACCCAAAAGATAACCATTCCAGCTATTTGACTCCTTCAACGAGTCATCCAAGTCAGAGATAAGAAATGAAAACCCCCGGCATCAGGAAAGTCATCGGAAGAGGACTGAAATCCATTCCCAGACATTTTCAGAAATTATCCAACTCTTGTGCACACGCATCTGGAGACAATGAGAACGAGAACAAACACGCAAGGATGAACACAAAGATCATTGGCGATTCTGACGCCCCATTGTAAACACTGAGATCTCACACTCCTTCGCAACAGAATACACATTCGAAGCTCGATTCTGTTCATGCTGAACGCTTGACTCGAGCCAGAGAGATCAGCGAGCCACGAGACAGCAATTTTCATGTCAAACGTCGAGCACGCCAATGATGAGATTCATAACACCGGTTGAAATCGAGCGTCATATTCCAACAAATTCGGCCACAATAAGGGTTCAATAGTTCGAGCTCAATTTAAGTAATATGATTTTCGGTTCAAGCATTGAATCTAAGTGCATATCTAGTTCGACCATTTCATCAAACATGTGATATGCATTTCGATCGATGAGCTTATTCGCAGATACGAAGCAAAGATTCACTTTCAGATCATCACGAGAAAAACATTACAATAGAGCTTCAATCACAACCGGTTTACTCACAAATAAGCCGGCCCTGACGGGCTCTGTTTCGTTCATAAGTGGAAGAAACAGAGTGTGTGGAATTTACCTTGACGATAGTGAGTTTTTGACCTCGGTCGGTGATCAGATCAGATGCAAAGTTCCTGGAAGGGTCGACGTCGACGATCGGAGCAGGCGAAGGGGGAAAGACCGAGGTTCGTGCACTTTCGGTTGTCCGGACCAGAAAACAGAGCAGAACGACAGGAGGCCTCGCGGCAGCGAAACCGACGATGGTGGAGCAGCTATGACAGTTTCTGGAGGACGATGGAGAAGGAGAAACGATGAAGGAGCCTCCAGAACTCCCGAGAAAGAGAGTTTGCGAGAGCTTCAGCATACGCGATCGCTGAGCCTGCGGTGACCATCAATGGTGGTTGGACGGTGGCTGCTGGTGATTGAATACGGCGGACGGTGTATTCTGACGGCGATTAGCGGTGGAGAAGCTCCTGGAACTTGGCTGATCGAGAGAGGAATTTTCGCGTGTCATTCTTCGAACAGTCAGAAAAACGAAAGAGAGAGCCCGCTCTCTGGGGAGCTGTGGATCTTCACAAACACAACACTAATGAGGATCTTCACGTAGCATTGTTCGTAGCAGATGATCTTCATTCCTCCATAGTAATATTTTGGATGAAACTATTGACTCAATTGGACCAGGAGTACTCTAGTGACAGAAGCGCCTAAAGTTCATTAACTGTGTAATTTTCTCAATAATAATGAAATAAACCACTTAATAAGAAATAAGAGGTCCGGTTGGCCTTATCATTTGTGGATTTTCCTTTGGAATATATTAGCGAAGAGCACACATGTCTGCGTAAATGCAAAATGAGAACTGAAATGCGTGTGAAGTGGGGTAAATATTTAAAGAGACAAATCTCTCAAAGTAATTATAACATACAATTCCTTTGGATTATGGTGTATGCTCTTTTTTTCAGTATATTTATGCAACTAGTTGACAATATATTGTCTTGATTTTTCTTGAAATATGATGAAAACATAGCTGTCTGGAAAGGAAGGATGTAAAATAAGACATGCCAATGAGACCATATTCTTTCAAAACTACAGCATTCATATATCAATTGCAAACACAAACGACCCCCCTTTACAATCATACCACAAACTATAATAATTTCATAAATGCACTACCACAAATGATATTTTCAACATCTTACAATTGATCCATTCAAAACTACCTGTTTATTAGTTTCTTTAATTGTGAAAATAAGTTTGGCAATTAACTAATAATGTATCCTGCCTCGACCATGCGCGATGTGCCCAATTCAATCTAATATCGATATAGAACAAGTATGCTGTGAAATGGCAGCCACATTGTTTGTAAGCCTATAGCAACAACACATCTGACTAATTTATCTCTCTCTTTTTGGCAATACCTGTAAATATATGCATTTAATAAGTAGCAGGAAATCCTTACCTAATCACACGACATGAGAAGCTTCTCATCATGCAAGTCAGATACAATAGACAACCTGAGCATTTTTTGTCAATCAAGATGTTTTATTAGTATCTCGTGGTGATTAATTTATAATGCAGTAATTACTCCTACACAAGAACACTAAAGTTTGTGCAATGAAAGCTCGATACTTTTATATGTTGGTTTTTTAACAAGTGCATTAGGCATCAATTAGCAAATTCCTCTTAAATATTTCCCACAAAACAAAAAATAATGACGAGGACTGAAAGAAAAAGTTTGTTCCCCTTCTAAAAATTAGTCAAATTTTTGGAGCCTAAGAATCCAAATTACATTCTATATTGGCATTACTGACAAAAAGTTGTTAAATCGGAACTTCCCTACTCCTTGCGGACTCATCTCTAATTTCGATACACGGGAAGCAGTTTGAATTTTATGATTATCATTTTGGAACTTTAAGATCGACACGATAGCTTGAGCTAGATCATGAGATGAGGCTTCACTTCTAAGCTAGAAGAGAGCCTGCGAGCAAGTCCAAAGTGAAAATTGTGTGGGGATGACACTTTGAGTGGGGAGCTTTTTCTATCGAGAAGCCCTATATCCGAAATGTTAAGGCCCTGCCTGTTAGTTTATGGGGAATTCGAAGAAATGAGGTTTCATAATTGTTCTATGCACTTTGTTTCGATTGATTGAGTACAAATAGATTCTTCGCTTTTTCTCATAACAAAGAATTATATGGATCTTGCATTCTGATGGCTGGTGGAGACTGAAGGTGTCTGTGAGGTTGGTTTATTAATTAATGGGTTTGTTTTCGAAGCACTTTGTGAATTCTGCTGTGAGTAGTTGCTTTCGATGCTTGATTGTGTACTGATTCCAGCAGAGACCTATTGCAGAGACAACTTAATGTTTTATAGGAACATGATTGTGGATTTATTCAAATGGCATGATCATGACACTGAAAGTTTCATTCACAGAAAATAAGTTATTTTTGAGAGAGTGACGAATATTAAAGAGAATAGATGGAAGAACAAATTTTGAACAGCAACTATTTAGAGGGAGATCTTGCTTCTTGTCAACTTGAATCAGAGACGGAATGACTACATGATTGGATCGTGTTGAAGATATCAAAGAGAGAAGCAAAGGAGAGGACTCATGTTGGAAGGAAATATCGTTTGACAATCACTAAATATTTGGAACTCCTTTCCAAACATTGAACTGCATAGTAATTGGGAGGCCAAAACCATACCAATGAGAAACTCAAATCACCAATCAACTATTTATTTTTCTCCAGAATGAATGAAATAACCCCATTTTGACGTAGCAGATAAGTAAATTGCTAACTTAATTGACTCTATTAACATAATACTAATTAGGTGCTCTAGGGCTGTCAAGCAGGTTCGACTACTCGAGAGTTTAGACACCACACGTTCTTGGAAAAGGGGAGAAAACACTAGTTGGGGATGTGTGTTTAAAAGAAGGTTTTGTGTTGGCTGTTTCCTGGTTGGATGGTTTTTTACAGCTTTGCTCTAGGAATGGCTATTCGTTGGCCCATTTCAATTACAATTGGCCAGCAGGACCAGGCCCTTGGAGCGAAGAAACATTAAAAAAAAAAAAACTTTGTGAATACTCAAGAAAAAATGGAAAAGTCCTATCTTATGTAAAAGAACTCCTACGTACTCCTTTATCTTCTTCCCATTAATTAATTCACGAGCATTTCAAAAGGCAGTTTTATTATAGGTAGTACATTAAGTTATATATTGCATTGGACAAAAATCATGATATTCTAGTATACACATGATTGAGTATCATGATATGTACGGCGAAGCAATTTTCCAATCTATGTATATCTTTTCATATTGAGTCAATTGAGGAAGTTCTCACATCAACATATATTGAATTCCTCGGTGCTTAATCAGAACAAAAAAGATTCCCATGATTGCATTGGCAGTAGATGCCCACTTGTTGGAGATTTATTTCCTTTATACAGTCTATAAGATATGATCCAATACATTACTAGAGCAGTACTTATTGATAACATGTATTAGAAAAGGTTGTTAGCTAGCAATTTCTTTCATCCTCAAGCACTTTCAAGAGAGTAAATTTTATCCTCGGATATCTTCAACCTCTTAATCATCTTATGCTTTGCCCTCCATATTTATCCTTGGATTTTTTATTACCTTCTTCTGATATGAACAGTACTTTTAACATATTTAGTCGTCATTTAAATTTCGATCTTCATGATGATCATAATTTCCAATCTATGCGTGGATCCTTTCATAGTACATTAATTTAAGAAGCTTTAAATTTCAATCTTCATGAAAATCAAAATTTCCAATCTATGCATGGATCCTTTCATAATACGCCGATTGAAGAAGCGCTCATGCCAAAGAGTATTGTGAACGGGGTTGTCTTCGAAACAGAGTCCCGCTTCGTCATTTCTTCAAACGCCTTCCTTGCCAACTTGACTCCTCTGCTACATTGCCACCGATGGCAATGGAATGTAGGAAGACAGGCGAGAGAATGGAGACAACACACCCGAAGAGAAATCAAAAGATAAATCTGGAACTAGTCGAAATTAATTGGAGAGTTCAATCCGAGACAAAACCACCTGATTGTTCATTGACAAATTCGATAATGCCCGATTGTCGTGAGGAACCGGCTCTCCGTGGAGATTTCTCTAGGCGTATCTTCGATCTCTGTTTGTCCCTTTAGAATCGTCTCACCCTCTATTTCTCTCTTGCGCGATTCATCGAACACCTTCTGCTCAGAGGACACAAAACGGTCGACGACCAGGAAACTCCATGGTCAAAGCTCGACCGTCGTGGTGGCTAAACAATGAATGACGATCCTCTGGGAGATAGACAATGCGATGAACCCGCCAGTGGTGCTCCATTCGCAGCTGCACTGATTCATCAGCTAGAGATCAATCGCCCGCATTCAACCGGTGCTATCTCTCTCTATTTCTCCTTCAACCTATCCTCATTTTCTCCCTTTCCGATTGAACTTTCAAGTCAATTCTGATTCATTCCAATTATGTTCTCTTATTTTTGCTTTATTATGTTCTCTTCCATTTCGTCGGCATCTTTCGGATCCACTGTTGTCGCTTGCTACTTCGTTTCACAGTCCGCACCGTGCACAAACGAGATGCCGCTAGCATTCGCAAGAGCTTATCCGACTGCCAAGCTCAGGTTGGATAATCTGGATTCCGATCTGCCAATTTGAAGGATAAAGATTTTACGGATGCACTCTTGGCTCTCGCCACCGGTCTAGCACCACTTCCTCAAACGGAGCAATCAGATGCCAATCGAGTCGTCGTCAGAGACGATAGGCAGAGCATGAAGATCGACGGCGAGCTTGAAGACTCACAGAAAATATGCAATTCGTCGAGAGCAACAATTCCAAACCACGACATATATATCGTACCTTTTCTCTTTTCACGTGAAAAACCTCCAATTTATACATTATTGCGACATTTATTCTTTCATCCAAAATTATAACGGATGATTTTTCCAATTAAAATCATATCATTTTCATTTCACTTGTCATGTAAATACAATTTTCCTTCCATCGTCTATGTAGTTAAATTTTGACAATGCTCATTAATGAAAGATAAACGAGTGATACATACACATGCTTGAGATGAAAATTATAATACATATGCTACAATAAACATAATTAGAAAGTTTCTTCCCCCTTTTTTTCTCACCTCCATCAATAATTAATCACTACTTACGACCAAGAACACATCTGGCAAGTCATCTGCATGTAGAAACTCATCGATAGGGATGATGTTGTGTTCGGAGCTTATGTAGCCACTAGTGTTGGTCAGGACTTGATTTACATTGATTGGGATGGACTCTGGAAGTGTCACTTTTGCTGGTCCAAAATGAATTCGGTATTCCAAATAATGACATTTATATAGTCTTGATGAATCAAGGAAGTTTACTTCTGTGTAGATTGGGTTTGTGAGGATGATAATAATCCAGATGCACACTCATTAATGCCACATTCCAAATCTGAATGAACTGAATGATGTGCTTCAAGATGTCCATTTTGGTTTATGCATTCCTGCTATCTTGTTCTTCATTTTCAATTTGAAATCAAGTGTCAGGGGTTATTAAGATTATGGGTTTCATAATTTCCACAGGGAATGCCGAAGAGGTTCATGAGAAAATATGGTAATAATCTTATGAAAGGATACTTCTGAGAGTGGTGCAATTATTTGGCCTGTGTGATTGGAAAAATGTGATGAGATGGTTTGGTTATCAAAAGCTTGGAATGAATTTGCAGAGCATTACTCTAGCAGTGAGGGCCAATTATTTGTCTTCAAATCTGAAGGGGGCTCCATTTTCCATGTAATCATATTTGATAAAAGCATGTCCAAAATAGAGTATCCACCAATTAATGCTGATGTTAGGAACCGAGCCCCAGCAATTATGGAAGTCTCTTGCTGCAAGTAGAAGATACCAGTAATTGCTATATTTTTGCCACTGCTGTAGGCAAGCTGAAAGAGCCATACTTGTGCAGCACTCAAGTCGGCCGGAAAACTTGAAACCCAAATATTCTTTCTCTGAAATTCTGGTGGTGAAACATCTGAAGAAAAACAAAGTGGTAAGATCCTCATGACAATGTCAACTGTTGGATTTGAGATCACAGAGTTGCTAGACTATGTTAGCTCTAGGTTAATCATGCATCGTATTTATAGTCTCCGTTGTTATCCCTCACATGCTTTGAAAAGGATCCTTGTACTTACTCAGAAATGAGCGGTGGTGCTCTTCTATCTGATGACAAAATTGCGAAAATTTCTACTTGAGCAGAGACTTCCTGGTTCATTCCTAGAGACGCGCACTAAGAAAAGCCCGGAGACCATGGCTCTCATTTGTCGAGACAAACCGTAGCCGTTGAAGCTCACCAGCCACGGACAATTTGGGAAGCTATCTGCCTGTTGAGCCGCATTCACGAGAGAATCTTCTTATCCCTGAAAGATCAGTGGGTCATGTCCAAATATTGTCGGATCAAATCGATCCATTCCTTGGCGACAATGGATCAGTTTGAACATATAAGAAGATCAGAGGCACTGATGACGCCACTCATTCCATATTCATATCACACCTTAATGAGATCTTATTGGATTTTTTATTTTCATAGATGTGACGCATCGTGATGTTGGATAATTTCCATAGTGCAGCCTATTCTGTGAAAGAATACTGCTTATACCTAAGTAATATGCGTAGGGCTGCGATTTTGCGTGCTGTGGACGCGATGGTAGTGTTCACTGTCTTTCCCTCCACTTGTCTTTTGCTCAGTGCAGAGAGACACCGATGGAGTTGCGTATCAGAAAGGTTCATTACTCAATAGGGTTCTTAGTCAGTAATTCATTTTAATGTTGATTTTTCAGCTAATCAATATGAGACTCGATGTGGGGGATAGTAAAAATCTGTCATTTCCAATTAACGTTATGAGAATGCTGGTTGTATTTTTCTTGGATGAGTAGGTTTTTGCTCTTCTATTTAGCCGTTAGTTGTATTATACAAGTTCGTTGTCTATCATAGCCAACATGTGCTATCACATGATATGGTCGCTTGTCTGGTCAAGCTTGGGAAATTTTTTGCTGACGCTCAACATGAAGTTCCACTAGGAGTCAAAGTAGGTGAAGCTCTCGCGAGTAGTTCGAGCTTGGGTTGATAATTATTGGAGAACGGCTCGATTGATTTATAATCAAGCTTTAGCTAGAACCATCTAGGTATCTTGTCAATTTGAAACTCCAGCTTGCCAATACTCAGCTCGACAAGCTGGTCAGCTTGGTTTAAAAAAAATTAATTGTTATAAAATTAGACATAGTCATCCCTAGCAATACCCATGTGCAACCACCCATAAATGTACATACGTGGAATATATAATATTACCTCGACTTTTTAATTCTAGTCAATCTTTATTATGGAATTATTAATACTTGATCGAGCTCAAATCAAAATTTGAGAGTATGAGAGTCGAGCCAATCTTGACTTGTGAATTATAAGTGTTTGTTTTGATACCTGGGGCCTAGCCTTATGGCTGGGGTGGGTTCAAGAACTAAGTCCGCGACCAATCTGAGAGAGAGAGCACTACAAAAAAAAAATTTATTATTTCGCCATGGATTTAATGACAAAAAAACTTGAAAAAATTCGTTGCTAAACCTTTTTATAACAAATTTTCCCACGGAAATATTTCCATCGCTAAATTGGAGTCGCAAAATTTAGCGACTAAAAATTGATTTTCTGTCGCTAATTTGAGACCGATATATTCCGTCGCAAAATTTTCGTGGCAAAATTCGTCACTAATTAGCTATATATACTTTCTCCGTCGCTAAATTAGCTACAGATTTTTTTTCCATCACAAAATTTATCGCCCATTTTTCATGGATATATTTCGTCGCAAAATTTGTCATAAAATTCTCGTTGCAAACTACATAATATTTTTTCCGTCGCTAAATTTTTGTCGCAAAATTGGTTATGTTGCAAAACTCGTCGCTAAAATTTGTTGATAATAATTATTTGTGACAAAACTTGTCGCTAATTTACGTCGATTTTCATCTTTTTTGGATTGTAATTTGCATTGAAATACAATGCTAATTTGCATTGATCTTCATCTTTTTGGACTGTAATTAGCATCGAAATTCATTACTAATTCGCCACAAATGTTTTTGAATTATATTACTAATATTGTTCCGCAATGAATTTATGAACAAATTTTTATTAATTTTTTAAAGACAAAATTTGCAACGAATATTATTGAGGGACTATTTTTTAGATCACATGAAACATAAGAATTAGGAGTAAGAGGATACATCATGGCTGTAATCAATATTTCCGAGTAGAACTCATTTCCATTTGAAATCCAAGCAAAATTCGTCTAAGAAAAAGATGATCCAAATAGTATTTACACAACAAAACTTATAGCTTGCCAGAAGCTACATCTAGATATTTCAGTAACTACCCTCTAACAATTCAAAAAATTACAAACACAACAAGATTTCTAGAGACCTCAAATGTACATTGCAACTCATCCAAAATCTGTTGGCTCATGTTGTCCTACTTTGCAAGAAAAAGTACATATCGCAGTATTGCTCCCCTTCAATATGGTGTTGAACAGCATAACCGAACCCAAGTACTATTACACTCAACTAGTATGGACAGCTGATTCAACACGATGATCTAGCCACCTGGTGACGCCAATGCTTATAACCTAACCCATTAATCCATCTAAAGAACTTGCTGACTCTGAATGGAAGCCCATAGTCCTTAGTAACTGTAGGCTCCCTCCTCGCAGCCTCCTGTTCAGACCACACATAAACACCCCATTCTTGCTTGCTACCAAGAACAATGTTGTCCAGAATAACAGCCACAAAAAATGCAATTACGATGTGCATCGAAAGTAATGTATTCAACACATAGTTCACATGCAAAGTTTAACATGACAGAGACAAATTACTTGCTAGAAATCTTTCCTTCCTTTAAAAGCCCTTTGGAACATAAGATTCCATTTATCAGATGACTATTGAGCATAAATGCTATCAAATATGATCAGATACAAACATCAACAAATTAAATGTGCAAACCTGAATTTCATAGACACACCTGAATAGCCATTTCCCATGATATTTAACAGGTTTGTGGCCAAGTTCCTATCTTTCCTCTTCTCTCACAAGCATACACTGATATCGGCAATCACTCTGGCAGTCCCATTGTTTCCACTTGAGGTAAAGTGGTTCTTGCAAATACCAAGGACCGTCAATAGGTTTCCCATCACATGAAAATTTACAATGTTGGAAGCACTTGTCTCCCACACACCCTGAACTTTCGCACTTTTCTACGCAAGACCAGATAAAACATCAAGAGGAGCCATGATGAAATGGAAAATATCCCAATCAAAGACCAACCTTGCGGATTGAACTTATTTCAAATCAGCAGCTAGCTAGGCCAACTAACAAGAACAACTCTATAGCCATTCAAAGAAGAAAGAAAAATCTTTCAAGGAAAGGACCTTTTTTTCTACTTCTCATCTACTTCAAATTCAAAAAGAAAACAAGCAAAGAGCAAAAGCGATGCAAAGGTTCCATCAACTCTTCCTGGAATAATTGCATTCACCAAAATAGGATCTCTATTGTAATGATAATTGGAAATAAAATAAATGAAAGGCCAAGCAAAGGGGAACTAAACACAAAGAGAACGAAGATGCATCTCAATCCATTTTAACATTTTGACAATGTCCTTAGACTCCTTACCTTTGCACATCAATCAATGTACTCGTTCTTCATTACAAAAATAGCCTGGTAATCGCTTAACAACAAAAATATAAGGAGAAGTAACTCACTTGGACAAGCAGAGAACGAAATGCATACATAGATGCACATAAAGAAACTTAGAATAGACATACATAGGGTGGGTTTGGTTCAACATTTACAAAGAGTTTTGGACAAATGAAAATGCTGAAAGCCCAAAGCTTCTTGGGAGAATGCAAAATGTATTTGGTAAAAACACATTTACAATGGGCTTTGAATTGAACTAGGTATTTAGCAAACTTAAATTTCGAATGGGCTTTCAACTAATTTTTTATTTTTTATTTAGAAAAAAAAGAATAGGGCAAAGGAGGGCCAGTGGACGTGGATGACCTCAGACGGCGAGGTCGTGTGACACTAGCTCCGCGACCTCAGCCGTGCGAGGTTGCCGGCGGAGGTGGGAGGACCGGCGGATGTGGGAGGAGGGCTTAGGTTGGAGAAGATGAATAGTGAGGGTAAATGTGGACCTTTGATAAAATTTTGAAGGCATAATGAGTAACTAACAAAAATTCATTAAAACCCAGCTTCAGCATTTCGAAAATGCTGAAAACCCAAAACTCCTTCAAGCAGCATTAGGCTTTTAGCATTTCAAATGCTGATATTTGAGCAAATGTGCATTTGAAAGTTGAACCAAATACCTCAAATTTAGCCGAAGGGGCTTTAAAAATTGAAGAGGCTTTGCAAATGCCGAACCAAACGCGCCCATAATCCCAGCCCCAACCTCTTCCATGAATTCCCATCGTTTTTGTAACGGCCGAGTCGGTTCGCGATTTTAGCCTACTGGGACTTTAGGGAAAATTGGCAATTTCCCTTTTTATTTCGCGCAAATTTGGAAAGGCTTGGAAATTAATGAAAATTTAAGTTTAAATTTATTTTGGGCCCAAAATGTCATGAAATTCGATATTTGATTTTTCGGGATTTTTCCTGAATTTTTAGGAAATTTTAAAGCATTTTTCCGATTTTCGGAAATTAAAATACATTATTTTATTAAAAGTCCCAGACCGGCCAGCGAACCGGCCGGCCAGACCGTGCGAACCGCCGGTCCGACCGGGTCGGACCGGGCGGCACGTGCGCAGCACGCGCACGAGCTCTCCCCCTCTCCCTCTCTCCTCTCTTTCTCGGGCTTTCTGTCGAGCAGGTAGAATGCACTGTGCATTCCACCGCTTGACGTCGCCTCAGCCACGCCACCCCCTGTAGCCACCCACCCCTGACTTGGAAGTGACCGTCGGAGGGGATGGTGGCCATGGGGGAGGCGCCGCGTGGCCCTAGGAGGCCGAGTTCTCGGCCTCCCCCACCTGCTCCCACTCGGTATAAACCGAGTGGGCAAGGGTTTTTGAACGGGGATTTCTCGGAGCTCCGGCCTCCTCTTCGTGCGTTCTTGGTGTCCCTATGTAGCTTGAGTCGCCCTCTTTCCGAAGCCGTTGTCAGCCAGCCAAGACTCGACGTGGTCTGTCACCGGCAGCCAGTTGCAGGGAGCTTCGCGGCTAGCCTTGGAACCCAGAAAACCGCAGCCAAAAACCACCCCATTCCTTCCTACCCCGACCTCTTCAGCTCACTTCTCACCCACCAATCGGTTTCCCCTACTCCCTAGTTTCCTTTTTCCGGTGGTTCCCCTTCCGATTTGGCCTGTGGACGCCGAATCGAAGCTTTGAGACTCAAAAACCACTTCGGAGCCTTAGGAGAAAGCCGCGACTTCGTGGCCGTTTTCTCGTCGATTCCGGCCACCTCCGACGAAGCCACAACCACCAATCGACAAGTCGTGAGCTCAGCTTCCTTCTCCGACCGGTCCCAAGCTCCGACGCGCACCGCCGACGACAAACAGAGACGGAACCCGAACACTCCTCGCGACCCGGCGATCGACCCGGAAGCCGAGCTAGCCGGAGAAGAAGACCGGCGCCGACGAAGCCAGCAGCCGCCGGCCAAGTCCAGCTCGCGGGCCAGCCCAGCCAATAACCCAGCCCAGTCAGCCGGCCCAGCCGACCCGACCCAGCCAGCCAGCCAGCCAGTCAGCCGACCGACCCAGGCCCAGTCAGCCGGCCTGGCCCAGGTCCAGCTCGCACGGCCCAAAAAAAAAAAGAGTAAAAGAGGAAAATTTTAAAATTTTCTTGGGTTCAACCAGGAGTGCAGCAAGGGGGATTTAGCCAAGAAAACTCACAAGTGAGTGGATTCTAAACCTTTATTAGGCGCATTTGCTGTTTTAGTAGGAAACGGGTAGAAATGGCTAGAAATGGCTAGGGCGAGTAGAACGGCTAGAACTCCTTGTTTACTCGTAAATTTCATTGATTAGTTAGATTGGTTAGCAGTATTAGACAATGGTAAACTGTTGACCACTTAGGTGGTATAGTCCGACTTGTGTAGACCTAGGGACCGGCATCCCACGTTTTACGAGAAATGCCCTCGTACGTTTACTTGTGCTCGAGCGTGGTCAGAGTTGGGCCCCTCGAGGAGAAAGAAGGGTTGGATTGACGCCTCTGTTAAAATCTTAGAGTTGTTCATTTCATCTATTTCTACAATTTAATTTAATTAGTCATTTATCATTAAATGTCCGTCCGTATAGCATTGATTAATTTAGTTAAGAGCCCTATTTGCTTTTCAATTTCATTAAATTATTAGTATAATTGGTCGGTTCGAGTACTACATTGTATATTAAATTTTGCGCCGCTTTAATTTAATTAGTTATGCCTAGATAAATTCCTTATAACCGCAATTAGGTTCTCGTTAGTAGACCTGCCCTACCCTGTAAATTGTTTAGACCCCTCATGACGTTCGTTAGTCTACCTTTAGCTTAGAGATCTAGAGGTGGGGAGTTCTTCGATTTGGGTTAGTAATGAGTGTTTCTGCGCGAAGCTTGGGGACCTTGGGATGAGAGACTTACAGCTAGGCTTGCCTAGAGTCGACTGACAGGCCAACGGAAGCCGAGAGTTGGGAGGGTCGATTTAGGGACCCTAAGGTAGGGGTGTTCCTAATTTAGGATTAGGGTACGTTCACTGGGATACCAAGTATCTCATTCCACCACCCCACCATCTCAGGACCCCCGTATGGACCCGGTTCAGGAACTATCAGACGTGGAGGACCAGCCAGAGGAGGAGGAGCTTATGGAGGAGGACCCTCACGAGGAGGAAGCTTGGGATCTACTGGAGCTGGAACCTCTGGATCCGGAGGACTGGGAGCAGCAGCTGGAGCTGGAGCTGGAGTGGGACCCTCAGGAGGAGGAGGATCAGGAGGAGGGGGATCTGGAGCTGGATATCCCTTTTGACTTGGATGAGGAAGAAGGGGAAGACGAAGGGAACGGTATGGCAGCAGCCCCCGCTCCCCCTAGAGACATGGGAGATGTCATAGACATAGAAGTAAAGGAAGATGGATTAATCCAAGAATCCCACAGCACGACAGGTTGGATTTGGAGCACCACGAAGCACATCTGGTACCCACATCAGCACATTTGCGTGTATACGGGTTTCCATGAGGCCGAACTAGAGTTATTGGTCGAGGAGTGCAAGGTACCTCAGGGAGGCTACGAGTCCGGCTTCGAAGACCCTGATGGGGCAGATGACTCAGAGGATGGCACCGTGGATAACCCGAAGCCTTCGTGCGTGCGAGATTGGCCCAAGCCAATGGAGGCAACTTAGGACTAGTACTCTCCCTTCTCTTTTCCCCGCGACTTTTGATTGTATAGCTGTGCGGCGACCGTGACTCTATGCTTTTGTTATGTCTTCTCCTGTTCTCTTCCCCTTTTGTATTTTGACCTGACTTATCCTTGTATCTATGGGAAGTAAGTTTCTTGATCAAAATGGATTGTAGTGTTCTACCTTGGGAACAATTTAACTAAGAACTAGATTCGTTTGCAAATCTTAGTGTAAGGTAGGATCCTGGAAATATTGCTACGACCCCGAGGAAATCGGGACGTGACAGTTTTATATAAAAAGAATGCACACCGTCAGCAAATCATTGAACTTAATCAATGAAATTTCCAGTAGTCAATGCGTCAAAATCCATGGCTTCTTAAATATCATACTTTGACTTGCATCTCTTAGACCTTCAGGTGGATGGCCATCAATACGAACTTAAAAGAAAAAGCTTTCGCCTTTTCCATCTTTCTTTCTAGTCAGACGCATCGATTGAGGTCTCATTTCTTTCTAAACTCAAATCACAAACAACGAGCAACACTGCATTGACAAATCTAGCATCCCAAACAAAGAGTGAATCCGCTCCACAACAAAGCCAACGCCATCCACAAGACCAAGACAACCAATCAACCATAAGCCACCTTACTCAGCAGATCCATAATGATCCTGAACCAAACAATGGACGGACCAAACGAACACGGACCAACTTGCAGGAGGCGAAGAAGAGGAAGAAAAAGAAGAAGAAGAAGATCACCTATAAATCGGACTCAAGATGGGAGACGCGGGAGGAGATGGCCATGGAGGTGATCTTGCGAGCCAGATTGAGCTGGTTGTAAGGGTTGGTGGGCATCACCGCGAGGATCTTCTCAACAAGATCGAAGTCGGGGACGCCATTGCCGACGTTGCTCCGCGACATACCCAATTCCGATTCTAATTCCACACCCCTCTAGTCTTTGGTAACCACGAACTAAAAATGCGATTGCGATTGCGAAAGGCGGAGGGTGTTCGAGGTTGCGGAGAGGATGAAGAACGACGAACAGAGAGAGAGAGAGAGAGAGAGAGAGAGAGAGAGAGAGAGAGAGAGAGAGAGAGAGAGTTGAATTGAGGGAGGTGCTGATGAGGCGAAGGAGAGGCGGCCTTCTTTGGTGAGGGAGAGGACCGTAGGGTTAGGGCGAGGGAGAAGATGACTGGTGAGATGACCAAGTGGAGGGAGCAAAATCGCTAAAAAAAACTGTCGGAAAAAAATTCATAACTCTTTAGCAACGGATTTTGCAACGAATTTTTTCAGTCACAAATTTGCAATGAAAGTCTTTTTCCATAACTAATTAGCGATAGAAAACATATATCCGTAACTAATTAGCGACGAATTTTGCGACAAAAATATAATCCGTTCCTAATTAGCGATATTAGCGGCGGACTCTTTTTTCCGTCACTAATTAACTACAAATATTATTTGCGATGGATTTTTTTTCTCGCTAATTTTCCGTCGCTAAATTATTGTTTTTTTTTTTTGTAGCGAAGGAGCAGATTAGGTAGCAACCAAGAGCAAAGAGCAAGCTACAAGAACACGCTTCCTATGTTGGAGATGGCACCCGGCAGAGGTACGTCACACTTTATTTACTGTCGTTGCGCTCTCTTTTCATCTTTTGTTAACCTACGAGCCCAAGCTCTCTTAATGATTCATGTCCCCTGCTTTCAAACTTTCACGAATTTTACTTGGCTACGATGCCAGGCCAGGGTCGAAAATGATTCAGATAACATCTTCTTACAGTCGCAGCCATCCATGAATTTGTACAGACATGGATATGGATCTTCTGGTTGATAGTGCTCGTGAAAAATGAAGCCATCTAACCAGATTGAAATTGCTGATTGTGTTTTAGGATGGATTTGTCGACAGGATTATTTAGCACTTTACTTCAGAGTCGTACTTGGCTTTTCCTCTAATCATTTCCATAAATACGGAAAGGTTATCTCATCATTTTTTGCAGCTTTCTTCTTTTTCCAAAACTTTTGTAGCACGTGGCTCCTAATCTTTCGTTTAAATAGTATGCGCCCGTGCTCGCAACTGATAAACCGCTTTGTGCACGTATATTAAAGAAGACTCTGCTCATAGAGTGAAGCTAGTCTGTTACATTGGCTTCGTAATTCGAGCACAGAATCTGCTGCGTCGCATCTTATTGGGCTCCAAATATTCAGCCTTCAAAATTTGTCTAGAAAAACATTTAGTGGAAGGGCCAATTGCGGCACATTTGGGACGAGCCATTCATTAACATTCTACCTCCTAAAGTAATCAATTGCGTTCGAATTGTTCTTTTTGGCAGAACCTGCAACTGCAAAGTACTACAAAACTCTTCCACCAGCTCATTACTCATTGAAGATGGAATCATTTGACGTATTGCTTGGATTGGAGAAGTACGACACCGGTGTATTTGAAGCTGGGGGCTACAGATGATCAGCTTTTTCATTAACTAAGGTCCCCCTATTCCTTGGAATCACGAGTTCAATGCTTAATCAATCAACGGCTGATTAAACGTTTGATCTTTCTTTTCAGGAGGCTATCTCTTCACCCTAAAGGAAGGAAGGGCGATAATAAATCGGGATATATTTCGCTCTATTTGTCAATTGTGGAGCTTCCTCCCGATCAGACGATTTACATCAACTACAGGCTTTTTGTGCATGTCAAGTCACGAAACAACTACTTGACCATCCAAGGTTGGTTATCACATTATTCCCAATTTATAGAGCCACGATTCCAACTACATCATCATAGTTTAGAATTAATGACAGGGTCATATTAATGTGTGGAAAATGGAAGCAGATTGCCTGCTGTGCGTACGGCACACAACAGGCTACACACAGCAGGCTGCTGTCTGCTTTCTCCCAGATCGGATGGCTGGGAAAATTTAAAAAAAAAATCAATTTTTTTTTATTTTTTGATTTTTTACTTTTTCTATAAAATCGGACGGCTGATATTGCAAGATCGGACGGCTGGGATTGCACAGCAGGCGATCCGGATCCGTGAAAAATCTGTGTAGATGCTGATGGGGCGGTAGCCAGCTTCGGCTGCTCGAAGGCCCAACACGGGGTTCCCCGGTTTCTTTCCTTGAAAGATTTAGAAACCCTTCAAATGGATACCTTGATGAAAGGGGCTCTCGTACATTTGGGGCTGAAGTTTTCGTTATCCAACCTGCCAAGATGAGGGAGGAGTCCTTTACCTTACTAAAATACGCACCTCAAAGCACGTTCACATGACCGTTTAAAGGATGGTCCACATTGGGCACGGATGGCTGTTGTAGAGAGTTTCCATTTGGAGGAAGGCGATGGTAAAATTAGCTGCTCCCCTTTTACCTTTCTGAAATTGTTTATTCTTGTTGCTCCTGCTTGTAAATAGAAATTACCAAAAACTCATGTTTCTTTACCCGTAATTTTCGTCGTGTAGGAAGTTGTTGGTGTATCCCAAAGGCGATGCCGCCGGGAAGGGTAGGCTACCGGGAGGACGAAAGTGTATGCAGAATTCAACTTGCGCGTGTTGGACCAACGCAAAAATAAGGAGAAGCAATGTATGTTTTTCTTATCATCTTAAATCTGATGAGACGCATGCTTTGGTTTCTATCTACACGAACATCAAAAACTATTCCGACATCCAAGTGTTGACATGGGGATTGGCACATAACATGTTCATGATTTTTTTTGAAATTTAAATGTCATAAGTTTTGGCAAGAAAAAAAATAAGGATTTATCTTTTATTTCTTACTTTTGCTCGATCCAAAACAAACGGGCTCTTGCAAAAACGGGTAAGTGTTGCCATTACAATATTCTTCTAGAGCTTTCTATAAGTACGAGCATCTCCTTAATTTTATGAGAAAAATTTGAAAATGGCTACTTGGAAAGGGCTCAAAGCCCCTCTATACAAATTCTCGGCTCTTGAGTACCGTAACGGCAATTCACATACGAATGTGTCCATCTTCTATAGACAGAACATAATGCTCTCTCTCTGTTCGTGAGTCCTTACAAGTAGAGTATAACAATTCTATTCTTTTGGGGGGCATTGCAGTTAAGCGCTGGCTGACTGCCTCACATCCCCAAGAGGGGGACGCAGACTTCATGCCCTTGAAGGATCTCAAGCCGACGTCTGGAAAAGAGTTCGTCAAGGATGATACTCTGGTAGCTGAAGTCCAGATCATCGCCTTGTCAAAAGATGTAGGAGTTTGATGACTTTACTTCCATATTTATTGTGGCGGCATGTGTACTCCTTGAGAATAATGTGTACTAACCGAATAGCAATGGAATTGCTAACTCTAAAACCATGCGAATTTTGTGTTTCTCATTTTGGCTTCTTATATGATTATTAGATGGAATCTTAAAACTTTTGAATGAAAATGCATACTAGTCCTAACGCTCAACTCTAGTTTGAATTTCTTTACATAGCAGTTCAATCGTCATCGGCTGTCCTACATGTCACGGTATGTTGGGTACTGTGTGTCAGAATAATTTGGTATGGAAAATCATCCACAATTCTTTATCTAATGAACTTGTCTTGAGGTCGTTAGACTAAATGGATAAATGGATGTGATTCGAATGTATATAAAAAAGTCATAGGATTTCCCTCTCAATAACCTGAGTAATATGTATAAAAGTTGGCTATCATTTGTACTATTTGTCTTTTATAATTAGAATAAAAGATGGGGAATCTTCCTAGGACGATAAACTAAGAAGTGGGAAAGTGATACATAATAATTGCCTAGGTAGGACAATAAACTAAGAAGTGGGGAAGTGATCCGTAATAATTGCCTAGGTACGAATCCAAACTGTAGGACGTCGTCACGTAGTTGGACGGGCGTCTTTGATTTTATTATCCCTTCAGGAGTTAATTGATAGTTGACAGCACATCATCGGCTTCTTCCGTGAGAAACACAGTTTCATTTATTTAGAGAATGTTTTTAGTCGTTCGGACGTTCTTTTTTTCTACTGGTTCTAATAGTTCCACTCTGACTGAGAGAGAGAGAGAGATTAAACAATAAATTCATTCAGTTTGTCCCTTTCAATGTGACATTTCATTTCTTGTGGTGATTTTCCATTTATTTAGTGTGCGAAAATAATTTCTTTTGAGAAATAATAATTTTCTATTTATACTTCCCAGAATAATTTCTGAGTGAAATAATCTTAACCATTTTCTTTAGTAAAGTAAGGCATTTGGTAACTATATAAATTTTATATTCTTGAAAAATGAAAAAAAATATGAATGTGTTTGATACGATTCATAATTTTTTTTTTGTCTTGTTCAAAGACCATTGACGGTGGGTGGCGGTTGGGCGGTTGGCAATGGTCGCTGGCGCCGTCAGTCGGTGGTCGACGGTCAGCAATGGCTCTGGGTGGCTAGAGGTGGCCGCAAAAAGAGAGAGGAACAAAAGAAAAATAAAAAACGAAAATTAACTTATTGCTAGGTATTAAACAAAAAGCTACTCTCCTTTTTTGCTTAATGTTTTGTTCCAAATCTATTCCATAGCTACTGTTCTATTATGCGAAGTAAAAAAAATAAGCTGTGTTACCAAATGAATTTTTGTTCTCTTTTTTGTTTTAGGAAACAAAACAACAAAAAAAGCCAAGGAACATAAACGTTCCCATGAAGAGCCTTGGTTGTCTCAATGGTCATTTAACATATGTATCTATTATCAATTTTTAGATATCAATATAATATATGTATATATATCCTCCTAATAGCAAAGAAGGATGAAACGCTAATTTTTACTGTGATAGAGAGATCAAATTCTGTTGGGCCATCTTAAATAAGTATCTTCTTAAATAAGTATCTGTATTCGGAAGTCACTTAAGTTGCTCATCCGGAATCGTAACTCATGCCCAAAATCAATGCTCTTCCATTTTAAAAACAATGAGTTTTTAAGTAACTGTGGATTGTTCACCAACAGTTCTATTTGCACAGAAACGTTAGGCATATCGGGTAACGCATGGGTTCATTTGAAACAAAATAACATTATCGAAAGAGTAAAAATCATTGTAAGTTCATTATCTCCGTGAAATGTTGGATAGAATTTATTGTTCATTGGTACATACATATACATACATGTTTTTGACTAACATGTTACATTTTCAGTCGAGTTACCTTGTTCAGCTTTGGCTTATTCAAACTATATTTGAACATGAAGTATTATCGGCGAGCGAGCTAACATGATCTATTAAGTTTTTGGCAAACGCTTCATTATTTTAACATTCTTAAAGTTGCAGCAGCCTACGATATTTTTTCGAGAGCTTCTTCACATTAGGCACGTACAGAATGAAAACCTCATTCTCGATTCTACGAGAATTTTTATGAAAGCTTTTCATTTGGATATCTTGTATTCGAAAACTAGCAGTTCAGTTGAAACTAGCATATTGGAAGATCAATCGACCAAAATAACCATGAGCAGCTACGATAACTCACAAGAGTGACCTAGTGACACTGCTCGAATTTGGCTTGAAAAGAAGAAGAAGGGATAAAGTAAAATAAACAAGCAATGAAACCAAAAATAGATAAAGCAGCTAAACTTAAGACAAGTAAGCCGGGAATAGCCAAAATGGATATGAGATACAGTATAAATATAATTCGATCCTTTTCAATTCATTGGGATTTCCCTATTGGGCTAAGATTATGCATTGAATTTATGGTAGTAGATCCATAATCAAAAAAGATTTTATGAATGTTCTAGATAGAATGGATTGCTATCTATGCCAAGATCGAGGATAAATACAAATTTAATTGATAAGACCTTTTCAATTGTATTAAAAATAGGAACAAATAACCGAATTGATTTCATTCACCAAGTAAGAAGTGCAGAACAATTAGCTTATAAGGACGAATTTTCCATCTCCAAAGAAAACCACTATGATCTCCTATTTGAAAAAATTCTCAATTCTCCCTTTGGGGCTTTTAACTCTTACATAAAGTTCTTGCTTCGGCGATTCAAAAGTAGGAGAAGGTTATTTACTAATGAATCAATATTCAAAATCATTCCACTCAAGATCCCTATCTCTAGCAAAGCACCAGGTTTTCAAATTCTCATACGGCGGTCCATTTGATATCCAAAAACTGCTTAGCAACAGTTGAACAAGTGGGGATGTTGAGGTGAACCAGAAAAAGAAATAAATGAATTCCAAAATTTTTTGGCCTTTGCAATTTCAGAATCTCCCTGTCAAATAGCCTATTCGCAGGTTCTTTGATTTTCTTTCTACCTCATAGGGAAAATAAGGTAATAAGATGGTATACCATATGCACATTCGTACTATTCAGATATTCAGGATCAAGAAGTGCATGCATGCAGCTATTTTTATGGTAAGAGATTATGTTTTGAGGTACTGATGTTTAATGATATGTTACACGAAAATTACAACAGCCCATAGACTAATGGTCGAACAGACTATAAATTATCTCGACCAATTTTATTAACTATTTAGTCTAAGAATTAGTGGGAAAAGAAAAATAAAATAAGACAATTGCCGATTCAGTCCTAAACCTTTTGCTACTTTGCTGATTCAGTCATAAACCTTTTTTATATGCCAAACGAGTCATAAACATTTTGTAACTTTTTCGATTAAGTCTTTCTGGCAGATTTTGGCCGGAAAATGTGACGACATGGCGCGACGGGCCTCACCGGTGATGATGTGGCGACAATATGGCGATGAACAAACCCCGGATTTTTTTTTTCTGTTTTTTTCTCTTCTTTTTTCTTAAAAAAGCTACTTGGCCAGTGGCACCTCTAGAGAATTCTGGGTGAGGGGGCCGCCTTCTAGAGTGGCCGGTGAAGCGCGCCGACCAAGTAGTTTTTAAAAAAAAAAGAAGAGAAAAAAACTTGGGGTCCGGTCATCCCCATGTCAATTTTAGCGAGGCCCGTCGCGCCATGTGGGTATTTTCTGGTCAAAATCCATCCAAAGACTTAATTGGTAAAGTTGCAAAATGTTTATGACTCATTTGGCATAAAAGCAAAGTTTTTGACTGAATTGGCAAAGTAGCAAAAGATGTAGGACTGAATCGACAATTGTCCCAAAAAAAAATGCTTGCATATGACAAATAGCATAGAAAATATCAAATAGCGAAGTCTTTGTGGAACAAGAGCCTCACATTTCACTTTTATGTGTTCTCTCTACATAAAAGTAGGACAGAAAATTTTAAATCTCTCTGCAAATAAGGTAGGTAGATAAACGAATTTTTGCGGGGCAAATGTTTTGTCATGGTTAACATTAAAAAAACAATATTATGTTGACATAAACGGGAAAAGAAGAATATCCCGCATCGGGTGAATTAATAGATAAATATGGGTATTGCCTAGACTATTTTAATTTACTTCAAGAAAAAGGCAAAACCTGTTTGTCAAAGTGTTGATCAACCTGGATGTTTACTCGCTTGATTATAATAATAACAGGATAACCTCATGATTCTCATTCTAAACTGACAGTACGTATTGACTATCTCCTGGTGAGGGCTTCCCTTTGTCATTCTTTTCAAATAATTGCAAATGTGTAGATAGAGTTGGAATTAGGACTTATTTTTAGCTTCTTCTTTATTTTTGGTCTGGACAAAATAGACGCATTTAATCCTCGTAATTACGATGTGGCAAATCTATGTGTCTTTTCAGATTGGACTAAATATGCATTTGGATACATATCCTAAAGAACGACCAAATTGACTTATAGAGATGAACTTAGGCAATGGCCAAACTACATGTGATGTCCTGAAGTTTGATATGGAGGGAAATTCATATAAATATGTTGTATGGATACTAATTCGATTTTAAACTTTTCAATTTAATTAATGTAATCTCAATCTTTCACTCAAAATTCCAATGTAGTAATTCCCGCCAATTGCCGTCAGAAATTTGCTTGTCGGGTTGTCCCACGTGTCATGCCGGTGTGGACTACTTTGCTCGACGTGGTGTCCTACTAGCCCGTTGCGTTGATGATTTTCGACATAATTGGATAGAACAATTGCACTGAAATTTCGTCTAAATGTTCAAAAACTATATTGGCAAAGATTAGACTATATTTCTGATATGATACAAGGATCGTCTAGTGCTGATTTCGTTGTAAGTTCGTGGCGATAAAGGATGCAATACTTTAAAGCCCGCGTGCATAGAAGGATGATGGATCCTCCTAGAAAGAAGACCCAGGAAGAGGCCAAAGAAATGACATTGCGCTCTCGGTAGTGCAAAGGAATCTACCCTTTTGGCCTTAATTTTTTTTTAAATAATGACACAAAAAATTCATAAACCTTATTTCAATATATGATGTGATTCATGAACTTTCAAATTTTTCAATGTGGTCCATGAACTTTAACTCAACATGCAATATAATTCTTGAACTTTTAGTTTATTTAATTTTTGATAGAAATATCTTCAAATAATTTAGTGATTAGTATGAACATGTACAAAAAGTTTAAATCAACAAATTGAAGTTTACGGACTACATTAAACATTAAGTTAAAAGTTCATATGCCACATTAAATAAATTGAAACTTTATAAATCATATTGCATATTCAATTAAAATTTAGAAATTATTTTTATTTTATTTTTCTTTTTTGATTAGAATTAAAGATGGGGAACTTTCCTAGGACAATAAACTAAGAAGCGGGAATGTGACACATAATAATTGCCTAGGTATGAATCCAAACTCTAGGACATCATCCCATGGTTTTGACAGGGGTCTTTGATTGGTCTTTAAGTAGGTAATTGATGGTTGATGACAGCACATCATCACGTTCTTCCGTGAAGAACACAGTTTAAATTATTTAGAGAATGTTTTCAGTCGTTCGGAGGGTCTTTTTTCTACTCGTTCGAGTACTTCCAGTGTGAGAGTGAGAGAGAGCTTAAACAATAAATTCATTCAGTTTGTCCCTTTCAATGTGACATTTCATTCCTTGTGGTGATTTCTTATTATAAAACAAATGAGTTTTTTAAGTGACTGTGGATTGTTTATCAAAAGTTTTATTTGCGCAGAAACATTCGGCATATTGGGTAACACATGGATTGATCCAAAACAAAATAACATCATTGAAAGGGTAATAATTATCGAAACTTCATTACATCCGTAATTAGCTATTTTTCATGAAAAATTCTAATGCTTGACAGAATTTATTGTTCATTGGTACATATATATACATACATGTTTATGAATAACATGTTACATTCTTAATTCAGTTACCGTGGTCAGCTTTGGCTTATTCAAACTATATTTGAAGGTGAACTATTATCGTTGAGCGAGCTAAGATGATCTGTAAGGTTTTTGGCAAACGCTTTATAATTGTAATATTCTTAAAGTTGCAGCAGCCTACAATACATTTTTGAGAGCTTCTTCACATCAGTTTCGAGATGTGAAATTTTGTAGGACAACTATCAATTGTCCTAAAAGCTCAAGCCGTTAGGTGAAGACGTGATTTAATATTTAAGTACTTTCACATTTCCCCTCACACTTAGTCTGGTCTTTTTAACAGTATTGGGTGCGTTTGGTTTAACTTTCGGAAAGCCCATTTGGCCTCAAAAGCCCATTTGGCCAAAGTTGAGGTGTTTGGTTCAGCATTTGGAGGGCTTTTTGGAGATGCAATTGCATCTCCAAAGCCTTCTAAAGGCCTTTAGGCCAATGCACCTCTAGAGGTGCATTTGGAACTTGTATTTTCGGGATGCAAGTTTATAAATAAATATATTTACGAAAATTATGTTAATTATAAATATATAATTTACGAAACTTGCATTATGAAAATATTAATATATTTTATAAATATATATTTTAGAATAATGTTTCTTTTCATAAATTTTCATAATTTGTTTCCCTTAATATTAATATTAATTTATAAATTACCGTGTAAATAAATATATTAATAAAAATTATGTAAATTATAAATATATATTATTTACGAAACTTGCATTATGAAAATATTAATATATTTTATAAATACATTAATATTTATAATTAAAATTAAATATTTTATAAATATATATTTTAGAGTAATGTTTGCTTTGACAAATTTTCATAATTTTTTTTTTCTTTAATATAAATTTTTAATTTATAAATTACATTACTCTTATCGGGTAAATAAGTATATTTATAAAAATTATGTAAATTATAAGTATATAATTTATGAAACTTGCATTTTGAAAATATTAATATATAATATATATTAATATTAATATATTTTATAAATTTTTAAATTAATATGCATTTTATTAATATATATTTTAGAGTAATGTTTCCTTTCATAATAATTGAAAAGATCTTCTTTATTATTAATTTTTATTTTATAAATTACATTACTCTAAACGTGAATATAAATATATTTTTATCAAACATCATTTAAAAACTGTCTTCATTTTTTTTTTAATTTTCAAACAAATTAAAGTTAAGAAATTTATGAAATAGCTTTCCAAATATAGTTTTACCAAACGGTAATTCCTCAAAGTTGCATCTCAATGCACTTTTCAGTTTTAATTTACTAAACAGTATTGCATTTCACCAAACCCTTTTAGGCTAAAGTTATTTGCATTTTTCCAAAAGCCGAACCAAACTCACCCTTAGAGTGTAAATATTTTTTTTAAGGAGACAGAATAGGGGCCTGGTAAGATTTGAACTCAGGACCTCCTGCTCTCATACCATATGAAATTTTGTAAGACCACTGCCAACTGTCCTAAAAGCTTAAGCCGTTAGGTGAAGACGTGGTTTTATATTTAAGTACTTTCACACGAGATACCGAAGTTTAGTAACATTTTCTACATGCAATTTATCGTGCTTCATAGAGTAACAATCGAATAGACTATAATTTATCTTGATTAGTTTTAACAACTATTTGGTCTAAGAATTAGTGGGAAAATAAAAATAAAATAATGTTTGCATATGACAAACAATAAAATAATGATTGCATAGACTCAATCCTTATAATTACGATGTGGTAGATCTATGTGTCTTTTCATATTGGACTAAATATCCGTTTGCATACATATCCTGAAGAGCGACCAAACTGATTTACAGAGATGAGCTTAGGCAATGGCCAAACTACCGACGGTGTCCTGAAGTTTGATATAGAGGGAAATCCATATAAATATCTTGTATGAATGTTAATTCGTTTTTAAACTTCTCGATTTAATTAATGTAATCTTGACCTTTCACTCAAAATTTCAATGGAGTAATTAATTCTCGCCAATTGCTCTCAGAAATTTGTTTGTGGATCTGTCCCACGTGTCACGCCAGTGTGGACTACTTTGCTCGATGTGGTGTCCTACTAGATCGTCATGTCGGCGATTTTCAACAGTGATTAAATAGAACAATTGCACTAAAATTTCGTGTTAATGTTCAAAACTACATTGGCAAAGAGTAGACTACATTTCTCAAGTCATATAATACAATGATTGTCTAGTGCTGATTTCGTCGCAAGTTCGTGGCGATGTAGGATGCGATAATATGCAATACTTTAAAGCCCGCGTGCATAGAACCAACCATTATGGCTTGGTATGAAAAAAAAAATCATACTGAGAGAGAGAGAGGGGGGGGGGGGGGACATTTGATTTATTCATCTAATTCAATTGTCGTTGACTCATAAGACTCGAGACAAGACCCGGGAATTAGGCGGTAAGCATGAAACTTCTCTTTTAGCGACTTTCTAAGAAGAAAAGTCGAGGAAACTTCTCTTGGAACCAACCCAATGCACAGATCCTCTTTACGGACTATATAAACACCATTATGGCTGGGGCGTGTTCAAAAGCAAAGTCCACTACTGATCTCACAGAGAGAGGAGCAGATTTGGTAGCGACCAAGAGCTGAGAGCAAGCTACAACAACACGCTTCCTATATTGGAGATGGCACTGTGCTGGCTGGCCACGAGCAGTAATACTTCACACTTTTATTTCCTGCCTTTGCGCTATCTTTTTCATCTTTTGTTAACCTAAGCGCCCGAGCTGTCACTCTCAACAATTCATGTCTTCTGCTTTCAAACTTTCGTGAATTTTACTCGGCCATGCCAGGCCAGGATCTGAAATGATCCAAATAACACCTTCTTACGCTCGGGAGCTATCCGTGAATTTGTACATACGCGGATATAGTTGATCGTGAGAAATCAAGCTGGCTAACATGACTGAAAATACTGATCGTATTTTAGGATGGATTTGTCGACACAATTATTTAGCACTCAACTACAGAGCCGCATGTGGCTTTTCCTCTAATTATTTTCATACATACGGAACGGTTATCTTGTCAATTCTTTTTTTTTAGCTTTCTTCTTTTTTAGAATTTGTATAACACGGGGATCCTAATCTTTGGCTTAAACGATATGCGCCCATGCTCGTGACTGATAAATTGCTCCGTGCATGTATATTGAAGAAGACTCTGCTCATAGTGAAGCTACTCTGTCGCATCGGCTTCGTAATTCGAGCACATAATCAACCGTGTCGCATCTTGTCGGGCTCCAAATGTTCAGCGTTGAGAATTTGTCTGAAAAAAACATTTTAGTGGAAGGGCTCTATCTCCTAAAGTAATCAATTCTGTTCGAATGGTTGTTTTTGGCAGAACCTGCAACTGCAAAGTACTACAGAACTCATCCACCAGCTCATTACTTATTGAACGTAGACTCATTTGAAGCATTGTCGGGATTGCCCAAGTACGGCTCCGGTGTATTTGCAGCTGGGGGCTACAGTTGGTAAGCTTCTTCATTTCCTTCTTCAACTCCCCTTCCAAACATATTTCCATCTCACTAACTAGGTCCCCCGATTCCTTGGAACCACGACTTCAATGCTTAATCAACCAACGGCCGATTAAACGTTTGATCTTTCTTTTCAGGAGGCTATCTATTTACCCTAATGGAAGGGGGAGGAATAACAGATCGAGATATATTTCCCTTTATTTGTTAATCGTGGATCTTCCTCCCAATCAGACGGTTCTCGTCAACTACAGGCTTTTTGTGCATGTCCAGTCACAGAACCAGTACTTGACCATCCAAGGTTGGTTATCGCATTATTCCCAATCAATGTTTATAGAGCCACAATTCCAATGACATCATCGTAGTTTAGAATTAACGACGGAGTCGTACCGGTGTGTGGAAATCTGTGTAGATGCTGATGGGGCAGTAAGCGGCTTCCGAAGCTCGAATCCCCGATTCGGGTTTCCTCGGTTTCTTTCCTTGAAAGAATTCGGAGACCCTTCAAATGGATACCTTGATGCACAGGGCTCTTGTACATTTGGGGCTGAAGTTTTTGTCATCCAACCTGCCAGGATGACGGAGGATTCCTTTACCTTGACCAGACACGCGCGTCGGTGCACGTTCACATTCCCGTTCCAAAGTTGGTCCTCATTTGGCACGGATTGCTGTGGGAGAGAGTTTTCTTTCGGAGGAAGGCGATGGTATTATTGGCTGCTCGCCTTTTACCTTTCAAAACTTGTTTATATATTCTCGTTGCTCATGCTTGTAAATAGAATTAGCCAAAAACTCATGGTCGTTTACCTGTAATTTTTGTCGTGTAGGAAGTTGTTGGTGTATCCCAAAGGCAATGAGACCAGGAGGGATAAGTCGCTGTCCCTTTACTTAGAAGCGCAAGGCCTAACCGGGAATACGCGAGTGTATGTAGAATTCAATTTGCGCGTGTTGGACCAACGCGAAGACGCGGACAATAAGAAAAATAAGGAGAAGCCATGTATGTCTTTCTTATCATCTTTATCTGGATTGACTCTTACCCTATTGGTTTTACTTAACTTAAATATGACTATATGTATGCTTTGGCTTTCTATTTACACGAACACCAAAAATTATCCCAACATCCAAGTGTTGACAAGTGAAT
Organism: Melaleuca alternifolia; assembly: GCA_019926035.1. Lineage (NCBI taxonomy): Eukaryota > Viridiplantae > Streptophyta > Magnoliopsida > Myrtales > Myrtaceae > Melaleuca > Melaleuca alternifolia. The sequence continues at coordinate 600,184 of JAGKPW010002417.1, read as the reverse complement.
TTTCACATAATAAGTTCATGAGTTTTTGAAATTTGAATGTGATAAATTTTAGCAAGAAAGAAAGAAGAATTTATCTCTTATTTCTTACTTTTGCTCGACCCAAAACAAACGGGCTGCTAAAACTACAGGAAAATGTTGCCATTACGAAAATCTCCTTAATTTTATCAGAAAAATTCGAAAATGG